>BLSH010289873.1:503154-569000 GCA_018402905.1 Glandirana rugosa
GCCCTAATTGGTGAAGGGCTGGCGCGATATCTGTTTTCTGCAGGTGTCGCGCCAGCCCAATAAGACTGTCCTGCAGGTACCTGCAGGACGTCTTAGAGCGAAGGGCGCGCGGGGGACCCCGCGCGTGTGCCCTTCTAGGCACTGGCAGCCCAGGCCCCCTGGGCTGACTAGTGCCTAGCGCCACTTACCGGCGACACTCGCCGGAAAGTGGTGCATGGTGGGGGGGAGTATTTTGTTACCAGGCAGCGCTGTGGGCATTACACATCGCCCACAGCGCTGCTGCACGTCTTCTCTCCCCCCTCTCTCCTCTCACACTGCACCGATCAGTGCAGAGAGGAGAGAGAAAAGCCGGCGGAAGCGCCGGCTTGTTGACATGTGATCGTGCCGTCATTGGACGGCGCGATCACGTGGTGAAAGGCCGCTCACAGCGGCCATTCACCGCGATCCGTGATCAGTCGGGTCCCCCGGACCCGACGGTCACGGATCTTCCCGTGTGCGCGCCCCAGGGGGCGCGCGGGAAGCGAGATTCTGCAGGACGTCCATGGACGTCCTGTCAGAATAACCCGACCGCGCTGTGGACGTCTTTTGTCTATAGCGCGGTCGGGAAGTGGTTAATCCCGAAAATCCCACATTTTGGACTCTGACAGTAGACCAGCCAGATCACCCTTGTAACAGCCATCTGGTAGAATGGCTACCCAACAACAGGCCCTTTATTTGTTGACTCAAATCCTGGTGTGCTTGTGCAGGCATTTGAGCATAAAAGACAGCCCTTACCACAAATTGCTTGCAGCAGAGGATCCAGAGTCTTTGGTATTGCTGTAGAAAACACTCTCCTCAACAACCTCAACCCATCCACGTACAACTCCCAGGGTTTTGGAAGAATAAAACATCCCTCTTGTAGCCATAATAAATGAGTTAGTTATTATTTCAAATGTTCTTATTTCTGAATTTCCGAAATTTGGAAATAAGAAAGAACATTTGAAATAATACTAAATAACTATTAAATTATAGGTATTGGAATTTCCTTGAAAGTATGGCTGTTAGTGATACATTTCATACTTAAGTTCACTAACAGCCAAATATTCAAGGACATTCCAATACCTATAATTTAATATAGTTATAGTTATATAGTTATTTATTATTATTTCAAATGTTCTTTCTTATTTCTGAATTTTTGAAATTCGAAAATTCAGAAATAAGAAAGAACATTTGAAATATAAAGTTATTTATTATTTCAAATGTTCTTTGTTGTTTCCGAAATTTGAAAATTCGGAAATAAAAAAGAACATTTGAAATAATAATAAATAACTATTAAATTATAGGTATTGGAATTTCCTTGAAAATTTGGCTGTTAGCGAACTTAAATATGAAATTTATCACTAACAGCCATATTTTCAAGGAAATTCCAATACCTATAATTTAATAGTTATTTATTAGTTAGTTATTATTTCAAATGTTCTTTGTTATTTTCAAATTTTCAGATTTCTGAATTTCCGAACTTTCGAATTTCGGAATTTCGGCTGTTCCGATTGCCGAATTACTGCAATTGCAGAATTACCTTGAATTTCCAAATTTCCAAATTACCGCAATTGCCGAATGACTGCAAATTTCCGAATATCTGAATTATCGCAATTGCCAAATTTGCATTTTCGGATTGCTGGATTTTCGAAACGGAAAAACTAAAATTCTGAAAAATTAGGAAATTCAGTATTCGTCCGAATTGCTGAATTTCGCAAAATTCGTAAAAAACTAAATTCGGGGCGAAACTATTTGCACAAGTCTAATGCAGAGCCCGTTTTCTCATGTATGTGGTTCCCAAAAAGTAGATACTTGCTTATACACTGCAGGCACAGGCTGCAGACCACAACAGTGCTGTCTGCACCAGATACAGTATCTCACAAAAGTGAGTACACCACCCACATTTTAGTAAATATTTTATTCTATCTTTTCATGTGACAGCACTGAATAGATGACACTTTGCTACAATGTAAAGTAGTGAGTGTACAGCTTGCATAACAGTGTAAATTTGCTGTCCCCTCAAAATAACGCAACAAAGGTGAGTACACCCCTAAGTGAAAATGCCCAAATTGGGCCTAAAGTGTCAATATTTTGTGTGGCCACCATTATTTTCCATTACTTCCTTAACCCTTTTGGGCATGGGCTTCACAGGTTGCCACTGGAGTCCTCTTCCACTCCTCCATGACGACATCACTGAGCTGGTGGATGTTAGAGACCTTGCTCTCCTCCACGTTCTGTTTTAGGATGCACCACAGATGTTCAATAGGGTTTAGGTCTGGAGACATGCTTAGCCAGGCCATTAACTTTACCCTTAGGTTCTTTAGCAAGGCAGTGGTCGTCTTGGGGGTATGTTTGGGGTCATTATCATGTTGGAATACTGCCCTGCGGCCCAGTCTCTGAAGGGAGGGGATCATTCTGTGCTTCAGTATGTCACAGTACATGTTGGCATTCATGGTTCCCTCATTGAACTGTAGCTCCCCAGTGCCGGTAGCACTCATGCAGCTCCAGACCATGACACTCCCACCACCATACTTGACTGTAGGCAAGACACACTTGTCTTTGTACTCCTAACCTGGTTGCCGCCACAGACGCTTGACAGCATCTGAACCAAATAAGTTTATCTTGGTCTTGTCAGACCACAGGACATGGTTCCAGTTATCCATGTCCTTAGTCTGATTGTCTTCAGCAAACTGTTTGCGGGCTTTCTTGTGCATCATCTTTAGAAGAGGCTTCCTTCTGGGACGACAGCCATGTAGACCAATTTGATGCAGTGTGCGGCATATGGTCTGAGCACTGACAGTCTGACCCCTTCAACCTCTGCATCAATGCTGGCAGCACTCATATGTCTATTTCCCCAAAACAACCTCTGGATATGATGCTGAGCACATGAACTCAACTTCTTTGGTTGATAATGGCGAGGCCTGTTCTGAGTGTAAGCTGTCCTGTTAATCTACTGTACGGTCTTGGCCACCGTGCTGCTCAGTTTCAGGGTATTGGCAATCTTCTTATAGTCTAGGCCATCTTTATGTAGAGCGACAGTTCTGTTTTTCAGATCCTCAGAAAGTTCTTTGCCATGAGGTGCCATGTTGAACTTCCAGTGACCAGTATGAGTGAGTGAGAGCGATAACACCAAATTTAACACACCTGCTCCCCGTTCACACCTGAGACCTTGTAACACTAATGAGTCACATGACACCGGGGAGGGTGTACTCACTTTTGTTGCTAGCGGTTTAGACATTAATGGCTGTGTGTTGAGTTATTTTGAGGGAACAGCAAATTTACACTGTTATACAAGCTGTACACTCACTGCTTTACATTGTGCCAAATAATTAGACTGGCTGCTCCCAGCAGTCCTCTGCAAGCTGCCCCTGCTCCTGGAGAAAATCATCCCTCACCACTCGTCTGCCTCTCCCTTCCTTTTCAACGGCATCCATGAACGGTCTGCCACCTAATCAGAAAGAAAAATGCAGGCCTTTTGCTGCCATCTTGTCTCATTGATGTAAGGCTTCCACTAAGCTCAGTCATGCAGAGTCATGTGATTTCTTACAAATGTGGTACCCAAATAGCTGATCATTTTATCATGGCTGATGTGCTGCTGGCAAAGCTGCAGACCACAATGGCACTATTCACAGCAGATATGTTTTTAAAAAAAGGCTCAGAATGCAACGTATTTTGGATTGGCCCTGGGTATAGAAACTGTGGGGCAATGCCGGCAGATAGATTAGAACAACCACTCCATCCTGTCCTCTACAAGCTGTATCTGCCTCTGGAGAAAATCCACCCTAACTGTTCTTCTGCCTCCCCCTCTTTCCTTATTTCCAGTGGCACCCATAGATGGCCTGTCCGGTCTGGTTATCCACCCCTTCCATTATGGCTGGAATCAACACTGCAGTAAGCTCCAGCTGCTGGAACAGTATTTGCTCTTGCTCCTCCCTACCTGGTATCCACTCACTCTATGGTCATGGCCCCATCTTCCTCATCCACAATAGCCCTATCTTCCACATCCTCAATATCTGATGGAGCAATGCTTGTGTATGACCAACACCACCTGCCTGTAATTGATCCTATGAATAATCAATTCATATTGCCAGTTTGAGAGGCTATGACAGAGTTAGCAGAATGAGGAGGAGCAAGAGTAAGAAGCAATAGATGGATTTTTAGCAGCAGTTGCAATCAACTGACCACTCTTAACCTGGGAGGTGAAGAAGGCTTTGAAGCCGCTAAACCACCTCCTCTGCATGTTGTGGCTACATAGCATGGCCATTATGCAGACAGGTCCTAACAGCTGCTTTGTCCTGCAGAACCTGCTTGCCCTCACTTTCTCCATGTGCAGAAGTTCTGCCTCTCACTTCAGGCCTGCCAGACATTTTTTTTCAAACCCCTTGGTGCCAGCCGCATGCAAATATGCAACCTCTCGTAGGTAGGCCAAATGGGCATATTTGTGTGAATTAGTGTAAATACAGCTGTTCCCAGAGTATGCGCCCTGTGCGCTCCTGGCATGGTTAGCGGTGGCTAACAGAAAGCTCCCGATCGCTAATTGCGATCAGGAGGTTTCTGATCATGTGACCACCTTGACTGCCAATCACTGTGGCCACATGATCATAAACCAGCCTCCAGGCATCCTAAACCCCTTAAAGGGCAGGGAGACACTGGTGCCAAGAGGATAATAAAGGTGATTGCCTAAACTAAATTTGGTATGGCAATCATATGGCAATAGGGGTTGTTTAGTGCACACTACTTTACCACAAAAGTATGCAGTGCTGTGTTGCAAAGGGCAGCTTTGCCCGTTTCAGAAACAAGTGTACAATGCGCACCCTGAAATAAGAAAAACAGCCCTAGCAACAGCTAATACAAAATATTCATCCACCATAATAAACACTGAAACACGAAAACCCAACCCAATTTTTTTTTTTAACATAGCAGAATACAAAATGACTAAATGTGAAATAAAATACTAGAACAGCAAAAGAGACTGCAAGGGCAGGTTGGGAGGTCAACAGCTAAACATCAACTACAGTAGTTGAGGCACACAGAAAGGTAGACCTAAAAAAAAAAATGTTGGGTCTCTGAGCTGTGAACACAGGTGGAGGGTATACAAGAATAAAATATGCTTTTTTCATTGATAATTATAATTTGTATATTTGAAGGCATGTCAGTAAGACATCTTTATGACACATGGCCTATTGATACAAGTTGATCTTTATTGGGTGCTTTTTTTGTAGATTGATGATGAACAGGGCTATACAGAATAAAGTAATAGGCCAGTGCTCTTGGGAATCACATGCAAGAAGAGTTTTGTCTGGGATTACTATGTCCATGCAGTGGAAAAGTGGATTTTACTCCTGTATAATGGCAATGTATACTGATAACCTTTTGCCTTACGTTGAACATAAAGGATCTGATATATACCATACCTATCTCCTTACTGGGCATATGTCTTTGTGTTTGTTTGATGCTCATAAATTGATGAATTTATGCCAATTTTTCTCCACCTGGCACATAAGTACAGCTGCACTTAGACTGTGGCTGGAGTATTGACCTTGATTTATCCATCTGGATGCTTGGGTAAAACCGCTAACTTGGAAGAGCAGACTGTGCTCCACTGTATTTCCAAGTTGGGAAAACACAGTGATTTGCTAGTGATAAAAGTAGTGGATTTACCATTGTCCTTATACTTCATGATATGAATTGCCAGATAGGATATATTTGAAAGCCGTGTGGCTCTTTGCAAACAGAAGCATAGTGTGATAATTGGGCATTGACTCAATTGATTTTGGATTTATACTATTATGTAACATGCTGCCTACAACCATTTAATTCTTTTTGGATATTATGAATGAGTCTCCTCTTGAGACACATTGGGGTTGATTTACTAAAGGCAAATCCACTCTGCATTACAAGTGCACTGCAAATGCACTTTGAAGTGCACCTGGAAGTGCAGATCTGATGGGAAGATCCGCAATGAGGGAAATATCTGCTGATTTTATCATCCAATCATGTGCAAGCCAAAATGATGATTTTTATTTTCCTTGCATGTCTCCCTCAGATCTACAGCGACACTTCCAAGTGTACTTGCAGTGCACTTGTAGTGCAGAGTGGATTTGAATTTAGTAAATAACCCCCCCCCCCCCGACTATATCATGTATACTGCATACTGATTTTTTGACACTGATATACCGGTTTTTTTTTTACATATATGCTGATATGATTGTTTGAAATGAAACTTAAAGTAGGACTATAGGCAAAACTTTAGAAAAAAAATTTGGATAGAGTAAGGCAGGGTCATATCCCCTGTCAGTTTATTTTTTACGATCTGTGTCCCATTGGAGAGATCGACTCCATAGCATTGGATGACGGAATTTACGTCAAATGTTACTTCCGCCCAATGGTCTTAAACCGACAATTTTTGTTTTTATTGAATAAAAAAATACCTTTTTTTTTGCATTTAACTGTAAATTTGAGATCTGAGGTATTTTTGATCCCAGGTCTCACATTCAAGTGGCCCTGTCTTGCTTTTTTCCATTACAAGGGAATGTAATAGGAATAAAAGTGACCCAAACATTCTTTTTTTTTTAAAGGACAGTGTAAAAATAACAAATAAAAAGTAAAATAAATAAGAAAAAAAAAATTAAAGTGCCCGTCCCTCTGAGCTCACACGCAAAAGTGAACGCGTACGTAAGTCGCGCCCGCATATGTAAACGGTGTTCAGACCACACATGTGGTATTGCTACAATTGTTAGAGTGAGAGCAATAATTCTAACAAAAGACCTCCTCTATAACTCAAAACTGGTAACCTGTAGAAATTTTTAAACGTCGTCTATGGAGATTTTTAAGTGTCAAAGTTTGTCGCCATTGCACAAGCGGGTGCAATTTTGAAGTATGACATGTTGGGTATCAATTTACTTAGCGTAACATTATCTTTCACAATATAAAAAATTTGGGCTAACTTTACTGTTTTCTTATTTTTTAATTAAAAAAAGTGTATTTTTTCCAAAAAAATTGCTTTTGTTAGACTCTTACGCAAATACGGTGTGACAAAGTATTGCAATGACTGCCATTTTATTCTCTAGGGTGTCTGAAACAAATATATGTTTGGGGGCTCTAAGTCATTTTCTACCAAAAAAAAACGATTTTAACTTGTAAACACCAAGTGTAAAAAATAGGTTTGGTCCTAAAGTGGTTAAAGTGGCATTAAAGGCAATTTTTTTTACTAAAATAATAAAACAGAATTTACAGTGGGTATAGAAAATAATCACCCTCCCCTTTTAAAATAATCACATTTTGTTGCTTTGCAGGCTGAAATGTAGACAGGCACGGTTTTTGTTTTAACCAGTTGTGTGCCATTAAAGTTTTACTAAACCCAGCAATATAAATACAATTCATCAGCCCCTCCACAGTGCACACAGCTTCTAAATCTTCTTTTTATATCAAAATACTGCTGCTATATACCTTTTTTTCATTCTGTATATTGCAGTCAGGTGATGAACTGCAAGTAGCCAGGACTTCCACAGTTTGCATGTGGGAGGAGATTTCACTCTCTGGTAATGCAACTTCCTTTGCATCAGTGACCCTTCACCCACAATCTGGCCAGAACTGGTGCTTTGCCAACGACATGCTCAGTTCGCAAATAAACAATCACTGCCTCTAGAAATGCACTGTACTCTGTGTCCATGTGAAACAGGAAGATCAAACAGAGCATGTTTCCACTCTGCCTGCATGTAGTATAGTATAGTAGAGTCTAATATAGTAGACAGAGCAAGAAGGAACTATCTGGCCATACAAGATCAAACAGCCTTTTTACACAATACAGAGGATTAACCCCTTAAGTTACACAGTAAGTATAGCAAGCATGCTATTCTGCATATACAGACAGATTTTACTGTTGTGGGTTTCGTAACACTTTAAGCCCTGGTTCACATTGGTGCATTTTGGCGTGTGATTTGACATGTCAAATTGCATGCCAAATCGCCAGTAATTGGCAGCAAAGGCACCGCCCAAATAGGTGCAACGCTGCATTTGAGGCACCGCACCGATTTCCAAAAGTAGTTTCTGTACTACTTTTGGCGATTTCAGGTGTGATTTCCATTGACATCTGTGCAATAACCCACACTCAGCTGAACTCGCATGATTTCATTGCCGCACCAATGTGAACCTAGACTGAGAAGGTGATTAGCTACACGCAGTTGAGTTTACAAGTCATTTTTAGGAGAGGGTGATCCTTTTCCAATTCAGTGATTCTGTTTTTGATTTTTGTTTGTTGGTGCTATATCTTTCACTTGGATGTTATAAGTTGCACAAAGTAAATACAGCTGGATACAACAAAAACTGTGCCTGTCTTTACTTCAGGCTGCAAAGCAACAAAATATGATTATTTTAAAGGGGGTAATTCTATTCTATACCCACTGTATACCTGCTCTGTGCATTGATATTACGCAGAGCGGTCACTTACCTACTCTTCTGGGGTCCCCAGTCAGCACTGTCTGCTCTTCCTATTCTATGTGTGCCCTAGGCTATAGCAAGCTGTGTGCCACGGGGTCACACATGTGCGTGTGCTTCCTAGTCAGGTTGGGTGTGTTCATAAACACATAGCGCAGCTTGGCCAGCCCCCTGCTCCCTCTTTACAGGATCTAACTGACAGCTGCGGGAATCAATAGCTCCCACTGCTCTCAATGAACCCTGTGAGAGCAGGAAGAAGGGAAAGGAGACCTGCAGCAGGGAACAATCCTCGATCAATAGAGACTCAGGTGTTTGCGGGGATAGGGAAGAGTTAATGGGGTGCTTTTTAACTTAATTCAGGGAATGCATTAAAGTAAAATACACCCAGAGTTTAGAACCACTTTAATAGGGTATATACTAGAGGATGTACATAGCAACTGCATCTGCAGTTGTACAACATGAAACAAATGTGATAATTTCATGTCTTGCAATGCTTCCTATTAACAACACAGTAATAAAAGATTACTGGGCACTGTTAGAAAACACTGTTCTACTGATTGCAACACTAAAATATTACTAGTCAGGTTTCTAGTAACTAATCACATGTTTTAAGCAAGTGGTCCAAGTGACCCTTTGTAAATGATATAGTATTTTCACAGATATACTGGTTTGGACCCTCAAGAGAGCAAGTTTTCAAGGTTGTCCAGTATTCTGTCACAACTGGTTGCAAGTATAGAGTTAGATTTGTTGATATATCACATACTGTACATATAGATTGAGGCTTTTCCCGCATGTGGCATGACTTTTCTTTATTTATTATGGTACAGTAAGCTTTCAATTTTCCCCTATTGTTACTTTGGAAAGCATAGTACACAACAATGTGACCTAATCTTATATGAGAAAGAATTCATTGCACTCAGGCCCACCAAATCAGATACTAAGACCTGCCAGGACTATAAATTCAGATACTTGAATATGAAAATATAAAAACAAAAGTGCAGTGCTATAACACAATGAATCACTGAATAAGTTAAAAACCATGTGCCCATCCCCCAGATGACATCATCTATGACAAAACATGAAGGGTGGGGCCTACGGCAGTGACATCATCACACGCGCTGACCTTGATTGACGGCCTGGACCAAGTCTGTGTAAGCGCATGGGAATGCCATAATAGATCCATATGCTTGTAAAGCCATCCTGGCTTTATTTTAATGTGTATACTCTTGTGTTATTAGTAAATCTTTGGTATACAGTTTTACACTATGAGAGTGTTTTCTGTGTCTTATCTTTGAGCAATTCCAGTGGTAAATTTTATATTGGCTTTGGCGGAGGAAGCTGACAGGTCGATGGGAGACCTTAAGACCTAAAGCATTGTATGACCATCTGTAGCACAGAGGTTAATATTTTCTGGTAAGGAGCTGCAATATACCTTTAGCTGGGGTGCACTGTACACTATGTTTTAGATTGTTGCCACAGATTTTTCACAAGGTGTTTTCCACTATAGACTGTGAGGACGGCATTTCTACTTTTTACTTTTCCTTTGTGAACTTTATATGTGGATTTCTGAAAACACTTTGGACTTATGAACTCTCTTTATATGTTTTATTTGGAGTTATTTAATGTGACCTAACCTGTTTAAGGACTTGATAGTTTAAGTCAGAACCTACAATGGAAACATTTTTCCTCCCATTTTAAAATATTTATACCCTGTCCATGAAAATTATAAACCATGATGGAAACACAACACCCTAGTAATGGGATTATGGGATCCATGACTGAATAAGGAAATACCACAGTTGCATGATGCAGATATCATTACATGAATGAAGAATGTGATGATACTTCCCATTGTAATGTATGTGGATATTAGAAGTTGTAAATGCGTTCCTTATGGTTATAAAATAACAGGGCCCTTTATTGTCACGTTTTTGGGGTTGTGTTCGATATGTGCAAAGAGAGATCACACAAATACTTAAAAATATAACATTTATTACAAGTAATGACAGATAGAGGTAAAGATAAAGAAAATATCACATGGCCGTTCTGGGTGAGACTAAACTTATATCAGTTTGGGCTGTGGTATTAAACTTGTGTGTAAGGAAAAACATCACCCCTAGCCAATACCCTGGTAAACAACAATATGACCTTTACATTCCCGAGGAGAGGGGGCTAGCATGTGCATATAGGCAGTTGACTGAAATTTACAGATGACTAAGCAGGTAGCAATAATACAAAACGGGTTATGTACTGAAAGCTGCACATGCACTGACTTTTCAAAGCAATGACTTTGCGACTGAGTCAGGGTAACATGCAGCTACATAGCAGAGTCTTTATAAGACTATATAATGACAGAGAGTTAAGCTGAGAATCACTACTTAAGTAAAGCAATTCAGAACACAGGTCCTTGTGACTTTCCTCATAAAGAGAGATCACACAAATACTTAAAAATATAACATTTATTACAAGTAATGACAGATACAGATAAAGAAAATATCAAGAATACTTAACTAGAAGTGCTTGTTCTCTTGCCACGGAGTCCCTTTGCTGTTTTGCAACATGGCAACAGGTGACCAGGACCAGACACTGGCCTCGTGGCCGTTCTGGGTGAGACTAAACTTATATCAGCTTGGGCTGTGGTATTAAACTTGTGTGTAAGGAAAAACATCACCCCTAGCCAACACCCTGGTAAACAACGATATGACCTTCACATGAGGAGAGGGGGCTAGCATGTGCATATAGGCAGTTCACATGCCAATAAGATGAGTTATGAAAGGTAACCAGAAAAAAACAGCATATTAGAGGCTGTAATAGATATTTGTGAGGCCAAGCTTAGTAAAGAAAATTAAATATGCAATTGCCCCAACAGGCCCAAAACAGTACAGATAAGATTTTAGCATCATGCATGCATTAAAGCCCAATTCCATCATTTTGTATGCTCCCTATATGGAAAAAAAACTTTTGACCCAGAAAAATAACAATGCTGGACTGGAAAGCAATGAGTCTGGGTGCACAATGCCCAAGAGGAGGAAATAATTGTAGCCACAGCTGCTTTTTTTAAATTTTATTTTATACTGCTTACCAACCTATTTTTCGTGATGCCAGGTAATAGAACAGTTTGGGAAATTTACTAATTGCAGATATTTAACATAATAGGTAATTGGACAAATACTCAGATAGGGAGATGACTGAAATTTACAGATGACTAAGCAGGTAGCAATAATACAAAACGGGTTATGTACTGAAAGCTGCACATACACTGACTTTTCAAAGCAATGACTTTGTGACTCAGTCAGGGTAACATGCAGCTACATAGCAGAGTCTATATAAGACTATATAATGACAGAGAGTTAAGCTGAGACTCACTACTTAAGTAAAGCAATTCAGAACACAGGTCCTTGTGACTTTCCTCATAAACAGTGTCCGTCAGAGAATAACACATGTGAGCAGCTGAAAGAATCCAAGGTCCAAGGAAAAAGGGCCAACCCACTGGAACCGGAGTCCTGTGCAATCAATGAGGGGTTCCCTACAGTAGCTAGGTCCTCTGGAGAAGCTGTGTGTTATGCTTCAGCCTGGCAACCTACAAACGGGGTCTGACAGTGGGGACCCTATCACCTGACTTAAGAACAGTTGCCCAGCTAATTATGCCTCATCAGGTGTGGCCTCTCTGAGGCTGCTGAGGGAGGGAAGCTGAGGAATTTGTACTCCCTGGTTTTGTCATGACATTGCTTTTTAGTGTGTACGTTATAGTGAGAAGTGTTTAAAGCAGAGAATTGAGCAGATTATGAAGATACTTTTTTGTTTACATGCTTGAGGAATGGAAAGAAAACTTTAAAAAAAAGCAGGTAAAAGCACAGAAAAATTATTAAGTATTTTAAATGCTTATTTGCAGCATTTTCCCTTTCCATAAATGAGCAATGTGCCTTTGAACTTGCTAGTAAATACATTTGACTATTTCAGAAAAGTCAATTGCCTAGCACAGCCTTCCTCCCCCTGAGCACGGCATAGCTCTGTACTCTTCTGGAAATATATCATTACTGTCTGTGATGGCAGCTCCTCTGCCCCTCCCCTCCCCTTCCTACATAACCTAATCTTGCTTCCCTACAATTATGACCATCAGAAATATGCAGAGCATGAAATAACATTTAAAGCATTCCCACCATGTTTACAGCAGTTGTACTGTCACAGAGTCACTTGCATAAATTAGGAGTTTCATCAATGCTACTAGAATTTTAGAAGGAATTTTATGAATGGCAGCCACCATATATCTTAAAGTGTTTGTTAATGGAACATTAAAAATCACTGGCAGCCCCTTCAATATATTAAGGCATAGCACACTGTATATATCTTTTCCAATAATGAGGCTTGTAAATACCTATTTAGAGCTCTCTTCAGGTCGGTCACATGACCCCTTAACCGCTTTTCAGCTCCAATGGATGGCTTCTGCAGGAGGGACCAAGATCTCCCTCTGACATCAGCTAGGGAGATCACGTGGCCGCTCAGCCTCTCCTGCAGATGCCTTGTCTTGGAGCTATACAGCCGCCGCGAGTCACATGACCGGTCTGAAGAGAGCTCTAAATACGTATTTACAAGCCTCGTTTTTGGACAAAATATATACAGTGTGCTATCCCTTAATATATTGGAGGGGCTGCCAGAGAACATTTAATATTTTTTTGATTAGTATTAATAGCGGGGGGCGGAGACGGAGACACACAGCAAGGAACTGACAGGCTGGGAGGAGGGAATGAGGAGGAAGAGATGAGAGCAGAGCAGGGTTGGGGATGATGCAGGGACGTCCCAGACAATGGTGGTCAGGGCTCAGAAGCCCTGGTTTTCGTTGTCTGTGCAGAGAGGGAATACAGGAAGTGGAAGGATCAGGCAGGTTTTTTACAGTTTAGAGGGGGGCAGATTACACCGCACAAGCACTGTGCTGTTTAAAGAGGAAGTAAACCCTGATGGGTTTTACTTCCTCTTTATTACCCTGCAATGTAAAAGCATAATGGACTAGTATGCATCGCATATTAGCTCATTAAGGGGCACTTACCTGCATTGGAAGCCCGCGATATCCTGCGATGTCCCTACTCCAGGCTGCATCCATCTTCTGCCCCTCTTCCTTCCGGGGCCGCGGACTCCGGCTCTGTGACTGGCCGGAGTCGCGTGACGTCACTCCCCCATGCACGTGGGAGCCGCCAATCGCGGCACGTTCTCAGTGAAGAAACGGCACGAAGGCCGTTTCTTCACTGCGCATGTCTCCGATGATGTGGGCACATGCGAGTACACTGTATATTTCCTGAACCGTGCAGGTTTAGGAGATATGCAGGGAACCTACAGGTAAGCCTTATTATAGGCTTACCTGTAGGTTAAAGTGGGTGTCAAGAGTTGACAACCACTTTAATCTGCTTTAAGGGACCAGGATCTCTATTTTTTGGGGTTAACAAACACGTTAAAGTACATATTTCCTTTAAATACAGTGAAGGTACTTATAGACATAAAATGTCAGTTACCAAATCCCGTCATTTGACCTGGCCCAACCTTGATCTCTGGAGAAAACAGCAAATCAAAAGTGTAGTTGATCCCCCTTCTGAGTGTCCTCACATCTGATCCTCACCATTCACATAAAACTTAAAGTCTGAAAAGGGCTGTGCTGGCAGTTTGTTCCCAGGGTACATGGAGAATGTATGCACCATTCTCCCAAGTCCATGGGCAGTTTAAATTTTGAATTCAGCAAACCTTTAATTTAAACAATTAGGAGCAATCAGAGCATAGATAGGTTTTATTTGGAGGAAAATGTATTGTAGCATAACTTGGATTTACTTTATTCTGAGGGAGCTTTCAAAATGCACACCCTACATGCACTTGACGATAAAAACTACAATGTATAACTGTTTAGTGAAGAAAAAAATTATGTGTAACATGGTGCCGTTTGCAGATGGAAGTATTTGGTAATTCAAATGGTAATCCATGGTAAACCATTTAGCAAAGCCAACATATGGACATAACATGTACATCAAACTAAAACCGGTCATTACGTTCAGAGGGAGTAGCATCAGAGTGAGTAGTATCTAGTATCTAAAGATAAAGAGTCACCACTGTTCACAATAGGGTAACTCTATGTCACTTTAATCACTTACTGATGCTTTAAGACATGGTCCATAGTAGGCATATCAAGCTCAGATAATACAATGGGGCCAAATTAGGAGGACTAAATCTTTACGAGGTCCAGTATATGTCTATTGTGGGCACATTATGTCTCTTGAAGGCTGCAACCACTTAATTACAAAAAAAAATATGGTACCTTGCAACTTGTTATAATAAAATGTGCAACTTACAATATTTAATCCCAGAGAAAGGCTATAAAACATTCCCTCTAGTACTTAGCTGTTATGTAAGAGAGGGGTGCATGTGACCCATAAAACACAATTTAGGCATGCCTGGTCTAGAGGAATGAATATGCTCAGTTAGTATTATGGTCAAGTAGTATTTTTAATGAGGCTAACATCAAACAGGGACATATGGTATCTCTTACTGCAGTTTTCTAAAAAGCAGATACCATGTTCTTACTGAACATTAGCACCTCCTTATCCATTTGCCATATAGATAACAACAATAACTTCAAGTGGAACAACCTTGCAAAAATGAATGCTTTTATTATTTAAAGCAAAACTGCAAATTTTTAATGTTTTTAAATATACTACAAAAGAGATCAGGTTAATCCTGACTAGATAAACGTAAAAGTGTGTGATAATATTTTACAAACCTTGTTTCTATATGACACTTTTATCTATGTATGTAAATAGAAGCAGGTATAGCTGAATTTACTCATTACATATGCAAGCTCTGATTGTAAAGTCAGAAGGTTTGCGTTCTATGCATTGAGATAAAAAGCTTTCTGTGCGCAGCAACCGCCCCAGCAACCCCTAATACTTTCCTGAGCCCCAACTCTATCCAGCGATGTCCACGAGTGCCTCAGCCGTCTGGAACTCCCTGCCATTGGCTCCCCCTGCTGTCAATCAAAGTCAGTTAGCCAATCAGGAGAGAGAGGGTGCGGGGCCAAACCAGGGCTCTGTGTTTGAGTAGACACAGGGAGGGGTGACTCGGTTTGAGTGCCTCCATAGCAAGCTGCTAGCTGTGGGGGCACTCAACAGGAAGGAGGGGCCAGGAGAGCCAAACAGGGATCCTAGGAGGATCCAGGCTACACTGTGCAAAACCATTTCACAGAGAAGATAAGTATAACATGTTTGTTATTTCTATGGAAAAAAAACGAGACTTTACAATCCCTTTAAGGCCCCTTGCAGAAGGGGCGGACTCCACCAAGCGGATCCGCCTGCTCAGCAAGGAATCTGTCTGCTGATTCACGCTGAGCAGGCGAATGACAGGTCCGTGTCCACTCCGCTATGCAGACCTGGTCCATCAGTGTGAAGGGGCCTTATGGTTGCATCTTGCTGACCCTTACCACAAGTTTAATGTGCAAGGTACATACACAATGACCAAGGATGTGGAATAACCACAATGCTTGATGGGTTTTGCATCACATTCATGGATTCTTTTACTAAATCTAATGCGAATATTAGGTTGCAATATTGTCTTATGTGATGCATGAATTTTAGATCAGAGTAGAACCATGGCAAGGTTACAGACATTATTTTTTTTTTGCAAATCCTTAACGATCAGTTTAAAACTTTAAAACAAGCTCTCAGTAATTTTCTTAACTTCAGACATTGTGGATCAATTCATGCTCAAATTCACATAAGATTCAGTAAAGTTGTTGTAATCCGGCCTTTGCATTTTGCCATCCTTTGTGCACCTGCTCCATATTTACATCACAGATGAGAAAACTGAAAAAATAAGGGGACGTTAACCCAAAACACTTCCAGGAACTAAAACTGTGGTAAAGTGCAGCAGCCCCAAGTGTAAAAAACACTTAGGAACGTGAGATAGTGAAAGGTAGGTGCTACTCTCTTTGAAGGTAAGTATGTGATAAACATCCGAAAACAATGATGAATGACTCTATATCAAATAATCAAAAACATAACATCCATATAAAGTCCATCAATAAATATTTGACATATCAACACTGTGCTGGAAAATGGTGAATCAGTGCTTCTTCTATTCCAAAAATGTCCATGTGGGTCTAGTGAGTTTGCTTTCTTACCATGTAGTGGTGTACATTTTTGGGTTACAAATGAGAAGGCTGACAAGGAGCTATCACATTGCAGGCAGGAAGAGCAAAGCAGTACAAAAAAGGGTCATGCCCCTGCCTATAACTGGTCTTTACAGCAAGGGGCACTTGAAAGGCAAACGCATGTCGAATAAACACATGAATTTCCAAGCTAAACTTACCAACTAGCCTGCAACCAACTAAATTGACCTGTCTAACAGCATGCATTAAAAAAAACAGCACAAAACTCGAAACCTGTTGTGTTAGGTCCAAGGCACTGCATCATTTGACCACTAGTCTTAAGGAGTTTTGGAGTGAGATTTGGTCACTCACTGTTCTCACAGATGAAAGCATGGTAGGTCCGTAACTAAGGACCTATCAGCTGCAAAGAGGCATGTTTGTGACTAGCCATTTGCCCTCTCTCTACCTTTTCTTTGGCGGAGCTTCCAGGTTTTCAGTTCCTCTTTAAGGATGAATTACTCCATCGTGTCCACAGCTAGAGAGGTTAGTGAGAGCTTATTACTGCTTGTTAACAATATGTAACTGGTTAAACATATCCTATAGTCTACTTAAAGCCACATTAATCTTTGCTTTCTTAAAATAATTTCAAAGAATAGTATTTTAATAAACACTGTATACAAAAAGAAACACAGAAGAGTTTGCGGTCACCTACAATTCCACTTACTCCTTTTAAGCTTATTAGAGATAGAGAAGGGATTTTGTTCATACTGTACCTTGGCTTGTCAAAGCCAGCCAAGTGCTACAGGCACTGCTCTTTTTTAATAGATATAGCAGTAAATTAATATTGTATTTTAACATGGTAGTACTGTGTTGGATGCATTAGATTTCATTTTGCAGGCTAACAACATTTTCAGCAAGTACAGAAAATACTGTTTATTGCCAACAGTATACATTGTCCTTGTCAATTCTTGTGACCTACATAGAAAAAAAAAACAACCTGATCTTTTTTATGTGCGCTACTTATCCCATTAATTCCCTGGTAATGAAGATGAACGGATTCTGGCATTTTGGGTTGCAACTATGGGGACTTGGGTGGCAACTATGGTTCCTGTGGAGGAGTGAGAACAGTTACCCAGAAGCAGAAAGTGTGTTAATCACAGGATAACTTGGTAAAAATAATTGTTGCTCTACATAAAGATGGCCTAGGCTATAAGAAGATGGCCAAGACCCTGAAACTGAGCTGCAGCATGGGGGCCAAGACCATACAGCGGTTTAACAGGACAGGTTCCACTCAGAATAGGCCTCGCCATGGCCGACCAAAGAAGTTGAGTGCACGTGCTCAGCATCATATCCAGAGGTGTCTTTGGGAAATAGACGTATGAGTGCTGCCAGCATTGCTGCAGAGGTTGAAGGGGTGGGGGGTAAGCCTGTCAGTGCTTAGACCATATGCCGCACACTGTATCAAATTGGTCTGCATGGCTGTCGTCCCAGAAGGAAGCCTCTTCTAAATATGATGCACAAGAAAGCCTGCAAACAGTTTGTTGAAGGCAAACAGACTAAGGACATGGATTACTGGAACTATGTCCTGTGGTCTGATGAGACCAAGATAAACTTATTTAGTTCAGATGGTGTCAAGCGTGTGTGGCAGCAACCAGATGAGGAGTACAAAGACAAGTGTGTCTTGCCTACAGTCAAGCATGGTGGTGGGAGTGTCATGGTCTGGGGCTGCATGAGTGCTGCCGGCACTGGGGAGCTACAATTCATTGAGGGAACCATGAATGCCAACATGTACTGTGACATACTGAAGCAGAGCATGATCCTGTCCCTTCAGAGACTGGGACGCAGGGCAGTATTCCAACATGATAATGACCCCAAACACACCTCCAAGACGACCACTGCCTTGCTAAAGAAGATGAGGGTAAAGGTGATGGACTGGCCATGCATGTCTCCAGGCCTAAACCCTATTGAGCATCTGTAGGGCATCCTCAAACAGAAGGGAGGAGCGCAAGGTCTCTAACATCCACCAGCTCTGTGATGTCATCATGGAGGAGTGGAAGAGGACTCCAGTGGCAACCGGTGAAGCTCTGGTGAACGCCATGCCCAAGAGGGTTGAGGCAGTGCTGGAAAACAATGGTGGCCACACAAAATATTGACATTTTGGTCTCAATTTGGATATTTCCACTTAGGGGTGTACTCACTTTTGTTGCCAGCGGTTTAGACATTAATGGCTGCGTGTTGAGTTATTTTGAGGGTACATCAAATTTACACGGTTATACATGGTGAGGGATGATTTTCTCCAGGGGCAGGGGCAGCTTGCAGAGGACTGCTGGGAGCAGCCAGTCTAATTATTTGGCACAAGGTAAAGCAGTGAGTGTACAGCTTGTATAACAGTGTAAATTTGCTGTTCCCTCAAAATAACTCAACACACAGCCATTAATGTCTAAACCGCTAGCAACAAAAGTGAGTACACCCTCCCCGGTGTCATGTGACTCATTAGTGTTACAAGGTCTCAGGTGTGAACGGGGAGCAGGTGTGTTAAATTTGGTGTTATCGCTCTCACTCTCTCATACTGGTCACTGGAAGTTCAACTTGGCACCTCATGGTAAAGAACTTTCTGAGGATCTGAAAAACAGAAATGTCGCTCTACATAAAGATGGCCTAGGCTATAAGAAGATTGCCAAGACCCTGAAGCTGAGCAGCAGCACGGTGGCCAAGACCATACAGTAGATTAACAGGACAGCTTACACTCAGAACAGGCCTCGCTATTGTCAACCAAAGAAGTTGAGTGCATGTGCTCAGCGTCATATCCAGAGGTTGTTTCTGGGAAATAGACATATGAGTGCTGCCAGCATTGATGCAGAGGTTGAAGGGGTGGGGGGGTCAGACTGTCAGTGCTCAAACCATATGCCGCACACTGCATAAAATTGGTCTACATGGCTGTCGTCCCAGAAGGAAGCCTCTTCTAAAGATGATGTACAAGAAAGCCCGCAAACTGTTTGCTGAAGACAATCAGACTAAGGACATGGATAACTGGAACCATGTCCTGTGGTCTGACGAGACCAAGATAAACTTATTTGGTGGCGGCAACCAGGTTAGGAATGATCCCCTCCCTTCGGAGACTAGGCCGCATGGCATGATGAAAATTGGCTCCATACAATACATTCTCTGCAGCATAAGACAACTTGAATAATAATTAATATGGCATATATCGGCTCTACGCGTTTCGTGAAGTTTTGATCCACTCATCAGGAGCATGCACGTATAGGCAACTGTAATTAATAGAAATATGGAAATATTATATTAAAAAAAAAAAATGGGACTTTAAATGAAGCAGTGGTCACAATGGCCATCAGCTTCCATCCCGGGTTGGGTGATATACAAAAAGGGGGCATCCTTCTATCATGGTTTCTGGTCTTTGGACGTGGTCCTTTTTGGGGTTCATGTGCCAAAACCCCCCCCATCTCAGCTCCCCTCAGGGGATACCCCCCAGTGGGGTGTGTCCGGATCGTCATTTTTCATCATTTGTGAATCATGTATTTGTTTCCAGTTCATATGTTACATTTTTTAGTTGAGGCAATGTGCCCAAAATATATAGTAGAGGCAATGTGCCCAATATATGTATTAGGAGATGTATGGATTGTCTACAGTACTACCTAGATGAAAGTTGCCTCTATAAAAATGCATGTTTTTACAACCCGTGTGCCTCATTTAAAGTCCCCAAAAAAAAACCCTTTTTGTACATCACCCAACCCGGGATGGAAGCTGATGGCCCTTGTGACCACTGCTTCATTTAAAGTCCCATTTTTTGACCTTCTTAATTATTACACAAACCAGGGATGGAGGCACACGGGTTAGAACCCAGTTTTATTTTCTTGATATTTTAATTTTTCATTTCATTATCTTCAATTTTCATATAAACATTTTTTATTCATTACCCAATTTATATATTTTTGTTTATTTCTTTATTATTCAGTTACATATTTTTGCACATATGTATATATATTTTTTAAAATATTTTTACTGGTTTCAATAACATTATCAGACCCTTTTGGATCTGCTACTGGGTCTCTGTTGTTTGCCGGTTTGCTGCAGTTGTTGGGTCATCTGATCCGGCCTCGGAGGCCAAGTTGGCTACCATCCCCCCCCGGGAGCTGCGACGCCCTTTTGCAGGCTCTCCTCTCCTCCCCTCCCTTCATCCCCGGGGGGATGTGGACAGCCTTGCTTGGGGCGTCGGCACCATGCTTTACACACTACAGGCTATGCGTTCCCTTTGGAGCGCTGCCTCTCTGGTGTGCATTCCATCGGGCGGCAGCGTGGGAGTGCAGATGGTCAGCGCCGATATTGGGTGATCCATCGCCCAATCCTCTGGCACCGCCTCTCCCGGCAGCCTATGCCTGCATGATGCTGATGTGGTGGCTATGCCCTATATAGTTCCACTTCCACTCACCTCATGTTTCAGCTGGACACATCATACCTCTCTGCACACCATCCCCAACCAGTCACTGGGCACTTTACAGGTATAGGGTTCCTCCTTTGTTACTTTGTTATTATGCTATCTGGTCACTATCTTGGCTTTCCTTCTCCTTGGTTCACGTGGTGTCCTGTCTTGGTTCTCCCCTTCCCCCATTCCTTTCTGTCCTATTGCTATAGGGCTACATATATTCATCATATCACTTATTTCCACAGAAGCCTCCCACATGGGTCAGCTTCCCTGGTCATCATACACGTCCTTCTATCATGGTTTCTGGTCTTTGGATGTGGTCCTTTTTGGGGTTCATGTGCCAAAAAAAACCCCATCTCAGCTCCCCTCAGGGGATACCCCCCAGTGGGGTGTGTCCGGATTGTCATTGGCATCCCTCCATGCAGCAAATATGGTAAACAACATACTCATTCCCAACGTTGTTTTTTTTTTTTTTCATATAATATTTCCATATTTCTATTAATTACAGTTGCCTATACGTGCATGCTCCTGATGAGTGGATCATAACTTCACGAAGCGCGTAGAGCCGATATATGCCGTATTAATTATTATTCAAGTTGTCTTATGCTGCAGAGATTGTATTGTATGGAGCCAATTTTTATCATTTGTGAATTATGTATTTGTTTCCAGTTCATATGTTACATTTTTTAGTATGTGCCCAAAATATATAGTAGAGGCAATGTGTCCAATATATGTATTAAGAGATGTATGGATTGTCTACAGTACTACCTAGATGAAAGTGGCCTCTAAAAACGCATGTTTTTACAACCCGTGTGTCTTATTTAAAGTCCCAAAAATCCCCCCTTTTTGTATATTGTTTATGCTGTGTTTAGAACTCACAGGAATGGGCAAACTTACTTGCATGTTTGGCAAGGTTAACAGGTATTTTCTATACTAAAAATGTTCTTAGCCTGAAAAAAATGAATTAATCTAAGAAATGAAAAGCTGTAATATATTCCATTATTGTGTTTGGGTTTAGATACACTTTCATTTTCTCAGAACCAGATTGGGTATTGGGTGTTTGAAGTGAACACAGGCAAGGTTTACTCGTTTAGCTAATTAACCCCATTGCCATTGTATCTGAAGTGCATTCAGAGAATTGTTAATTGTAATACATCTGAATTACAATGTATGGTACTTTGTGAAAAAATTGAACCCCAGGCAAACATCCAATTACACAGATGAAAAGGTAGCTGTGTTAACGTCCTGCAGCAGTAGAGCTAAATTAATACATACTGTACCGTATTCTCTTCTGCTCTTTAAAACATTTTCCCCACATTTTGCCACACTGCTGAGGAGCACGCAAAGAGGTGAGTTGTATCTACTCTGACTTTGTTAACAATTACTCAGTCATGTACCCCTGAAAGTCACATGACCGAGTACATGTAAACAAAGTCAGAGTGAATAAAGCTCTCTCTGAGATTCCATGCACACTAGCATTTTCTTAAGCTAAAAAAACGCTGGATAAAAAACATGGATAATAGCTTTTTAGAGTAGTGTTTTAGTAGCGTTCAAGAGTGTTTAGAAGCGTTAGTGTTTTATTAGCATTTTTGCAGTTCCTATAAGAAAAAGGGAAAAAAAATGCTATCTGTAGCGTTTAGGAGCGTTTCTGCTGGAAAAATGCTCCAAGAAACTCTACAAAAACAATGTAGAACTGCAGAGAGTTTCTCTGGGTCCACTGAAAAACTGGCAGTAGAAATGACATAACCCAGAAATTGAACCTGTTCACGATGGAACTCGCACTTTTCCAACTTACAATACAGGTTATTATCTCTCAACCTTTGAAGCACATTGTAGACATCTGTGTGGTGACTCTCTAGGGACTTAGAATCTATGAGGATATCATCGAGATAAACCACCACACATTACTGCAACATATCTCAAAGGGCATCGTTGATGAATTCCTGAAAAACTGCCACAGTGTTGCAAAGACCAAATGGCATTACGAGGTATTTGTAATGTCCAGTCTTAGTATTAAACGCATTTTCCACTCATCGCCCTCCTTGATCCTCACGAGATTGTATGCCCCTCTCAGATCAAGCTTTGTGAAAACCGTTGCTCCCTTGAGGCTCCTAGACGTTGCTGAAGCTCCAAAAATGCTAATAGCCTAAAGTAGTGTGCATGGACACATAGGATAACACTATTTAGCTTCTAAGGAAAAAAATGCTAATAACAGGTTCTAGAAGTTTAAACGTTCTCAAGAAACTAAGAGCTGTCAGTGCTGATTTAGTAACAATAGCTGTTGCTGGACCGTCCTGTGTACAAGGTACTGCACTGTGATTCAGCCTGAGGAACCTCTAGGTAAGTAACAGGTAGCGGTGGAGTAGCAGCACTTAAGACCAGCACAGTCAGGGATCTGACACTCCTGGAAGAGGCAGAGTCCTATGAAACTTGCATAACCTATAGCTTAATGAAAAAAAGGCTTTAAAGAGCAAGGAGTGACAACTGAAAGTAATAGCTTTGCTCTTCCATTACAAGGTCTTAAATTAAAAAAATTAAAAATCTTGTAAGATGATTTTCTTAAACCCAAAAGCAAACATGTATTATATTGCAGCTCGTCAATTCTTAGATGTGATGGCTGGATTTGTTTTCTTTTTTAGGCTCTCTATTTCCTGCCAGTAAGCCTATTGTTTTTCAACAGAACAAGCTGTCCTGAAGATGTAGCAGTTAAAGGGATGAGAAAAAAGCATTTAACACTAGGGCTGTTAAAAGAGAAGTATAGGTTTTTGTTTCAAGAATCATACTTACCTAAGTGGATGCAGCACATGTCCGATGCTGCATGTGCCCCCTCTGGCTCTAAGCCTGAGAACTGAGCAATCAAACGCTGCTGATTGCTCGGTTCTCAGAGCTCCATGAGCAGGGAGCTAGTGACTGTCAGTCGCCACTCTGCGCTCAGCCCCTCCATCACTGGAGCACCGGACTGTGGATGGGAGAGCGCGGCTGGCTTAGGCTCTCAGTAGCAGACAGAGAGGCTGAGCCAGCTGCTGTACCGGTATCTGGGTGGATCCCGACATTTTTGGGATCCCTGCAGAGCCTAGAGCAGCTCATCACATGCCTGACAAAGGGGTCCTATGAGGCTCCGAAACTTTGCACTTTCTCTTGTGATGTGATCATTCTGCAATAGAAAACGTTTGGACAACATTTGAGGGTGTGCTGGCGAATATGTGCCTTTTTTTACATGGACCAGCTCTGTGATTTTAGCCAGCAGCAGGCCTTAGCCCGCTACTGGCTAAATCTGGGTCACAGAGCTAGAGAACTAGGTGCACTCATGCTTTGGCCATACTTCTACTTTAACCACTTAAAGGGTTGTAAACCCTCGCAGTTTTTCACACTAATGCATTCTATGCATTAATGTGAAAAACCTTTAGTGTTGCAGCTGCCCCCAGAGCCCCCCGTTTACTTACCTGAACCCGGGGACGAGCAGACCCGATCCAGCTGGTGTCACAGGTCCTCATTGGATAGATCGATAGCAGCTGTCAATCAAATCCAATGACGCGGGAGCCGGAGGGCGGGGCTGAGTCCTGCTGTCTGTGTCAAGGGGCGCAGAAGCAGGACTCGGGAGCGCGCTCGCATGGGTGACCGCAGGAAAAGCACTTTCCAGATGGGTCACTCGATGAGCCAGGTGCGCCGCTGGGGGACCCCAGAGGAGGATCGGGGCTACTCTGTAAAACACCCTTGCACAGAGGAGGTAAGTATGACATGTTTGTTGTTTAAAAAAAAAATCTGAACCTTTATTATTGCTTTAAGGACCACCCCATGTACATATACTGCGACAGGGAAGCCCTTAAGCGCAAAATCATGTACCTGATTGGACACGGCTGGAGCCAAATAGCAGGTTCAGCGGCCGCGATGGCCATCCGTGATCGTTCACTGGAGAGGCAGAACGGCGGTCTGCCTAGGCAGACTGTCTTTCTGTCAGACAAGAAGAGAGAAATCTTGTGTTCCTGCTAATCAGGAACATTCTCTCTTCCTCCAGTCAGTCCATCCCCCACACAGTCAGAAAGTTTTCCCTAGGAGCACACTTAACCCTTTGATCGCCATGGATGTTAACCCCTTCCCTTCCAATATCATTTATACAGTGGCAGTGCATTTTTTGTAGCACTGATCACTGTGTTGCTGTTATTGGTCCCCAAAAAGTGTTACTTGGTGTCAGATTTGTCCGCCGCAATCCCACTAAAAATCGCTAATTGCCGCCATTACTAGTAAAAACAATGAAAAAAAAAATCTATCCCATATTTTGTAGATGCTATAACTTTTGCGCAACCCAATCAATATACACTTTTTGGGATTCATTTACTTAAAATATGTAGCATAATACATATTGGCCTAAATTGATGAAGAAATTAGATTTTTACATTTTTTTTTATTGGATGTGATTTATAGCAGAAAGTAAAAAATGTGGTTGTTTTTTCTCAAAATTGTTGCAGTTTTTGTTTATAGCACAACAAATAAAAACTACAGAGGTGATCAAATACCACCAAAAGAAAGCTCTGTTTGTGGGGGAAAAAAAGGACATCAATTTTATTTGTGTACAGCGTCACACGACCGCGTAATTGTCAAAGCAACGCAGTGCCGTATCACAAAAAATGGCAAGTGGTTGAAGGTATAGAGATTGTTCCCTTTAGAAAGCATATGTACACTTTAAAAACGGAATGTTCACAGCTTAGTGAATAAGCTGAAGTTGGGCTTACTCTGAATGTCCAATCAAGTGTGAGGGAAATTTTAAAAAATGTAATTTCTTTGACCAATATTAGATGGCTGAAGTGAAAACAGCTTCACTTTATTCACTAGGTGAACATCCACTAGGTGAACGGCCATAAATATATCCCATATTTTGTAGACGCTATAACTTTTGTGCAAGCCAATCAACATCCAGTCTATTTATTTTGTGAAGAAAACAAAAAAAGAAATCCAATATGTCTGTGCTAAACTGAACCGTGCTCACTTGTTCTGTGGACATTTGGATGGCGATCACGGGAGTCAAGAGTGATTATTTGCAGTGTCCTATAGCTGCAGTGACACAACTGAATGCCAGAATAACTACAATTGAAGGGGATCCCAAACTGAAGCATCTGTTATTTTTAAATCAATGTGTTACCTAAAAGCCTATAGAAATGAAGAAGGAAATTGAGAATAATGGTGTGGTATTTGTGATATACTATAAATATATTAGACATATGAGCACACCTCACATGGATGAACAAAATGTTTGCATTAGGTCCTGTTTATGCTATATCCTGTTCAGGTGTTCTGATAGCGTAGATAGAACATTGGATTTGGAAGACCGTATGGGCATTGATACCATTCATGATAAAAGTTAAACCTTCGGAAGATTTACCCCCCTTCATGACCAGGCCATTTTTTTGCAATACGGCACTGCGTTACTTTAACTGATAATTGATAAAATTGATATCCTTTTTTTTCCCACAAATAGAGCTTTCTTTTGGTGGTATTTGATCACCTCTGCATCAGTGTACTGGCTGCTGATCAGTGTACTGGCTGCTGCCGGTACCATGTGATTGCTGTGACCAATCACAGCAGATAACATGACAATTGTACAAAATGAATGGCATTGATTCATGCCATTTATTGTGTACAATTGTGTTGAACGCTGTGATTGGTAACAATGGTCACATGGTACAGACAGGGACAATCACAGCTCAACTGTATCATGTGATTAGCTGGGGCCAATCATAGCTAACCACAATAGTAAACACAGAATGCTTCAATTTCAATCAGTAAAAATGGTTGCTTATCAAAAAAGGGAAATTCACTGGTATAAGGAATTATAAGGTGTAAAAAAAACCCTGATTACTTCTCCCAGGGTAGTACAGTGTTACTGTGGTAACACTCTGTGTTAAAAAAATCATAAAAAAAGAAAAAAAATGGGATAAAAAATAAAATCATTTTTAAAAATCAAAAAAAAAAGTGTAAAAACTATTTTTTTTAAATGCCTTCATTTTTCCAAAAATTGTGAAAAAAAAATTCAACTTAAAAAAAATTGTCATACCTCTTACCAAAATACCTTGTACTATCCTGGCATTTCCGGGCCTCAAGAAATGAAATGAGGCCGTCAGTACATCAGGACTGATTGATTTTCAGACATACAGTATCTCACAATAGTGAGTACACCCCTCACATTTTTGTAAATTTTTTTTATATCTTTTCATGTGACAACACTGAAGAAATTACACTTTGCTACAATGTAAAGTAGTGAATGTACAGCTTGTATAACAATGTAAATTTGCTGTCCCCTCAAAATAACTCAAGACATAGCCAATAATGTCTAAACCGCTGGCAACAAAAGTGAGTACATCCCTAAGTGAAAATGTCCAAATTGGGCCCAATTAGCCATTTTTCCTTCCCGGTGTCATGTGATTCGTTAGTGTTACAAGGTCTCAGGTGTAAATGGAGAGTCGGTGTGTCTCTCATACTGGTCACTGGAAGTTCAACATGGCACCCTCTCATGGCAAAGAACTCTGAGGATCTGAAAAAAAGAAATGGTTTCTCGCCATGGTCGACCAAAGAAGTTGAGTGCACATGATCAGCATCATATCCAGAGGTTTTCTTTTGGAAATAGATGTATGAGTGCTGCCAGCATTGCTGCAAGAGATTGAAGGGATGGGGGGTCAGCCTGTCAGTGCTCAGACCATACACCGCACACTGCATCAAATTGGTCTGCATGGCTGTCATCCCAGAAGGAAGCCTCTTCTAAAGATGATGCACAAGAAAGCCCATAAACAGTTTGCTGAAGACAAGCAGACTAAGGACATGGATTACTGGAACAATGTCCTGTGGTCTGATGAGACCAAGATAAACGTATTTGGTTCAGATGGTGTCAAGCGTGTGTGGCGGCAACCAGGTGAGGAGTACAACAGTCAAGCATGGCGGTGGGAGTGTCATGGACTGGGGCTGCATGAGTGCTGCTGGCACTGGGGAGCTACAGTTCATTGAGGGAGCCATGAATGCCAACATGTACTGTGACATACTGAAGCAGAGCATGACCCCCTCCCTGGGGAGACTGGGTCGCAGGCCAGTATTCCAACATGATAACGATCCCCAAACACATCTCCAAGATGACCACTGCCTTGCTAAAGAAGCTGAGGGTAAAGAACTGGCCAAGCATTAAACCCAAAGCATCTGTGGGGCATCCTCAAATGAAAGGTGGAGGAGCGCAAGGTCTCTAACATTCACTAGCTCCGTGATGTCGTCATGGAGGAGTGGAAGAGAACTCCAGTGGCAACCTGTGAAGCTCTGGTGAACTCCATACTCATGAGGGTTAAGACAGTGTTGGAAAATAATGGTGGCCACACAAAATATTGACACTTTGGGCCCAATTTGGACATTTTCACTAAGGGATGTACTCACTTTTGTTGCCAGCAGTTTAGACATTATTGGCTGTATGTTGAGTTATTTTAAGGGGACAGCGAATTTACACTGTTATGCAAGCTGTACACTCACTACTTGTCACATGAAAAGATATAATAAAATATTTACAAAAATGAGAGGGGTGTACTCACTTTTGTGAGATACTGTATATACCATATTTGTGGACTCTATAACTTTCCTACAGACTAAATAATATACACAGATTTGGGTTATTTTCAGCAAGGAAATGTAGCAGAATACACTTTGGCCTAAATTTAATCACTTCTCCCCCGGAAGGATTTCCCAGGTGAGGACCAGAGCACTTTTTGCGATTCGGCTCTGCGTCGCTTTAACTGACAATTGCGCGGTCGTGCGACGTTGTACCCAAACGAAATTTGCATCCTTTTTTTCCCACAAATAGAGCTTTCTTTTGGTGGTATTTGATCACCGCTGCATTATTTCTGATCGCTGCTATAAACAAAAACTATTTTGCAAAAAAAAAACAATATTTCTTACTTTTTGCTAAAATTCAAATCCAAAAAAATACATAAAAAAACATTTTTTTTTTCATTGGTTTTGGCCGATTTTATTCTTCCTCATATTTTTGGTAAAAAAAATCGCAATCTGCATTTATTGAATGGTTTGCGCAAAATTTGCCGTGTTTACGGGTGATGAGAATTAATTTCTGGGGTTTTTGATTTTTTTTTTTTACTAGTAATGGCGGCGATCTGCGATTTTTAGCAGTACTGTGATATTGGGGCGGACATGTCGGACATTTTTGACACTTTTTTGGGACCAATGACATTTATACAGCGATCAGAAATTTAAATGTCCACTGATTACTGTGTAAATGTCATTGGCAGTGAAGGGGTTAACCTGCAGGGGGGAGATCTAGGGGTTAACTGTGTTCCCTGGGCGTGTTCTAACTGTGGGGGGCTGGGCTACCATGGGCATAAGAGATCTAACTGATCCCAGTGACAGGGATCAGTAGATCTCTTATGTCCTCCTTGACAGAGCGGGGAACCGTCGTGTTTACATCGGCGGTTCCCCGCTCTTTTGCTCTAGCAGCTCATCGCGGCTTGCCGGCGGACATCGGGTCCGCCCGAGCCGTGGGCACACTCCTCCGGAGTGTGTCGGGCATGAGAGCGGCGCGCGCTCGCCCCCTAGCTGCACCTGGGCGATTTGCGGAACGCGTCCACACTGCCGCAGTAAATATACTGTGTGCGGTGTGGAACCGGTTAACAAGTAATATTATTTCTTAGCAAAAAAACAAAAAACCCAGTGGTGATTAAATACCACCAAAAGAAAGCTCTATTTGTGTGAAAAAATACATATAAAAATGTCATATGGGTAGCATGACCGCACAATTGTCATTCAAAGTGTGACAGCGCTGAAAGCTGAAAATTGGCCTGGGCAGTAAGGGGGTGAAAATACCTGGTATTAAAGTGGTTAAAGAAAGCATACAGGTTATAGGAATGAGTGGCGCTTATGACAGAACCTTACATGTAAAATGGCATTTTCTTTAAACGCATATATATTTTTCTTGTGAATCTAAAGCCTAAAGGTATCTTCTTTACCAAAATCCTTATAAAGTAGCACTAAGAAAGAATCCCTATAGCTCATTTTCTGCATATAAATAAATAATTAAAAAGAAAAGAAAAAAAAAAGAAAACAAAAAATGATAGACACTTGTACGTCTTAACATACAGTATATAAGCTACATAAATAATAATTATCAGACTTTGTTTATCCAACAAGGACCATGTGTTGAATTGTGAATATATTTACTGTAATGAATTGGCATCACATTGATCAGAAACAAGGGCATATTATTACACATTAGCTACCATAAGCTACTACCACCTGGGGAAGACAATGGGTATAGTGACGCACAAATGCACATAGCCTACCCTCCCCCATCTCTGAGCCACAGACCTGGCCAGGCACTGAAATTAGTGGAGAAAATATGCGTGCAGTTTGTTCAATTGGCGCTCATTATAGCTAATAACTAATCATCGTCACAAGATCTGAGCTCTGAATGATGCGATCTGCTAGGAAAACAACATCCGTCCACTTTCACACTCCACTGAAAGAGGTGGTCCCTCACGGCAGGGCTGCACGGTCTCACCATCTGGAGATTAAATCGAGTGTGAAGTACAGTATAGTGTAGGACCAGGCTCCGTGGCGGCAGCTCAGCAGTTACTTCATTAATTCCAAACTTCTAGGGATTACAGTGGCATCGGTTTGATTGTCATATGGGATAAAAAAAAAACAAAGATGAGATTTGGGAAGAGATGTGATAACTAAAAACTAATACCACAAGTCTAAGCAGAGTGCTGAAAATATCAACAAACTCTGAAACTTGCACAGTGCCTACATGTAGACAAAATGGGTCATGCTTTATATCCTAAGCAAAAAAAAAAAAAAGAACAAAAAATAAATTAAACAAAAAAAAAAATAAAAATGATTTGCAATATCATATTTTAACTGTTTATTTAAGATACAAATCATTAATTAAAAAAACAAATATATTCTATTACTTATTTTTTTATTAACCAGTTTCTGATGAGATAGAAAATTTTGTCCTATGATAATTGCATTGCATGTATGTATTGCCATCTATTGAAAACCAAGTCATTAAAATAAAGAGTTAGGTTAGGATCTTTGTATTTGGAGCTAACTTTACATCTAAAAAGGATCAGCAAGCCGCATGTATGAAAGTGTGTGAAAGAAAACGTGATCTAGTTATCCACAGCAACTAAAATTCTTCCTTTTGTTTTTAAGCTGCACTAGGAAAATTAAATTCAAAGCTGGTTCACTGCTAAAGGCAATCACTTTTTTTTAGAGCAGACATAAAACAAAAAAACTTTCTCTTATGTGATGTGCTAGAGATTATTACACAATGAACCTAAAGAACTTCTTTTCCATCAGTCATACAGATAGTATGAGGAATGAAGTCTTTGCAGATGGCTTGAAAGGTGTGATGGAAATGAGGGTGAGAAAGCAGGGTGGTGTGCAACATCCATAATTCTCTGAATGTACATTGCTCTTGCCCTTCAAAATTAGACTACCTTAATATTAATTTTATGAAGTGTATCTAAAACACAAAAACAAATGTATAATATATTGCCATTTGCCAGTCATTAGATGTGGTTGCTACATTTGTATTTTTCCCCTTTAAATTAAAAAGGTAATCTGCCAAGAATAGAGGGTGGTGCTCCTTGGTTCATGGAGAGAACTGGGAATAATGCTAACTGATAACAGTGCAGAACAGACGGAGAGAGAACAGGGTTTTATCAGCTCACCAGATTTCTGCCAGTATCCTCTGTTTTCTTTTTTTTATATTTAATCAACTGATATAACAAATCACTTTTAATGACATATTCAACAGACCCAAAGGGAGCACATTTAAAGACAAAAATATAATGCAACAGCCTTGTGCGACACCTTCTTCAATATAATTTAGAATAACAGTTCTTCAAATACTCAGAAAGGTACTTGTAAAATAGCATATAAAATATAGCATTTATCCTGGTGTGAATCACCTCCAGTCTCCAAAATACAAATAACCAAAAGCCTACAGTTGAATGGCTATTAAAGGTAACCATCCTCATCATCTGTGATCTGTTTGCTTGTAATTAGTGTGTGTATAAAAGGTCAATGCGTTTCTGGACTCCTGACAGACCCTTGCATCTTTCATCCAGTGCTGCACTGATGTTTCTGGATTCTGAGTTATGGGGAAAAGCTAAAAAAATTGTCAAAGGATCAGCGGGAAAAGGTAGTTGAACTGTATAACCAGGAAAGGGATATAAAAAGATATCAAAGGAATTGATAATGCCAATCATCAGTGTTTAAACTCTAATCAAGAAGTGGAAAATGAGGGGTTCTGTTGAAACCAAACCACAGTCAGGTAGACCAACTAAAATTTCAGCAACAACTGCCAGGAAAATTGTTTGGGATGCAAAGAAAAACCCACAAAGAAATACAGGACTCTCTGAAAATGTGGTGTGTCTGTTTCAAGATGCACAATAAGGAGGCACTTGAAGAAAGATGGGCTGCATGGTCGAGTCGCCAGAAGAAAGCCATTACTATGCAAATGCCACAAAGTGTCCTGCTTACAATACGCCAAATAGCACAGAGACAAGCCTCAAACCTTCTTGCACCAAGTCATTTGGAGTGATGAGACCAAAATTGAGCTTTGGAGTCAACAAGGCCTGTGAAACACGGAGGCGGATTGCTGATGTTTTGGGGATGTGTGAGCTACAAAGGCACAGTAAATTTGGTCAAAATTGATGACAAGATGAATGCAGTATGTTATCAAAAAATACTGGAGGAATATTTACATCAGCCAGGAAGCAGCGCATGGGATGTACTTGGACATTCCAACATGACAATGATCCAAAACACAAGGCCAAGTCGACCTGTCGTTGGCTACAGCAGAATAAAGTGAAGGTTCTGCAGTGGCCAACTCAGTCTCCTGACCTCAATATCATTGAGCCACTCTGGGGAGATCTCAAATGTGCAGTTCATGTAAGACTGCCCAAGAATTTCCAGGAACTGGAGGCTTTTTGCCAAGAGGAGTGGGCAGCTTTACCATCTGAGAAGATAAAGAGCCTCATCCACAAATAAAACAAAAGACTTCAAGCTGTCATTGATGTTAAAGGGGGCAATACACGGTATTAAGAAATGGGGTATTGTAAACTGTAAATGGGGTATAACCAGGGTCATTTGGGTAGTTTCTGTTGTCATTATGATTTAAAAAGCGTAAACACAATTGATTGATAAATAAATGGCTTCGGCCAAGCACTAACCATTAGTGAAAGAAAAGTTTTTGTGTTATCATTCATATTCTCTGAAAAATGGCCATGAAATCATAAATTTTGCCAGAGTATGTAAACTTATGAGCACAACTGTATAAAGTCTCTGACAATAATTGTATTTACAGTACACTGCAGAGTTGTATAAAAAAAAAAACAATATCATGTGTAGAGTATGTTATGTGTTAGCATTTGTGTAAAGTCTCGTACACACGGTGCGATGGTCGTATGAAAAGTGTCGTACAACCAATTGTTGTACGATCATCCGACCGTTAGTACGCGCTATTAGAACAGCCGACGTGCGATGGTCGTACAACAGAAGTTGGATGAGCAGACTAGAAAACTTTGGTTGTACAAAAAGCGGTCGTACGACTGTTGTACCACGTGTACAGAGAAGTTGGTCCAACAAGTTGTACCTGCAAAACACGCATGCTCCAAAGTCAGGAACGCCCAGAAGTGTCCATTCGTGTAAACCTACGCTGCAATTTCACAATGCATATTAGTTCATCTAGCAGCAATTGAATTCAAATAGCGAAATGCAGCTAACATTAGCAGCTTTTTGAATGGCATAATAATGAAGATGCATTGCTAGTGGTACTCATGTTACGAATGTAATGAAAGACAGTTGTTCTGTAGTGATAGAAATAGAATTTGCATTAGTTTGAATCTCTTTTATTCTAATTAACATTTCCCCAATATAATTATCTCTGAACTGTAATTCCTAAAATTTCAAGTTTTATTTGTCCCTTGCTAATTGTTCTAACTTTTCTTTTTAATGTAACTGCCTACTTCAAACCTGTCATTTTAATCAAAAAACATAGGCAAGTATTGTTATTTTCATTATTCTTTATTTTCAAGCATAAAGAACATAAACTACATTACAAATGCAATTTTTCTGTAAATAAAATATAACAGAAAAAAAGTGCTTGTTCTGATCAAAATGTGTTAAATAAAAAACAAACGAAAAGAATAAAAATAAATACAGAAAAATAAATAAATATCTCAATGGGGGTATTGGCCATAATCCCCAGACCATGGCTGTTGGTGGGGGCCATGGGGAAAAAATTGCCACTGGCCGGCATGCTGGTGTGGTGGTTGGGATGGGTGTAGGTGGTGGAGGCACATTCTCATGGAGCTCTGTGTACTCCATAATGTGCCCCCTCTCCCTCTTGAAGAGCAATTGGGTCATCAGCTCCAAAGACCTGCTCCACTGGTAGGGAGTCCTTTTTTATTTTAGTTTAGATGCTGCATAGGCAGCAAATGACACCTCCTGGTCTAAAATATGACTTTTACACCTTAAAAAGCACCTCGGAAAGGGGTGTGTACTAATGAGTTTTGATAGAAACAGTGTGTGGCTTCTTCTTTACTTGATCTATACCTGTGAATTTACTAAGTTGATGTATTTAGAGAGCGAATGTGCTCTTATATGTTGTCAACTCATGCTAATTTCAGCAGGAAACCTTTGAAGCAGTTGGGAATGCATCATGTTTTTGTTCTTCATGCATGGAATGCATGAAGAACAAAAACATTTTGTGTGTGTGTGGGTTAAACACGATCAGGAATCATGTCCTGCCAGGACACAGCCCCTCTCCCCACAAAATAGTCCATATATTTTATCCACAAATCCCTTGCATTCTGGGTGGCCAAGGTAGAACGGCTAGTCTGGAGGTCTGCATACAACAGACGACCTTCATCCACTGTAGTAGGACCTGGCAGGGCTGGATCAATGTCACTGGGCATGGAGGTCATAAAACTGCTAGCATTCCTGTGTAAAAAAATGATGGAGGATGCAGCAGCACAATACCACATGATTGATTTTATATAATGCCAGGTTTATGGGCATTAAAAATAGACTGAACCTATTGGACAAAATTCCAAATGCATTTTCCACCACCCTTCGAGCACGAGAAAGTCTGTAATTGAAGATCCTCTGCTCAGGGTCAGGTTGCGTTGAGGAAATGGCTTCATGAGATGTTCTCCCAGACCAAATGCCGCATCTGCGACAAACACAAAATTGAGACCTTCCACATTTTGGTCTGCAGGTGGCAAGTTGAGGGTGCCATTCTGAAGCCTCCTGTAAAACTCGGTTTGCATTATGACTCCTCCATCAGAGTTGTAGTAATATGAGCCAGAGTTGGGTGGTGGGACAATCCTCACATGCTTGCCATCAATGGCACCCCCGCAGTTGGGAAAATCCCATTGCTGCAAAAACTGCACAGCAACTTCCTGCCATTGCTGGGGATTGGAAGGAAACTGTGGAGAAAAAAAACTAAAATAGACATTTACTACTTGAGCACAAAACACAGAAATGTTATTTAACATAAAAATGCTAGGGCAACATAAGGATAGGCTTCTATTTCCAGCACAGCGGACAAGTAAGAAGTGTGATAATCCCAAGCTACATACACAATATACTATTACAATGACATTTTTTAAAATAATAATCAACCAAAATATATCATATGAGGTCAAATTCGTAGGTAATCAAGCAGGCCCTTGCACTACATGGTTCGGGTCATTATGAAGGAAATATGACCCACAAAAGTTGGAGAGTGTGTATAGGAGATTACATGTCAGGAGATACAGTAGTCTGAAATGCTGACTTTTTGGGAGGGTGGGGATTATCTTTGACATAATAAGAAGACCTCAAGCACTCTGCAGGATTTGAAACACCCAAATAACATTTGAAAGGTGTGTGTTTTTTGGGGAGGGGGGTTAAGGCCCAAAATGCAGCTGCCATAAATAATTGTGATGTTACCAGGCTGAGTGTGTATGGGCACAGGACAACATGCTGGGGAGGCGTGTAGAGGAAAAAAGCTGCATGAGGCGAAAGAGGACATTCACAGCATATTGTAACGTTGCTAATTAGGTATTGCAAAAGGACAAATACAATATTATCAAGCAGAAACACATCAAATGTGGTATTAACATGAAACATACCTTAATATAGTCCTTCTGCAGCACCTGTATGATAGCTGAGCATGTCTCGGTAATAATGACTCCAAGAGCCTGGGGGGAGGTGCCTGTAGTGAACTTGAGGTCCTGGAGGCTTCTTCCTGTAGCCAGGTAGCGCAAGGTGGCAATGAGCCTTTGCTCAGGGGTGATAGCAAGGCGCATGCATGTGTCCTGTTTCTGGATATAGGGGGATACCAATGCCAAGAGGTGGTTAAAGCAGGGATCCATCATCCAAAGATAATTCTTTGAATCATCAGGATTATTCTCCGGGAGCTCTCTGACTAAAGCCATATGACCAAATTGATCATTGTTAAGTAACCAATTTTTGGTCCAACAACTCCTCTCCCTCCCTCTCCTGCATGGATTTGGGTCCAAGCCAGGACTCTTAGGCCAACAATAGCAAGATTTCTCTCTCAACATGGTTGGTTGACGAACGAACGGTCAGGAACTGAAGGTCCCGAATCAATGCTCACCAAACTTCAACTAACACAAAATTAGATGAAGGAGCCCAAAGGGTGGCACACGTATAAAGAGGAAGTTCCTTCCTCTTCATACTTTCGTAGCACGTCACTACGTTCGGCTTGGTCGTACGATTGCTTAGTGCACGTCAGTATGCGAGATACAACAGCCAACATACGATTTTGGCCGTTCGGTCGTAGGATTGGCGCACCTTAAGGCTAGCCATTGCTATTTGATACAAGCTGTTTGGACACACATTCTAAGAAAATTAGAGGAAGGGATCATAAGGAGTTTTTATGGTGAAAAAGACTATTTAACCAGGACTGGATCTATTTTATCTGATCTGGGGGTGCAGTAAAAGGAGCCAGGGGACATAATGTCAACACTGCGTGTGAGTCACTGACGGACACTGTCACAGATGAATGAAACCAGTATTCCCTTGTTTCCACCGGCGCGCTTCTGTACCACAAGTCATAACCCAGAAGTAATGTCTGATTGGAGGTAATGCAGAAGTGTACAGAGAACATTAGTATGTATTGGGCTTTCGTTAGGATGAATAAACAGCACCTGTGTCCCATTATATCAGGTGTCCCTATCAGAGTTCTCTTTTACATCTTTATCCCCATCAGAATACCCCCTTCCATCTATTGCCTCCTTACAACAACTGTCCCCATCAAAGTGTCTCCTTACTTGAAATGTCCTCATCAATGTGCTCCCTTACATTAATTGCCCCATCAGTGTGTCCCCTTACATCAGGCATCCCCAACAGATTGGCTTATGAATCAGTGGATGCACTCGTAGAGACCTGGGGGTGGCACAATTAAAATCTAGAGGGGGAAAAACCCATCCCAGTACCCCCCTAAATCAGAGCCTGTAATGTAACCACTTGCTGCCCAGAGGCCGTATATATATATATATATATATATATACAGCAGCTGCACATAAATGTAGCTGCAGCCATGATCCTGATATCATATTTCTTCAGGGAGCATTCAGCTTTACTGTAAAAGTCATCTGAGGGGTTATACAGCTGCCCAATAACTTTTACAGCGCTGGGAAGAGGGGCCCTCCAGCTGCCGTTCCCGGATTCTCCCATTTCCCTGGGGAACCAGGGACCACTGTAAGTAGTTGGGTTGGATGCACACAGAGGGAATTGGGGAACATCCATTCCCCAAACTTCTCTATGAGGAATGAAGCTGGAAGCGAAGAGAATTTCGGTACAGCAAGGCAGCTGATCAAACAGATCTCTGTTTGATTGGCTGCTTTGGTGGGCAGATGAAGGATCAGAGGTTTATTGGCACCTTGATGTCTCCAGAAAGAGTACTAGTCACCTTCCACATATATCAAAAGGTGTGTTGTTCACCCCTTGTGATAGCAATAACATTAAAGTGGATGTTTGAGCTGGGCACATATATCTGCAGTGTTTTCGTATCTCTCTCCAAAGCACTGTGTCCTGTAGCTGTCTCCTGCACCATTCTTCTGTTATCAGCTTGACAAGTTCTCTGTCACATGTGATTAAAGCAGCCTGAGTTTTGTCTTGGGGAGGGAGCTATAAATAGATTACCATAGTGTTGAACTATTCAACAGATCTGAAAGTCTCTACCTATGAGGAGAGGGGGTGTGTGCTTTTCCTCCAATCAGCTGTCTTGGCTGTATGCCAAGGCTTCACCGCAGTGTTGAACAGGATGAAAAAATCTCCTAACACAATGTGCACTTTCTAAAGAATATATTAAGCTGAAGACAGCAGATATACATGTAAAACGTATGTATTTGTTTCATCTCTGTGTATTATCTGAGGCTGTTCACTTCACTGGGTATATGTGAGGGTTTGCATCCACTTTAAATGGAAAAATATTTTTAAAAAGGGTAAATTAAATAAAAATAATTAAAAAAAGTAAATGCACCCCGTCCCACCCATGACCCATGCTTGCATGCACACACAAACCTGTACCTAGGTCTGGCACGCATATATAAACAATGATTGCACCAAATATGTGAAGTATCACTGCAAGCGTCAGAATGAGAGCAATAAATCTAGTGCCAGAGCTCAAGTTTAACTCTGAACTGATAAACATTAAAGACTTTTAACGCATCACCTATGAACAACATTAGCTACTGTAGTTTGTCGACATACCACAGGTGTATGCAATTTTAAATCTTGACACGTTTGGTATTTATTTACTCAACACAGCATATTTTTTATTTTACAAAACAATTCAGTGTTATATTGTGTTTGTGTGCATTAAAATTAATTTTAATGTATTTCTTACTGAAAATGTGTGTTTTGCAAAAGCCATCAATCTGCCAAAAAAAGGCAGAGTTTAACATATATGTGAAAAATGTTAAAATTGCACTGGTAGGCAAGCGGTTAAAAGAGATGTATGGCCAAAGCTTTTTTGGTCATACTTCTCTTGTGGGTTGCAAGAATACACTTACTTCTACTCTCTTGCCCCTCCCCTGCTAAGCGCTCCAGTGAGCACTGGAGGCACACAGCGGATAGCAGTGACGTCACTGCTCTCCACTCTGAGCAGGCCAAGAACCGAGCAATCAGCGTTCAAGTGATAGCTCAGTTGTCAGTCTTAGAGCCCACGAGGGACACCTGCAACATCACACTGATGCTGCAGCATAGAGGTGAGTATGTGCTGTATGTTTACTTTTAGTTTTTTTAATTCCAAAATTCTCCTTTAAAGGTACACTTTGTACAGGTAAGTCAGTTCTGAAGAAGAGGGCTTGGCCCTTGAAAGCCATCAGCTCCCTATAGTTGGTCATCTGTATTTTTCCAGACTACTGTAATTTAAATGCTGTTTACCTTTGTGAGTATTTGATGTAACTTTATTAATAACATTTTATTGGAAGTGTTGCACAAAGCTGGTGTGCTCTCTTTTTGTCTTATTTGACTATTTCGTCAAATAGTGTTATTTAAAGATTTCCCCAATCTTAAGAGAGTTACGGCTGGGAACACCTTTGTCTAACTGCAGTTCTATTGGCACTTGTCAATGTTCCATGGAAAATTACTTACCACAGGATAGGGTCCTTTATCACTCGAGCATGGATTGTGAGAAATTTTATGAAAGGTTTTTAGAAATTACATACACCTTTAGCAGTATGTTGGTGCTTCAAATAATTTCTCCTACAGATAAAAATATCCAGAGCAGACACTACTTGGCATTTCAATACAATACAATACAAGGGTAAAATTATAAGCCTTCTCCTGAAATGTGGGTAGGATGCTTAATACTTGGGACACTGCAAAATTATTAAGCAAAAGCAAAATGAATGGTCCAGCTGCTTATCAAATAAATCCATTCAATATGGTCTTTTGAATTGGCTTTCATATCCTGATTCCTCTAAAAAAATGTAAATAAATACATGGGCACACCTGTCAAATCCCATTAGCTTCTCTGGCTGATCATCCACCAACAACCGCTCCTAGTACGAGGAGATCGCAGCAAGCAGAAATGTCATACACATCTTTTTATAACTGTATGTTACAAAAAATGCAATCTACATGAATGTTCACATATTAATGTGCATTTTAGAGGTCCACAGAAATTAATAGTAGCCCAGTAAAATACAAATTTTTATGCAGTATGATTAGCAGAACGGCGAAATTAATGCAGTGAAATGCAGCAAATCCAACTTAGGATTTGTGTTGAAAGGATGACAAAGAACCCCTCAGGGATTGAGAATAACAGTTCTATATCAAAAAAAGACATGCACAGATACATAAATGCAGTTCCCCTATAATATTACATACAATCACATGTCTTGACTCTGAAAGAAAAATGACCCAAAGCAATGAAGATCTTAGGTATAGAAGGAATCAAGTGAAAATAACTTGTGATGAAAAAGAGTAAGAGCTCTAAATCAATCGAAATACAACCCCCCCCCCCCCCCACCTAGTCAATTAGGGATTGAGTACCAGTACCCTGTAGATTCTTAGGCAATAGCAGTAGGACTATCCAACCGGATCTGCCAGATTTTTTCAGATTTATTTGGGCAACCCCTGCTCAAGTATGTGGCTTTATAAAGCGGTATCACTTTTTTCATTAGCCCCTTCCAGTATAGTATAGAGGGCGTCGTGGACTTCTTCCAATATAGGATTAATGTCTTACGTTGAGCCCTAGTGGGTGCCAAGCCTTCCACTAAACCAAGAAGGCAGACTGCCACCATCATAGGTACAGGTAAGGAGGTGACCGATGTTATACAGCATAGGATGGTAGTCCAGAATTCCTTGACTACCTAACAATGCCAAAACACGTGTCCAAAAGTAGCGGGGGAGTGAGAGCAGTGCCAACACTCTGCCGACACCCCCAGGTAGACTCTAGCCAGTTTTTCCAGAGCATAGTATATCCTATGTAGGAATTTGAAGTGGATTAGCCGATCCCTTCCTGACACTAGATGAATAAAAGGGAAACTCCACATATCATCCCAGTCCTCCCCTCCTAGATCCAGAAGCCCTTCCACCCATTGCTCTCTGCACTTGACCACCAAGGGGGGAGGAAGAAGTCTTTGTACAAATTGGAAAAAAACATTTTTCATGGACTCATCAAGTAAGATATTCTCTAAACATGAGGGCTTGATTCCCACCTTGGTGGAGCCAAATTGGGAGATAAACTTGTGTCACAACTGTAAGTATCTAAAGAAGTAAGGGTTGGGTAAATTAAATCTCTGTTTGAGGTCTGCAAAGGACAAGAGTTCACCCCCTCTAGTGACATCCCCTAATGTTTTAATTTGTTTAGTTGCCCATATAATGGTATCCAGAAGTAGTAATAGTAAGGAAATTAGAAAAATGGGGGTTCAGTGGGAAGGCCGGTGAGGAGGAGTTAGAGGCAGGCTTCAGCATGGCTTGAATACTGTCTCACATTTGGAGTGTGGTCCGCATTGTTATCGTCAGGGGAAAATTGATCACTGATTTGACAGGTGAATTGCAACTGTATTTGAGCTCCTTCTGACCTGCATTTGATTAGCTTCAACCAGGTTTGGCATTCCCATAGACGTAAAGGGGGAGATAAGTTCAGATGGAAACAAAAGCCCACTAACACAGGCCTTTAAATGCATAAACATGCATGCCATAACGGGCATCAGAAACACACAAAACTGCATGCATTTTCACAAGCATGAATACAGCCTTAATATATGTAGCTGGGTTGCAAGCTGCTACAAATCCAATAGCATCAGGAATGTGCAGTGTAGTTCCCAATAAGCACTACCCAGTAGAGCTGCACCTTCTGCCACAACTGTTCATATTTACCAGTGAAAGGATGCAAGCAGACATTCATACTTTGAGGGTAACTCACACTAGGGAGAACAAGTAGCAAGCCATTTAATGTCATGTTTTCTTTAGGAAAAACCACTATATATGCAATATGGCAATATGCATGAAATTGTGCGCCCAGGTGGGCAGAATATATATGTATATATATATATATATATATATATATATAATAGCCGTTTCCGGCCACCCCGGACTGTCCGTGCGCGTTTGCGTGCGCCCGCCTGTTCGTGCTGATGGAGCCAGACAGCCTATTTACGTGCCCTGCTCCCTGTAGCAGATGCTGTCTGTTCTACAGCAATTCCCGTGTCTGCTAGCGACCTGAAACCTGTACACTTCCTGTTCCTGTGACCCCGGCTTGACCTGACTACCCAGGCTTCCTGCCTGAACTGACCTCTGCTTGTCCACTCTTCTGCCTGATCCCTTTGTACCTCACTGCCTGCCTGCTGACGAACCCTGCCTGTGCCTGTCAATCCATCTGCCTGCTCCCTCTGTACCGCTTTGCCTGAACATTGCTGGCCCGGCCTGAACCACTACTCTTCAGTCTTGCATGGACTTATGGACAACATCATACCATTATCTGTGTCCAATCCAGCCCTCGTGCTCCCCTGTGCTCCAGCGCTCCCTGTCTGCTCTACCAGGGGTTTCGGAACCAGGGCCGTAAGAGAGGTTGCTCCCCGCGCGAACCAGGCTCCACCGCCAGGATTGTGAAAGGTAATCAATCATCCAGCATACGTCTTGTTCAATGTTACACTTCCACAGTGTTGAACATACCAAGAAGCTAACTGAAAATTAACTTTAATAAATGTGAAACAGCGCTTGCCTATCAACCTAGTGTTATGTGATTACATTTGATAATCTTATTATTAATATTGTAGCCAATAAATTAATTAAGCAATTACCATATAAAAAATGCCATATAAAAAACAAAGTCATTTGAAACTGCATATGACAAAGTGTTTATAATAAAGTGCTCTAGTTGCTATTGTGCCATTAATACGCAATGTACAATAAAAATTGCTTTTGTGCTCCAGTGCTAAAACAGTAGATAAAGTGACTTCAGTGTGTTCCGTGAAGAGACCAGGGGTAAGCCACACTCACCAGATATGATGGACCCACCTGCCTTATAGCAGGGTGAGTCCAAACAGCTTTTAGGGGAGACCTATCCCATTACGGTATCTTTTACTGGCTCGTACCAGTATCGGCAGCCTCCAGAGTGGATCCCACGACCGGATGTTATAGCAGGAGAAAAAGGCTCCACATAGTGTGAACTGTTTCAAGGTGTATTTATTAGGTATTAAAAACAAAAATAAAAAAACAAGTAAAACTCCTTTGAAGCCTATATTGGCTGAAAGTGACTGATTGTTATGTCCCAAAAATCATACATCACAGCCCCACCGGTGGGAAGTAATGGATGCTGGTTACTGCTTGTAGCTTGTGTTCCACCCTCCGGGCCTCTGGCGACGTATGGAAAGCATGACTTGACGTGTTTCATCATATTCAAGCGACATTATCAGAATATTTAATATATACACCTAGAAACAGTTCACACTATGTGGAGCCTTTTTCTCCTGCTATAACATCCGCTTGTGGGATCCGCTCTGGAGGCTGCAGATACCGGAAGGAGCCAGTAAAAGATATCGCAGTGGCACAATGGCACAACAACAACTAGAGCACTTTATTATAAGCACTTTGTCATATGCAGTTTCAAATGACATTTGTTTTTTATATGGTATTTTTTATACGGCATTTGCTTAATTAATTTATTGGTTACAATATTAATAATAAGATTACCAAATTTCATCACATAACACTAGGCTGGTAGGCAAGCGCATGCTTCACATTTATCATTTATTTTGATTTACCACTTGTAATCGCTTAAACAGCAGCTACCCTTATATATAAGTTCATCTTCTGGCGTGAGTGTTTGATATTTATTTTGAAAATTAACTTTTCAAAGAATACCCTGTCATACATATGCAAAGGATAAAATTGTTTTTACTTGTACATAACTGGATGATTAAAGTCAGCACCATTGCATTCTATTCATGATGCTATCTCACTCTGCAAAGTGAGCATGCTCTACTTGTTTAGGTAAATCAACCCCATAAATAGGCATATCTATGTGAGTCATCCAGAATATGCCAATATGTAAGCTGGTCATACACTGATCAAAATTTGTCCGGTTCAGCAGGTCATTGTGTGTGGCCATGCCCACTCAAGAGAAGTTGATAATTTGGTTGACTTCTGTTGAAGGGACAGAATACATTATTCTAGCAGGGGGATTCCTCCATTCACCTCTCTAGTGCGGATGGAGGAATCTTTTTTTTTCATTCAGCCTGCTGGCTAAACGCAAAATAAATCAAAACGTCTATGGCGAGCTTTAGTGGGAAGCCAGTGAAGAACTTACAGCATTCCTAAAGAGTCTACATGACAATGCAACCTGTGCATTGATATCCACAAGCAAACAGGTCATTGAAGTGCTTGACCCTAGCCAATAATCAAACTTGGAACGCCTCAAAAAAATAATCCAACTACCGACAATTACCATGAGTATTTTGCTTCTATTTTTTTAACGCTGGATACTAATTTTTTTTAAGTTATGCCAATTGCTGAGAAAGTATTGTGATAGTTGCAATCGCTGTCAATCCCAAAATCTGTACAGGTGCCTTTTCTTCATACATTCATAGGTGCTTCTCACTACAGGATAAATATTTGGCACAAGTATCATAAAGTAAACAAGGGAATGGAAATCTGCTAAGATTACTGAAAATTGCAGAGGCAGATGGTAGACCAAAAAAGACACTTAATTGGCTGTTTAGAGACCAGCATTTTCTTTCTGGACACAACAGAGGTTTTCATTTTACTTGCACAACTAAAGAGCTGTAATAAGAAGACTATAGCAAAGGCAGTATACATCAAACACTTTGATTACAGAAAAGTTTTGCAAGTCCATCAGTTTTCAGTTTTAGTAAATTAAAAAGATAACAATTCCTTCTAAAATCATACCTGCAAAGAAATCTCATTTGACAGCATTAATAATTGTGGTGAAGTCTGCAATTTGTTTTGTGAGACTGGGTTGTTTGACCATAAAATAATTTTCTCTATTGGAAAATAAACTTTACTCTTTAATAAGCATTTACTGCTAATATACAGTGCATGGGCAATTGTTTTCTAGTATTTGCCTAATATATAAAACTTCCACTTTTATGACTTTTTTAGTGATAAAATTACACCGTGCTCTAATTTAAATTTAGACTTTTTCTGTAGTTATTTTAATTTTATAATTAAATGGTGTGATTTTTTTCTTCTGAAAAAAAAAATAGTGTTATTTTTATATATCTCTGTGGCATTTCAATCAAATATTTACTTTCTTGATGGATTTATGTAGAGAATACCTGAGCAGATTGGCCTTTTCTTTGGCTGGCAAACAGTAGTACACAAGGTGGGCGACAATCTAGATTGGTAACAATCTATACTGCTGGTAGTTAATACACATTAAACATTATATTGCACAATCATTACATTTTTCAGTATAGCAACCTCTTCCCAAGGGCTAAAGACAGCCCTTTAAATGAAATTTAATGGTGGGAGGCAGAGCAGCTTTCTCATCATATGGTTGCTGGGACTGGATTTCTCAGCAGTCATATGAGCAGGAGCAGATCCTGCTGGCTTCCAGTCAGAAGCTGTGACTGCAAACTGTTGGAGACAGCTCAGTAGGTGTGGTGGAAGTGCACAGTGAGTGCATTCTCAGCACAAAACTTCAGAGCACTGAGGATGCATAAGTGCAGTGGCTGGGTGTTAAAGCTTACCTTTCCTGAGTGGAGAGGGATTAGAACACCATTCAGGTTTTTATTGTTGTCTGTGGCCCCATTAACCACTTCAATACCAGGCACTTTCACCCTATACCTGCCCAGGCCAATTTTCAGTACGGTCATGCAACACTGTAAGGAAATTCATTTTTTATCATTTTTGAGACAGAGCTTTCTTTTGGTTGCCACTGGGTTTTTTAAATATTTGTTAAATAAACAAAAAAAGACCAAAGTTTTTCTTAGTTTCTATTATAAAATGTTGCAAATAAGTAATTTTTCTTCTTCAGTGATGAGCGCTGATGAGGCTGAACTGATAAGCTGCACTGGTGAGGAGGCACTGACAAGGCTGCACTGATAAGCTGCAATGATGGGCACTGATAAACTGCACTGATAAACAGGGCACTGATGATCACTGTGCCCTGTCAGTTTGGCTTTCGATAATAGGCACGTTTGTTTATCATGTGATCAGCTGTGTCCAATCACAGCTAGTCTCATAAAGCACTGCTGTGACTGGCTCTTTACCCTGATCTGTGATCAACTGAGTCTCTTTTGGCTATTGTGTGGCGTAAAGTGGTTGAACAGATTCTCCATCTCTATTCACTATTATCACAAAAGCTGGCCATAGATGGAGCAATTTTCTTTGCTTTAATAACAGATTGCAGGAAAGAAAAATTACCCAATTCCCCCATTAACACATTCAGTGTTGATGAGGGAATGCCTCCCATGGAGCTATTGTGTTCTCCTGACGGGGAGGGATGCAGGGAGTCATCCTGGCCAATGATTATAGCTAGTGGCTATAGGCACTGGTAATAATTGCATGGAAAATCTGACAGGTTGGTTGTACTAGAATTGATTGATTGATTTACTTGGGTACAATAAGCCCATCCCTACTGAACTGGCCGAGTTTCAAACTGTCTACAACAGACTTAAGAGTGAAAGTAAAAGAAAATTCCAAATTTTGGGTGGTCATCAGAACAGTAATAAAGGAAATCTTTCAGTAGGGACATTAGTTCTGGTGACCCTAGTGACAAACAATTTCACTCACTTTGGAGGGATTTCCTCTCACGTCCTGTTTTAGCTATGGGACAGGAAGTGATGGGAAATCTCTACAATCAGACACAGATGGCAAAAAATTAACTCCGCATACGCTATCCAAAATGAAAAAAAAGTTTTGCCTTTAGTTATACTTTAATCTATGAGAGGTCTGCTTTTTCTGTCTCTGTGAAACAAGAACAGTCAACATAATATGTGCAGACTCTTGAGATTTGTCCAAAAGCCTCAATGGTCAAATCCAATAAATAGTGCCAAGTGTCATAAAGATTTGCTCATTTTAATGCCAACGTTAAGACAAACTTTGGATCAGATGATATGAGAGATAGTTCAGCTGGATAGGCTGATAGGACTACAATTCTCAGAGGAATAATTATAATTCAATTGTGTTTATTTAAAAGAAAATACATGAAAAATAATGGCTGCCATAGGATAGAGGAAAAAAAGCCAAATGTTTACTTGCCTTCATTCTCAAAGTCAAGAAATCCAAAGGTGGCACAGCACAACAAGAAGGCTGCTTGTTGTCTGCTCATACATTTCACACTGGATTTCTCCTGGGGATCTTCTGACACATAGGCCAAAGTGAAGAATGCAATCAGGAGGACTTTAAGGACTACTAGACAAGAGACCTTTTGATCACAAGAACAGGGGCACAGATGTGAGTCAGATCAAACTCCTTAACTCCCTACATTATTTGTCTGAAGCTTATCTTTAAAAATACAGAATTACACTAATAAGTGGTGAGAGGTATGTTAGCCTATCATGCTTGGTTGATGTAACAGGTTGCAAATGCTGCAGAAGTGTCTGTTAACAAAAAAACACAATGGGCATATTTATCAATAGTGTTTTATAGTAAGTTTATGCAAACCAGCTTTTTGGTACAAAAAGAGAGTGAAATAACAACACAGACCTGATCACAGATGTGGAAGTAAGGGGTAATCTAGGAAATAGCGATCACAGGTCAATTCATTTCAATATAAATGGCACAAATAGGAAACATAAGGGGAATACAAAGACATTGAATTTTAAGAGAAACAACTTCCATAAACTATGTTCCTTGCTGGAAGATGTTAGATGGGATAAAATTCTAGGAACAATGAACGAGAAGAAATGAGGAAAAATAGGAGTGCTTCAAGAACACACTAAACAAAGGTATTAGCCAGTGTATCCCAACGGGAAATACATTTAGAAGAGCTAATAAAAGACCAGGGTGGCTTAACTTCGACGTAAAAGCACACATAAAAGCAAAGGAGAAGGCCTTCAAAAAATACAAGGCTGAGGGGTTTCTGTCTGCATTCCATCTTTATAAGATATGCAATAAATTTGTAAGGGTGCAATCTGGGCGGCTAACGTAGCACATGAAAGACACATAGCGGAGGAGAGTAAAAAGAATCCCAAGAAATTCTTTAAGTATATAAATAGTCAGATCATATTGGCCCCATAAAGAATGATGAAGGTAATCTGGTTACAAAGGATGGAGAAATGGCAAAGGTGTTAAACTTATTTTTCTCCTCAGTATTCACAAAGGAAACAGGGGGCTCAAGTATCCAAAACTACAATGTTGGTCGTCACGACACGTCACAGGAAGCACGCTCATGGCTAACTGAGGATAAAATCAGGAATAGACTTGAAAAACTTAACACTAATAAGTCAACGGGACCAGATGGCTTGCACCGGAGGGTCCTTAAGGAACTCAGTCAAGTAATTGCTAGACCATTGCACTTAATCTTTAAGAACAGTTTACTGACTGGTATGATACCAGCTGATTGGAGTAAAGCCAACGTAGCACCAATATATAAAAAGGATCCAAGATATATCCCTGGGAACTATAGATCAGTTAGCTTAACATCAATAATTTGCAAGCTCTTGGAGGAAATAATAAGGGATTATATACAAGATTATTGCAATGAAAACGGTACCATTAGCGGTAATCAACGCGGTTTCATGAAGAATCGTTCTGGCCAAACCAATCTATTAACCTTCTGTGAGGACATGAGCTGCCATCTAGATAAAGGAAGGCCTGTGGATGTGGTGTATCTAGATTTTGCAAAAGCATTTGATACAGTTCCCCACAAATGTTTACTGTACAAACTAAGGTCTGTCAACATGGATCAAAGGGTGAGTACCTGGATTGAAAACTGGTTACAGGGGCGAGTCCAGAGGGTGGTGATAAATGGGGAGTACTTGGAATGGTCCGGTGTGGAAAGTGGGGTTCCCCAAGGTTCTGTCCTGGGACCAATCCTATTCAATTTATTCATAAACAATCTGGAGGACAGGATAATCAGCTCAATCTCATTATTTGTGGATGATACCAAGCTAAGCAGGGCAATAATTTCTCCACAGGATGTGGTAACCTTGCAAGAAGATCTGAACAAACTAATGGGGTGGGCAGATAAGTGGCAAATGAGGTTTAACATAGAAATATGTAAAGTAATGCATTTGGGTACCAAGAACATGAACGCAAACTACTCACTAGGGGGAGAGCCTCTGGGGAAATCTAGGATGGAAAAGGACCTAGGGGTTCTAGTAGATGAAAGGATCAGCAGTGGCATGCAATGCCAAGCTGCTGCAAACAAAGCTAACAAAATGTTGGCATGCATCAAGAAAGGGATCAACTCCAGGGATAAATCAATAATTCTCCCACTCTACAAGTCTCTGGTGAGGCCGCACCTGGAGTATGCCATCCAGTTCTGGGCGCCAGTCCTCAGAAAGGATGTCCTGGAACTGGAAAGGGTTCAGAGAAGGAAAACAAAGCTAATTAAGTGTTTGAAGGACCTTAGTTATGAGGAAAGATTACAAACACTGAATGTATTCTCTCTGGAGAAGAGACTCTTGAGAGGGGATATGATTTCAATGTACAAATACTGTACTGGTGACCCCACAATAGGGACAAAACTATTCAGCGCAAGGGAGTACACAAAGACACGCAGCCATTCACTAAAACTAGAAGAAAGGTGGTTTAACCTTAAACTACGAGGGTTCTTTACGGTAAGAGCAGTGAGGATGTGGAATTCTCTTCCACTAGCAGTGGTTTCTGCTGGGAGTATAGATAATTTCAAAAAACTATAAGATGCGCACCTAAGGGACCACGACATTGAGGTATATGCAATGAAATATTGACATAAAAGCACACACATAGGTTGGACTTGGCAGAATTGTGTCTTTTTTCAACCTAACTATGGAACTATGTAAATATATAAAGGTGTATATTATATATATTACAACTCAATCTCAATATAAATTCAGTTATCCCACTGGTGAAGAATGATGAAAAAATATGCTTTTATATATGTCTTAAGCCAAAAAGAACATGCTTCAATAACGCATAAAGTATAATGTATAAAGTAACTTATTGTGCAAATTATAAAAAAAATGAACTAAGATAAGATTTTTAACCAAATCCTTTTCTCTGCATTCATTGTCCTGATTAACTGAATTTAAAAGGAATAATAATTTAAATCATAATTTGAAGTACTATATTCAAATAAAACACGTCCTTTCTATCCGTTTTTGTACATGGACATTTAAAATTTAAGATTTGGACATTGGGCATTGGACATTCAACGCCGAATCACCTTTACCTAAATGTGAGTTTTTATGGCTTCTTTGATTAAATTGATACTTTGACATACTGCGCAAGATTGGGTCTATTTCTTGATCTCCCCATATATGCCTGGAATCGGAGAGGAGGTATAGAGTTCCAGAGGTTGTCACTGCTGCAGAGTGCTTACCCCTTCAGTGGGGAGGGCTGTCCGGTGAGTGCAAACACCATAAGCTATGCATGGAGTGTAACACCGGAAGCACCGCGGCACTATAGTAGTGGTAAACCACCTTTTATCAACAACACAGAAAGATTCACAGAATTTTTTTGTCACAGTGTACACGCAAGAGTGTGAAGATAGCCCCTTACTGGGGATTGAGCGAACAAGTCAATTAGAACTGAGCACTTTAATAATACAGTTGTATAAGCACTTGACACTTTTCTTCACCTGTATTAATAGATGGTCCTTCGGACAGTTATATGTATTTAATTTGTGCTGTACCTATTTACCTATTTACTTAACCACAGGCTCACTATAGTGATTAGATAATATATATTTATAAGCCCGGCATTAAGTTTGCTTTGAAAATACGGATATTTATGGATTGAAGGCAATTTTATTAATATATACATTTATCCACTTGTACTTTTACCCTACAATCTTGGCAATTCTATTCATTTATTCACTTGTGTATTCAGTTGATTTTACCCCATTTTTACACCTTTCACCTTTTTCATATATTTATATATTCACTTGTGTATTAAGTTGATCCCACCTCATTTTCTTATTTGTATATATATTATTCTTTTTTTATATATTTATAATTGTACACACCATCCCACGTTTTTACACCGCATTGCACACACATATGCATTTGCGGCAATAAGCACGAAAATACTCTTTCTTTGATTTTAAATACTCCACGTTTTATATGCACTTTTTTAAATACAATAATTTCTCAATTTCACTTGGGTTGTATTCAGACCAACTTAGTGGAAGCAATATCAGAATACTGTTTTCACCCGTTCAGAAGTCGTAGTTTAACCTTTTTTTCACTAAAAAGTTTAACCTATACATAAACAGAATATCGATTCAGGTAAGAGCAGCGCCACTCCCCACCTAATTCAATCATATTACTTGACTACACATTGTGCAGTTCGGTGGAGGCAGCAGCTCTGAGATAAATAAGAAAAATATCTATCCGTTAGCGCGGAACATATATACCTTTTTCCTAACTGCCTGTATAGGTACGTGGTTTTGAGCAGCCGGGCCGTCCTGCTGCAGTAAATGTACGTGGGGCGGTCCGGAAACCATTAAAGAAACAATCCAGTCAAACCGCCAACTGCAAAACATTATGCCCCAAATAGGCATTGGTTGATGCCACATTCACCCTTTAAAACTTGATCAATGTATAAACTGATGAGTAGGTCACTTTGCAAACCTAAGAAATTGATGCCGATGGTGAAAATGACAGGATGTACTTACTGCTCTCATAGAGTGCACTGTAACCGGAAATGTTGGTTCTCAGTGCTTGATGGCATATGCATGGACAGTGGGCCCTCTGTAACTTGGACATGACATTCAAATACATCTAATCACCCTGAATATAAGGCAACATCCTTAGAGTGGACTGGCTTGGGTCAAAATGATGGAAGCACAATGTCATCATTCAAGTGGAAAGCTTAGCACCTTCTGCAGGAAAGAGCCTTGATTGCAGGATGACCTTATCCTCATGAAGCAGGAAAAAAATGGAAGTTAGCAAGAAAACACTGCCAATTCAGAGACTCTTTGCACTGAAAGGCTACTAGGAATGCAATTTTCTGAGGAAGTGTTAGCAGCAGGATCTCTTCAATATCCTTGAAAGGTGGTTTTCTGAAACACTGACAATTCCATGTTAAGGTCCAATGATGACAACAGTGGCCTGACTGGAATGGTGATGTGTGTAACACTCTGAATAATTGTGCAGAAAAGTGTCAGCAATGCCAAAGGATGCTGAAATAAGACCCCCAAAACTGGCCTAAGGTTACCAATTCCCAATCCCATTTGTTGGGCACATGGGTTATCTAACAGTCCACAAGCAGTAGACATCACCCCCCCCCCCCCCACCACCACCACCACCACCACCACCTTGAGCTGGACTTCAGGCAGAAGAGGAGAACTTCTTCATGTACATGGCAGGCTTAGACTGCCAGGGAATGCTTGCCTCCTGCATAGGTAGAGGGCTAATAAGACTTCGTTCACTTAATAAAAATGCTAATAGGCTGAAAAGGTAGGCCCCGATATATGACAAAAATCCATGGTCTTCCTGAGCTAATTTAGAAAGGTACTCTTTTCTCCAGGGAGTTTCTTGATGATCTCACTGTTACACTGAAAGGCCTATGCCCTGTGAATGGCATATCCATAGATTCTTCTTAGGTCAAGTTACAAAGACTTCAACAACAATAAATTGCAGGTGACCAAAGCCGAAGCTGCCAGCCTAGAGTCCAAGGACCCCAAATCTAACACGGCATTGCAAACATACTTTAAGTCCTGATGCTAAAACTGGATGCAGCAAGAATATTGCAACCGTGTAAAGAGGTCTAGTGACTGCTTTCTCTTTCCTATCTGTAGGATCTTTGAAGGTGATTAGAATCTGGGGGATTTACCACAGTCAGACACCAACTATTTAGTAAACTCCCCCTCAAAGGGATAATACATCAAAAGTGCCTTGGAAAAACAAACAGCTGAGTCAGTCGCTTGCACTCTGTATAGTTTATATTCTACAAAAAAAAGAGTGGTAGGGAAAGCATTTAAACTCATGCATCCCAAAAGATGCATCAGACACTGTTTTAAGTACATTCTTGACCTAGCGCTGACACCAACTCCTTCTTTCGGAGTAAAGCTAAGGTGAACTCCTCTTCCTGCTTCCTGAGGAGGCCAACCCTGTATCTATCCCCTCATTAGATGCTGAGATTGCTTTCTCCTTCCTATGTAGGATCTTTGAAGGATGGAACCTCCACCACCAGAATAACAAGACATGTGCACTACCGAAAAAATTTATTAATTTTCGTTTCATTCAGGTTTTTTTTTTCGTTATTTGGGTCATTCGTTATGATCAAAATTCGTTATTTTGTATAAATTTGTAAAATTCGAAAATTCAGAAATTCAAAAATAAGAACAAAAATCAGAAAATTCAAAAATCCAAAATACTAACTAACTAACTAATAATAACCAACTATTAAATTGTAGGTATTGGAATTTCTTTTCAAATTTGGCTGTTAGTAAACATAACAAATATGAACTTATCTGAAGTTACGAATTATCCGAAATAATGAATGCTGCATCTAAACAAATGGAACGTAACTAATTAATAAAAAAAAAATAATAATAATAATAAAAAGTTATTATTTATTATTATTCATTCGTTATGTTCCATTCGTTTAGGTGCGGCATTCGTTATTTCGGATAATTCGTAACGTTGGATAAATTCGTATTCGTTATGTTCACTAAGAGCCAAATTTGAAAGGAAATTCCAATACCTATAATTTCATATTTAGTAATGGTTATTATAAGTTAGTTAGTTATCATTTCGGATTTTCGTTTTTATTTTCGGATTTCCGAATTTCGGATTTTTGTATCTTCAAATTTTCAAATTTTCCGATTTTTGAATTTTCAAATTGCGGAAAAAATTGTTAAACCGGTTTTCGTTAATTTGAATATTTGCAAATTAACACATTTTTCGAATTACATTGAAAAACAAATTCAGAACAAAAACAAATTGCGCCTGTGTAAGAATAACTGTGAATCTGGGGGATTTACCCCAGTCAGAGACACCAACTATTTAGTAAACTCCTCCTCTCCCTTGCTTTCTGAGGTGCCCAACCCTGTATCTGCCCCCTCATTAGACTCTGAGATTGGCAGAAAAACTCCTGCTTGGGATCCTCTGAAGGCACAGAGGGAAGAGGCAGTGCTTCTTACTCTGTCAGAGCTGAGCACAAACACATTTTTCCTAGGAAACAAAACCTTCCAAAATGTACTCCAATGACGTGGATGGCCCTGAAATACCCAAGGCTAAGAGGTGGGAACCAAAGGGTGGAAGAGATACCACTGGTGAGGATTTGCAGGCCTCTATGATTAAGCCCAATGTGGGTGAAACATGTCAAAGGGGCGTGACCGATGGGTGGGGACTTTAGCTGAATCCTGCCTTATTTGCTTCACACCAGAGTTGAATACAAGCACACCCACACACCACAGGTAGAACTGGATGGACTGGTGTCTTTTTCAACCTTACCAACTTTGTAACTATGTGTTACTTGTATGCTACATTGTATCTTGGAGCGAGATGTGCTCTATCTCTGCCAGCAGCTGAATACAGAGTGCAAACCCGGGAGACTGATACTGATGTCTTGGAGCAGTCTCTTATGGTATTTGAGAGTTTGCAGGCATTACAAAATAACTTCCCCTCAGCCCCCTGCATCACCATACTGTATCTGGAACAAAAAAGCAGAGACCTTATCCCTCTCCTTTCTGAAATGCTGCCACTGCAATGCTCATAAAACTGTAGAGGTGGGGTAAGGCACCCCAATACGGGTACATACAGATGTGAAGGTATGCAGTCCTAGTTGCAGCAGCTGGCAACCACCTAGTGGGAATGGCAGCTTGAAAAATCCCTGGAATAGTAAGCAGAAATGTGTATCCACACGTGGAGCATTGGCAGCAGGCTTGAAGATACCCTGACTGGAAAACATGGAGCCTCCACAGGCAGCTTTCTCAGCCTCCTTACAGCTTACATAGGCACTCAGGGCAGAAGCCCTGCACAAATACAGCAGCCACAGCTTCCTTTACCTCCACAGAAACCACAGCACTCACTGTCACCCAGCAAAGAGTATTTTTAGTGCCCAAACCACTGCTCCTACACCTCCTGCATGAATCATCATCACTCCTCCTGCACTACCGTCAAACAGGGCAAATTGCCCTAAACTAAGGACTCATCTGCATCCATACATCTGTATCTTAAAGGGGAAGATGTACTAAAGCACAATGCCCATATCTCCTGCCCCAGTGGTAATTCCACTAAGGGGAACCCTGGAACTTACATTCACACAAATACATTTAATGATTGCACACTAAAGAGAGGAAAAGAGGGAGTAGCTGGGACATGAAAAGGTGGGGCTAGACAAAATGGAACTTGCTGCATTTTTGGCAACAAACTTTCTAGGAACCACTGCCAAGGTGAGTGTAGACCACCACCAGCTAGAGCTGAGATGCTGTCAGCCTGTTAATGGGACAGCATGACAGACTATCAATCATATGTGTCCCCCTAGGGAAAGAACCCCACAGGCTTCCCGCAAGGAAACTGGGCTGTTGCAGTCAAACCTGCATGCGACAAGGAAAACTACATGTGCTCGATGGCTGCAACTGAGGAGACTACCATGATCTGTATGATCTGGCCTATTGGCTGGCCCCAAGGGGTCTTTTGTTTTTTACTTACATCCAATTTCCTACTACTGCAGATGGCACTATACAAAGTTGGTGATTATCTAAAGCAGAGCTGTGCCCTCCAAAGAACGAAAGAGAACTCAACATATTTTAAATGTTCATGTACAAAAATGCAAAGGACATGTTTATTTGAATATAGTTCAAATTATTATTTAAATTAATATCCCTATTAGGCCTCATGCACACAGGACGTTTTTTGACTGTTTTACAGCAGCTGTTTTCAGCTGCAGACGTTTTTTCCTCAAGTCATTACACCCTCCATCATGTTGTCCTATGTGTTCATGCACACATAGGCTGTTATCAACTGTTTTTAGCAGGGACGTTTTTGAGCTGTAAAAAAAACCCAAGACCAGTGGGCTCTGAGAGATGTTTTTCAGCTGTAACAATGTTCAAACGCTTAAAAACGCACAAAATAGCAGCTAAATGTCGATCCCCAACATTTTTGGACATTTTACATCAATTGAGGAAAAAAAAAACGCTGGCCCTTTAAAAACATGCAAAACCGCCGGTAATATAACGCTAATAACAGTTGAAAAAATCACTGATAAGCTACTGACGTTTTTTGGACGTATTTTAACGTCCTGTGTGCACAAAGCCTGCTGTTGCCACTTGCGGCAAAAAGATAACATGTTCTTACCCATTTCTTTTGTCTATATCAGTTTTACTAAACAATGTTATGCAAAAAACACTACAGGACTTCTGAAAGTTCATAAAATGTAATGCATGATTCAGACTGGAATTGCACAAAACCATGCCCATAAAAGTGGCAAACAACAGCCTTTCTAAACCACAGCCAAATGCCAGACAGGCTGTAAAATGTAAAGCTTAATACACCGGTCTTAAGCCAGAGTCATGTATATTGAACAATGGGCACTAGGCATATATTACTAATCATTCATATTGTATGCGGGGGGAAAAGGAAAGAAAAAAAAAGGGTTATTGAAGTTCTTATCTTTTAGGTCGTTTCTAAATAAGCAGTGCTAAAATATGATGAAAGGATGGGTCTAGGTAATGCAATTTACAATCGGGAAGGATTGTATCCAAGTGTTGAGAAAATCCCACATGAAATTAATGTTTTAGAAATAAAACAATGGAAAATATAATTTGAACACTTACATATAAATACAAATTAAGGAAAATGTCAAAAGCACAATAATCATTATCATTTCCAACCTAAACAATTCATGGCAGTGGACGTTCCCAAATGAATCAAAATCAGATTTTCTAAGAGGGTAGCCTGGAGGTAGTGACTGCATGCATGACGATGATATGATCAGTAACAAGAGAGTAGCCTTGATCAACACTTCGGTCAGAGCTTTCAGGTTTAGTGCTTGATCAAGGATGAATCCCAAGCCACACACTTTATACAGTCCCTTTGGTTGTGTTCCTTTAATTAAAGAGACAATGACCCTAGAGGCATACTCTACCAGACATCTTCTGTGTACAATTATGGATGCCTGAAAGTAAGATGTGTCTACTGATGACGTGCTGTATATATTTATTTCCAATAGTGTTCTCTAGTGACAACACAAAAAAACTAGTTATATATGTAGCTTTCTTAAAGAGACTATATAGTGGCTTTGTACATTATTTCATTATTTAAGGTCAGGACTAAAACAATAACTGTTTGAAAATATTTTTCTTTTTCATGTCAAGTAAATATTAGATATTGCATATTAAGGCCTCATGCACACAGGATGTTTTTTGACGTTTTTACAGCTGCTGATTTTAGCTGCAGATGTTTTTTTCTACAGTCATTAAACCCCCCATCATGTTATCCTCTGTGTTCATGCACACATAGGCTGTTATCAACTGTTTTGAGCAGTGACGTTTTTGTGCTTTAAAAAAACCCAAGACAAGTGGGTTCTGAGAAACATTTTTCAGCTGTAATAACGCTCAATAACGTTCAATAACGCTGCTCACCAATGTTTTTGGATGTTTTGTATCCATTGAAAAAAACGCCAGCGCTAAAAAACGCTCAGAAACGCTCACTAGCGCTCAATAACGCCACCGCAAAAACACTCAAAAAAGCTGAAAAAATCACTGATACATTACTGGCGCTTTTAGGACATTTTTTAATGTCCTGTGTGCATGAAGTGTGGAGTGTACTCACTTTTGTGAGATACTGTATATATACAGCATATTGGTATATATAGGTTGAAGGGGTGGGGGGGTCAGCCTGTCAGCGCTCAGACCATATGCCGCGCACTGCATTAAGTTGGTCTGCATGGCTGTCATCCCAGAAAGAAGCCTCTTCTAAAGATGATGCACAAGAAAGCCCGCAAACAGTTTGCAAAAGATAAGCAGACTAAGGACATGGATTACTGGAACCATGTCCTGTGGTCTGATGAGACCAAGATAAACTTATTTGGTTCATATGGTGTGAAGTATGTGTGGCGGCAACCAGGTGAGGAGTACAAAGACAAGTGTGTCTTGCCTACAGTGAAACACGGTGGTGGGAGTGTCATGGTCTGGGGCTGCATGAGTGCTGCTGGCACTGAGGAGCTACAGTTCATTGAGGGAACCATGAATGCAAACATGTACTGTGACATACTGAAGCAGACAGAGCATGATCCCCTCCCTCCGGAGACTGGGCCGCAAGGCAGTATTCCAACATGATAACAACCCCAAACACACCTCTAAGACGACCACTGCCTTGCTAAAGAAGCTGAGGGTAAAGGTGAAGGACTGGGCAAGCATGTCTCCAGACCTAAACCCTATTGAGCATCTGTGGGGCATCCTCAAATGGAAGGTGGAGGAGCGCAAGGTCTCTAACATCCACCAGCTCCATGATGTCGACATGGAGGAGTGGAAGAGGACTCTAGTGGCAACCTGTGAAGCTCTGGTGGACTCCAAGCCCAAGGGGGTTAAGGCAGTGCTGGAAAATAATGGTAGCCAAACAAAATATTGACACTTTGTGCCCAATTTGGACATTTTCACTTAGGGGTGTAGACATTAATGGCTGTGCGTTGAGCTTTTTTGAGGGGACAGTAAAGCAAAATCCTTTCTTGTATTAAGAGAGGTATGGACTCCAGAGATTAAGGGGGGATATGATCGACATTTTCAAATACATAAGTGGTCCCTATAGTGAACTTGGTGTTGAGTTATTCACTTTAAGGTCATCACAAAGGACAAGGGGGCACTCTTTACGTCTAGAGGAAAAAAGATTTCTTCTCCAAATACGGAAAGGTTTCTTCATAGTTAGAGCTGTGAAAATGTGGACTTCCTCCAGAGGTGGTTTTGGCCAGCACGGTAGATTGCTTTAAAAAAGGCCAGGATTCTTTCCTTAATGTAAATAATATAACTGGGTACTAACATTTTTAGGTAAAGTTGATCCAGCTTGAATCCGATTTCCTCTCGGGGGATCAGGAAGGATTTTTTCCCCCACTATAGCAAATTGGATCATGCTTTGCTGGGTTTTTTTTGCCTTCCTCTGGTTCAACTGTGGGTGAAGAATTGTATATCGGATTGTATGGTTATATATAATTTTTCTATTTTTTTTTTTGGTTGAACTAGATGGACTTGTGTCTTTTTTTTTAACCTGACTAACTATGTAACTATGAAGCAAATTTATACTGATATACATGTTATACACTCACTACTTTACATTGTAGCAAACTGTAATTTCTTCAGTGTTGTCACATGAAAAGATATAATAAAATATTTACAAAAATGTGAGGGGTGTACTCACTTTTGTGAGATACTGTATATATACACACTGTATATACATACTGTATATATATATATATAAAACAATTACTGTATATAACTGTTGTTTTTGTTATTAGATTAGAAGGTAATAGGTTACGGGGTTAAAGTAGATACCTATATGCCCTAACTGAATGATATTTTATTTATATTAAACTGTTGTCATTCATTTAACCCTTTCACTGCCAGAATATATATATATATATTTTTCATTTTTCGCACATGTTAAAACATGCATTTAAGGTCTGTAGTTATTGAATAAGAAGGTATGTGCCATTTACTTGTTTTAAACTTTTTTTATATACATTTCTTCAGTTGCTTCCTGATTTCTGGTCTAGGCCAAAATAATGTCATACATTCCAGGAGTCTTCTGAAGGAGGGGCTTTCTCAGCTAAGCACACCTCCTGTCTGAGCTAAAGGCAGATGGATTTCAGGAAGTAAATACTACATGAGACCTCTGCCATTACTCAAGGTGGCTATGGCTAAAAATGTTAGGTGCTTTTCAAAGTGATTTCTTAACAAATGAAAGCATGGAGGCATGAATGGATGTGTAAATTTGCGGTCAATGGCTAAATTCCATTCATCCTACCCTCCAACCTGCTTCCGAGGCTGCTCAAATAAAGGCACGCACCTGCACATTTGGTGGACCTGTCCACAAGCTCAATTGTTTTGGGCTGAAATTTTTTGTATTCTTTCCTCCCTTTTTTGCAATACTTTAGACCCTGACCCAAACACGGTCTTACTCAATAAAAAACACTTATACGTGACACAACTACAATTAAGACTTCTCCTGCAGGTTACCACCCCTGCAAAGCAAACTTTTGCAAAGGCCTGGAAAACTCCCCATCTCAATGTCACGGAAACTAAAAATAGAATTACCAGAGCAATGATACATGCCATGGATGAAGCAGTTCTCCTAGATACAGTCAAAAAATATGACCGCTTGTGGAAACGTTGGGTAGATCATTTCCTCCCTGCTGACTTTGATACCACCTTTTTCCCTGAATTGTCTCATCACAGTCTCTGATAGCCTCAATGTAAGGGCTCAGCAACCCCCCCAGCGTTTGCCTGCCCCTTCTGTTCTGTCTGATCTTCCTTTCTTCCATCATCTTCTTCTCTTCTTCTCTTTCCCCTCATTTTTATTAAACGAATTTTGTTTTCCTATGAGACTTCTTTGAAGGTACTGACCCACCTGCATGTTCAGCCCTAACAGGTCACCAGCCACTAATCAAGCCTGAGTTTTAAAGGAATGCGATAGTCACATTGTTTCTTTTATTTCTCCTCTATCACAAGTCCTCGAATGTCTCAATTTTCTTTTGCTTTATACCAGGACACTTTCACCCTGAGATTATCACCATTCATCAATATTTCCTGGTTCAGATACTATGCTGCTTCTTTGATATACCACATTGTTGGACATCTGTGCAATTTTGTCTATATGAACCCTGTGCCTTTTTCCAGCTCTGACCTGTATGTCTTGTTAATGCAGGCTGCATCCTTATCATTGTACATCCTATTTTTGTTGTTTTTGGATATATTTTTTTACAATACTCAAAATTGTTCATAGCTGATGCCTTCAGTTTTTTTTTATCTTCATGCATTCTATCAAAGTCAGTGAGCCAATGGGAAGAGAGAGGGGGCGGGGTCAACCATGGCTCTGTGTCTGAATGTACACACAGAGCAGTGGCTCGGCTCGGGTGCCCCCATAGCAAGCAGTAGGAGGGAGGGGCCAGGAGGGCAGACAAGAGACCTGAGAAGAGGAGGATCTGTGCATAATCACTGCACAGAGCAGGTAAGTATGACATGTTTGTTATTTTTAAACAAAAAAAACAAGACTTTAGCATCACTTTAAAGATAGGCATAAATAATGGCCCTATAATTATTCCTCTCGCTCTGGCATGCGTAGTGATACTCAATCACTGTTTATGTACAAATGTGCATCCTAGGTGTGCGTATGCATCCATGTACATGTTCCTAAACCGAGGGGCATCGCTAAGGGGGGGGCTGACAGGGCTACAGCCCTGGAGGTGCCCCCGAAAAGCCCCAGAGCTCAGGCTCGGAGAAGGCTATTATTAGCCTCGACCAATCCCAGAGAATCACCAGAGCTGCCCGCCGCTAGAGGTCTGGGGCCGGCACTGGTGATGTCTCCAACTGCCGCCATTTTAAAGAAGACCGGCACCTCTACTGAAGTATTGTCACCTGCAGAAGGAGAAGACACAAGAGGCGGAGCTGGCTACCAATAGCTACATTTCTACTGGCAGCCGGCTCCGCCTCTTGTTTCTTCCCCTCGGAGTGACCATGTGGGTCTTTTGCAATGGCGGGAGTGAGTCTTTTGGCAATGGCGATGGAGATTCCGGGGTTTGACAGCTATGAACCTGGAAGTGTGCTTACAGGTTTACTCCACAGAGAGGAGGTCAGTTAATAGAGTTTCCCCAATCCTCCTCCACTGGCCATCTTAAGCAAATTTGTGCCTGATCCAGATTTCAGGGAGCTGAAGAAGAGCTTGTTTTAACCCTTGTTATGACATGTGGGGTACACCATTGACAGCAAAAGGGTTAAATGCTGTTTTTACCTTTTTCATTCTTTGTTGCATCTCAGTATTGCTGATCTCCTGCAGACACTTCCCATCTACATGCATGCACTTCAGCAAGTGTTAGTAGTCTGGGATCTTTTTGGAAAATTTTATTTTTCACTTATTTTCAGAGCCAAAACTCTGCACTGAGATCTAACAACATCAGTCACCAAAAAGCATAATTATGCTATATCCAGTCCCCGACCGTGCGCCCTGTTTTCATGGCGGCAGTCGGGATGCTGAGCGCGAATCGCCATAAAAAGACAGCGATCTGCAATCAGCCACTAGGGGGCGCGCTTCCGGCGGCGCGCGCACCCGCCGCACTCCTGAGGAGTGTGCCCGCGGCTCGGGCGGACCCGATGTCTGTCAGCGAGCCGCGATGAGCGGCCACAGGGAAAGAACGGGGAACCGCCGATGTAAACATGGTGGTTCTCCGCTCTGTTAGTAGGGGCATGGGTGATCTACTGATCCCTGTCACTGGGATCAGTTAGATCTCTCATGCCCATTGTACCCCAACCCCCTCACAGTAAGAACACACCCAGGGAACACAGTTAACCCCTAGCTTCCCCCCCCCCAGGTTAACCCCTTCACTGCCAATGACATTTATACAGTAATCAGTGGACATTTAAATTTCTGATCGCTGAATAAATGTCATTGGTCCCAAAAAAGTGTCAAAAATGTCCGACATGTCCGCCCCAATATCACAGTACCACTAAAAATCGCAGATTGCCGCCATTACTAGTAAAAAATTTAAAAAAATAAAAACCCCAGAAATGAATTCTCACCATCCATAAACGCGGCCACTTTTGTGCAAACCAATCAATAAACGCAGATTGCGATTTTTTTTATCACAAATATGAGGAATTATATAAATCGGCCAAAAACTGTGAAAAACATTTTTTTTATATTTTTTTTGGATTTGAATTTTAGCAAAAAGTAAAAAATTTGGGGTTTTTTTTACAAAACGGTCGCTCTTCTTTTGTTTATAGCGGCGATCAGAAATGACGCAGAGGCGATCAAATACCACCAAAAGAAAGCTCTATTTGTGGGAAAAAAAGGACGCAAATTTTGTTTGGGTACAACATCGCACGACTGCGCAATTGTCAGTTAAAGCGACGCAGTGCCGAATCGCAAAAAGTGCTCTGGTCCTAAAGCTGGAAAACCTTCCGGTTGGTAAGTGGATATATTACCAATACACATCATTTGAGAAAAATTACTGAAGTTATACTAAGACACCTTTAATAAAAACCAGCCAAGGCAATGAATATGTTGCACAAATAATTGTATCAGGTTAGCATCACGTGGATGTGAAATATATAAATGAAATACTAATTAGAGATAAGAGACAAAGTAAAATGAGCCCAAAGCACCACAATCATGAAAAACAGTGAGCAAAACTCCAAGTGTAAATCAGGCATTGAGTCATTACTAGTCATCAACAAATATGGCTCTGGAAAAGCTCCCAAGAATGATTATCTCGTCACTCCTCTACAACATCCATCTATCTGCCACAGATAGCCTTTTTACTATAAGGATTAAATGACTATTGCGTAGCCAGACAAATCAGTACAAACCAGAGAATATAAAACAAGGAAACTGTGAAAGTAAGATATGATTGTGTGATGCATTAGTATAGGGAATAAAGGTATAAGAGAATGCAATGACAGCTCTTATAACCTAGTCTATGCTGGAACACTTCCTGAAAGACCTGTTTACAAAAGGTTACTCTTAGCGTACTGCTCCTTGAAAAAAAAGCCTCCTGAATAGGTAGTGTTCATACAGAAACATCTATTGTACTATTTTCAGCTGGTAACAATTCGACAAGAGTTTGACTGTGTCCTACAGCTGTATCACAAAATGACAAACCAAACACATAATCCTTCTTAACACTTTTGTGTTGAGTAATCATTTGTTCTGACCATCAACATTGTCAATGGCTTTCCTCACTCAAACAGGATAATCCAAAGAGCTCACACGGAACATGAAAAGGGAAGAGCAGGCGTGTTCGTTTGTATGTTTGATTCCCTTCCTATGGATTAAGTGCTTTTACCGACAGCTTTTTATGTTTGACCACCACACATATCTTTCTATGCACACAAAAGACTAATCATTTTAGGAACACCAACCTGATGAGAAGAAATTTTGAATATTGCATTTTTAAATAAGAAAAGTGATCACTTAATGACCCTTTTAACTGTAAGCTGTAACACGCAAACTCTTTTTAGAATATGTACCTTTATTATCATCAAGGCTTCTATAGATGACGACGCTTTAACAAAAGATCAACAATAGCGGCAACACACTTTCATTCAACTTCAAACCAAACATTACCTTTGCATTTAAAATGCCTATACCAATCCACAGAAAGTAGCCAATTGTTTCCCAGGCAGATGTATGGGCTCTCACTTTTGTCTATGGTGAGAAAAACCTTTAGACCGATTACTGTTATGTGTGACCATATCCATTTAGCCACGATTGGCAATGGGTTAATAAAGCACTGTTGACATTTCTTGGACAATCAATTAAGACACTCCGGTTTATTTTCACAATCACAATAGAGATGCTTTGTGGATTTTTTTTTAAGTGAACCACAACAATGAAGAAATATATATTGAACATAACAATGGCAAATTAGATCATTAAAGGTACATATTGTTTAGCATGAAAATATCAGTTTGATTTGGGATTAAATATCAAGTGATGTATGATCAGACCTTTACCAGTGCAGCCCTAAAAGTCTTTATTTTGACAGATCAAATTATTAACTGCTAGCACCCGAATCCTCAAAAAAAATGCTATGAATGTAAATTCATCACAACATAATTTACATGCAGGACTATATAACTAGAACACAATTAAAGGTTTATCAGATGTACTCATATTATGACAACTATACAAAATGCTGGCATTCATTTTAGAAAATTAAAGCAGTATTATACCCAAAACCAAAAATGTAATATATTGCAACACACCAATCATTATATTTAGTGTCTCAATTTGTTTTCTTTTTTAGGCTTTTTTCCACCTCATGCACACTGGTTTCTTGTAACTGTTTATCCTGACAGATGAAAATCAATGTTATAAACTCACCTCAGCTGCATTTTTTTCAAAATAGTTTAGGTGAGTTTAGTAGAGTTTACCAAGGTTTGGAGTTTACAGAAAATAAAAGAAAAAGGTCTAGTGCTGCCAGTGTCACACCTCCATCTCCATACTGCATACAACAAAACAAAATTTAGCCCATGGGACATTGAATGAGGTGAGCACATAGAGGCCAATGAATGTATAAAAGTAAATATGGTTTATAGATTTATTAACCACTTCAGCCCCGGAAGGTTTTGCAGCTTTAGGACCAGAGCACTTTTTGCGATTCGGCACTGCGTCGCTTTAACGGACAATTGCGCGGTCGTGCGACGTTTTCTTTCGAGATAAACACCCTTTTTTTCCTGCGTTTAAAGCAAACCCATGTTGCAGCGTGCTGGCGCGTTAACAGGCAATTTCGCTGCGTCACGGCTTAGCGTTTTTCACGAGACCAGGATTTCGACGTTTTGGAAGGCCCCGACTTCACCAATTATTTAGATATTTGGTATAAATGAAAATATGTAAGTAACCGGAGATACACGAGTGGAGTAAGTTACAGGGTACCCGATTTAAAACAAAACAACATACGTCATACCTCTACCTCCACACTGTGACCGTCGTGATCTGGAAAAAGAAAATAAAAGACATTTGAGGTTTGGAACCATTTGAGATGATTTGA
>BLSH010289873.1:570765-589564 GCA_018402905.1 Glandirana rugosa
GAGGGGCCAAAATCCATTACCGTCAATCATTGCACATCTGTTATTCACACTTCTTTTTAAAGTCTGTGTGTCACTTTAAATGAAACCGTCAATCATTGCACATCTGTTATTCACACTTCTTTTTAGTCTGTGTCACTTTTATTATTGCCGCTAATCATTGCACATCTGTTCTTCACACTTCTTTTTAGTCTGTGTCACTTTTATTATTGCCGCTAATCATTGCACATCTGTTCTTCACACACAACATCTGTTCTGCACCAGAACAGATGTTCTTCACACATTACATCTGTTCTGCACACATCTGAAAATAGTTTAGAACACTTTACCTAAAACCGGGGAGGAACCATACACCTGTTCTTCAAACATCTGGAATCTGTGTGTGAAACTACAGCATAGAGAAGAACAGGCATATGATTTTGCTCTTCACACACAGTTTGCAGATGTTGTCAGAACAGTGATATTATATCACTGATATGATATCACTGTTCTTCAAACATCTGCAAACAGTGTGTAAAGAGCGGAACCATATGCCTGTTCTTCTCTATGCTGTAGTTTCCCCTTCTTCAATTACCCCGAAAGCTTGTCCTGAAAAATTTTATGTTAGTGCAAATAAAAAAGTATCACGGACAGTACTCAATTTTCTCTGGCACTATTGCACTAATACGGCTACAATCACCTCACGTTAAAATTGTATGACATTCACTGTATGTAAAATACATGGACATAGGTGCCAAACCACTTGGTAACACCATAATACAAAAATGCTTAAAACATTTGCATATGTTACAATGATTAATATGGAATAATAAACAGGCATCTTAGAACTTGACACGTTTTGCGAGCCACTGCACGCTTCTTCAGGAGTAGATGTATATGCAGTATATAGGTCAGCTAAACCCAAAGCTCAAAGGCCAGTTTCCCAAGGGGTGGCAGCAAGATGTGTCTATACTGGGAGCTTAAGGAATGGAAGCGGCAGAAAACCTCTGGGGAACACATGGAGGGTAAGCATGACATGGGAGAAAAAAGTGTATCCCTTGGTGTCCCTCAATGTCCATCATGATTGGCAGCATTGAAAGTGTGTCCTCTAAATGTGAGGTGAAGACCATGAATGAGGGTTTAGAGTTGGGTGTTTATTTATTTCATTGGCCAGAAAGTTAATTTATTTTGTACATTGAAATAAACGCTGAAGTGTTAAACGTGCCTAGAGTTTATGCGCGTTTAACAGAGTTCAGAATTTTTTGTCGTCAGAATTCCTGCTCCTGAACGCAATTTTAGGGCGTTCAGAAAACAGCCTATAAACTCCCCTGCTGATAAACTACTAAAAACGTCCATGTGTGCATAAATACATAGGATAACATAGAGAGGAGTTTAAGGGCAGGAAAAAAATACCCAAACTCACAAAAAAGTGAGTTTAACAGCAGCAGTGTGCATGTGGCCATAGAGTGCTCCCACTCAGGATGAAGGAGCACAGGGGGCACAGTAGACAGCAGCATTGTCACTCTGGGGGGGGGGGGGAGTGTTAGATGTACTAGTAGAATTCGATACACTGACAAACTGAAGCCAAACTTCAGCTCACCAGTTACAGCAAACTGGTTTTCTTCTCATTTGGGTTAAAGGTTTTACATGAATACATAAAATCTGATCATTTTTAGCACCCGTCAGTGGTAAATGGTTTCTGTCATCCCTGCAAACATATACATTCGGAAAAGAGCTTGCTCTGCTGAAAACAAACAGATATACTAGCTGGATCACCAGATGAAAAAAAACAAAAAAACAAATACAGCCACCACATCAAGTGGTAAGCTGCAACATAATAAATGTTTGCTTTGAATTCAATACAACTTTAATAACCATAAAAAGAAGCCCACCGTTCAGTTTATATCAGTAACAAATTACAACATACCCTGCAGTGTCATAAGGTTTAGGTAGTTTAAAGCTGAACTCCAGACAGATGGAGATAAAAGGCACACATTAAGGTTGTAAAATCCAACACTTTTAGTAGCAGAGGACTTTAAGAGGACATATAGACAATAATAACTATAAATTATTTTGGATCTAATATGCTGCTCCCTTGTTTGCTATCATCCTGGGTGTATATATATATATATATATATATATACAGTTTCTCACAAAAGTGAGTACACCTCTCACATTTTTGTAAAGATATTATATTGTTTCATGTGACAACACTGAAGAGATGACACTTTGCTACAATGTAAAGCAGTGAGTGTACAGCTTGTATAACAGTGTAAATGTGATGTCCCCTCAAAATAACTCAACACACAGCCATTAATGTGTATACCGCTGGCAACAAAAGTGAGTACACCCCTACATGAAAATGTCCAAATTGGGCCCAAAGCGTCAATATTTTCTGTGGCCACCATTATTTTCTAGTACTGCCTTAACCCTTTTGGGCATGGGCTTCACAGGTAAGCAGACAACACTGAAGAAATGACACTTTGCTACAGTGTAGTGAGTGTACAAAATAGTGAGTGTACAACTTGTATTACAGTGTAAATTTGCTGTCTCCTCAAAATATCCCAAACACAGCCATTCATTTCTAAACCGCAGGCAACAAAAGTGAATACACCCCTAAATGAAAAAGGGCCAAATTGGACCCAATTAGCCATTTTCCCTCCCCAGTGTCATGTGGCTCATTAGTGTTACAAGGTCTCAAGTGTGAATGGTGAGCAGGTGTGTTAAATTTGGTGTTATCGCTCTCACTCTCACTCTCTCATACTGGTCACTGGAAGTTCAACATGGCACCTCATGGCAAAGAACTCTCTAAGGATCTGAAAAAAAGAATTGTTGCGCTACATAAAGATGGCCTAGGCTATAAAAAGATTGCCAAGACCCTGAAACTGAGCTACAGCACGGTGACCAAGACCATACAGCAGTTTAACAGGACAGGCTCCACTCAGAACAGGCCTCGCCATGGTCGACCAAAGAAGTTGAGTGCACATGCTACCAGACATATAAGTGCTACCAGCATTGCTGCAGAGGTTGAAGGGGTGGGGGTAGCCTGTCAGTGCTCAGACCATACACCGAACACTACATCAAATTGGTCTGCATGGCTGTTGTCCCAGAAGGAAGCCTCTTCTAAAGATGATGCACAAGAAAGCCCACAGTTTGCTGAAGACAAGCAGACTAAGGACATGGATTACTGGAACCATGTCCTGTGGTCTGAATAGACCAAGATAAACTTATTTGGTTCAGATGGTGTTAAGCGTGTATGGTGGCAACCAGGTGAGAAGTACAAAGACAGGTGTGTCTTGTCTACAGTCAAACGTGAAGGTCGGAGTGTCATGGTCTGGGGCTGCATGAGTGCTGCCGGTACTGGGGAGCTACAGTTCATTGAGGGAACCATGAATGCCAACATGTACTGTGATATACTGAAGCAGAACATGATCCCCTTCCTTCGGAGACTGGGCCACAGGGCAGTATTCCAACATGATAACGACCCCAAACACACCTCCAAGACAACCACTGCCTTGCTAAAGAAGCTGAGGGTAAAGGTGATGGACTGGGCAAGCATGTCTCCAGACCTAAACCCTATTGAGCATCTGTAGGGCATCCTCAAATGGAAGGTGGAGGAGCACAAGGTCTCTAACATCCACCAGCTCTGTGATGTTGTCATGGAGAAGTGGAAGAGGACTCCAGTGGCAACCTGTGAAGCTTTGGTGAACTTCATGTCCAAGAGGGTTAAGGCAGTGCTGGAAAATAATGGTGGCCACACAAAATATTGACACTTTGGGTCCAATTTGGACATTTTCACTTAAAGGTGTACTCACTTTTGTTGCCAGCGGTTTAGACATTAATGGCTGTGTGTTGAGTTATTTTGAGGGGACAGCAAATTTACACTGTTATACAGGCTGTACACTCACTACTTTACATTGTAGCAAAGTGTAATTTCTACAGTGTTATCACATGAAGTAAAATTACTTTACTGATGTCTTATGTTTCTTTTGCTGGATGTAAAAACACATAAAAGGGGGGCTCAGACAGTGTTTGTGCAGATTAAAAAACGTATTATAAAGGTATTTTTGAAAAATTATATCACAAATGAGGTATCAAAGTAAGTCATTTTGTTTCTTGTAGAGGTTTCATTATATAACTAATAAAGATATTTTTCTGCTCCCCTTGTTTAGTTTTGCTTGTGGCAGTGATGGCAGCTTGTGACAGTCTTATTTGTTTCACTCTGTCTTCCATTTCCATAATTGTAATACAATATTATGTCCCCTGAGTTTAGGTTTGTCAGGTGGAAAACACAGGGCCATTTCACTGTGCTGCCAACTAAGAGAATCTATGTATTGTAGTACATTGTGTCAATTACTGTCACTTTTGAAGGGCTAATAGAAAACAGTCATTATAAATACATTTGCACTTAATCCATAAAAATGTGTAAGATGTAATGTCATTGCATCTATCAACATAGTAATAGGATTATGTTTTCAGTGATCTAAAATCTTATTTGGCAGTAGGGAAAATATACATTTTACCAAGAGCTATAAACTCTAATTTAATCCCTGTTGGTTTTAACTAAACAGCCAAGAAACAAATTCTGTCTAGCTACACTTAACACTCTCTATAAATATATAAATTTCACTTTGAAGTTGTGAAATGAAAATGTTGAACAGGATAAGTAGTGTCTCAGGAGTCCAATCATTTTCCATCTCAAAGGCATTGCAAATGTTGTTTACATTTGAGGAAGATTAAGCAAAATTTAAACAGATTAAGCCTTGTTTGCATTTATTAATCCCAATTTGAAGTGCTCGTCATTGATGGCAAATGAAGGAAGATAATTTCTATAGTTTAGTATAGTTACTGGTTTCTTTCTCTTACATCTATAAAAATGTCTCCACACTAATAAGCTGTGCTAGTATAGCACTAAAAAGAATAAACATTGTGTGTTCATGACCATCAAGCCTGCACTCTAGTGTCTGACTTTATGACCAAATTAATGCATAGCATTATGGATTGTTTTAGGCTTACAATCAAGAATGCTGACATTTTTCAAATTGACTTTAACTGATTCTTCTGGATTAGAAGTCTGTGCTTGCTGTACGGAGTAAACATTATTGACACATTATGAAAAACAGAATTAAACCAAACACATTTTTTGACTTTTTGTTAATTTCCAAACCTCTTTAAGTCCCTAAGTTTAGTACAACTCCAGATTAGAAACGGTAATTAATGCAGCTATGCATTCATTGAAAATCAGTGTAAATTAATGTATTTTTAAATACAACCAGTGCAGGTTTAAATTATTGGCTGGGGAACCAATGGTTTATAATTTTGGCTTGGTATGTGATTTTCACCTTCTTCTTCTAAGAGTGTGCTTTTACGCAGAGTCACCTTCTGGATGAAGGCATCCAAGAACAGTCTAAACTAGCAGTTGCCCTCAAAGGGAGGCATCTCGAGTTGCTTCTTTCAGAGAAATTCCACTGACCAGCACTTACATCATGAGATCCTTCAAATATAAATCAATATGGCATTCAAATGGGAAATCAGTTTTATGGAGTCTTTAAAGACATCCACCAAAAAATTCAAGGCCCTCACAAATTTTTTACAGGAACTGCCATATGGCAGGGTACCATGGGTCTGATTTTCTGCAATAAAGCATATGTTTTGCCCAAAATTTGAGGGCTTGGTCAACTCCTACTGCTGGCTGCAGAGCCGCTCCCACTAGAGGGAAGGATGCCTTAAAGAGGGCCACTTATCTGTGGCATTGAAGTAAAAAATAGCTGGTTCAATGGCTAGAGAATCAAACTTCTTGTAGAATTCCTCCTCCATGGGGTACTTGAGTGGGACTTTATATGAAGCAAAATGGTGGGGAATGATGAATTCATGGATTATAATAAAATTCATAATTTATTGGTAGACATATAATCAAAGAAGTACATGATTGACATTGCGTATGCAAATTTCATTGGTAAAAATATCATTACATCACAGTATTGACATGAATAAATACAATGCCCCAATCCATCAAAATTACATAATTGTACATATCTGGGTAGGACTGATATTTCTCACTCACTCCCATGGCCACCTACCACACATCACAGTTTTTGTATTTATCCACAGTGGCTCTCATGCTCCATAGTGTCACTTCATTTAAAGTCCCAATTTGCCCCTCCCTCCCTCTTTTCAAATTTATAGGGATGGAAGCATTTGGTGGTGCAACATTTATATCATCCCGTGTACCCCTCCCCCTAGGTCTCAATTTTATATTTTTATATACTTTTCACCCTTATATATTTTTTAAATAGTCTCCAATCATTCTGTATTTCCTTCCAGTTTTACCATTTACTTCCTAGCCACAGTGGGGCTCGCAGCTGCTGCGCGCTGGCCGCACCTGCCCTGGTGGGTTGGTTGCCCTCTATTCGGGTGTTTGGGAGCTGCAACGCACACTGCGGGTTTCCCCTCCCCCTCCTGGCTAGTGGCTGGGGGGGTGGGGATTCCGGTCACTGCGCGTCGGCGTCACGCTGCCCGCTTGGTGGGGGCGGTGCTCTGTGCAGTGCCGCGCCATTGTGTGGGCTCTCCAGCTTGCGGACGCACATGGGGTTGAGGACGCCACTTCCGGTTGGTGTCCGGCGTGTGGCGCCCCTCCCCCGGTGGTGCACCCGCAGCATGACACTGGGGGGTCACGGGCGCAGGCGTCTATATCAGGCGGTGCCCTGGGTGGGTTGGAGCACGCTGGCCCCACTGCACATACAGTCATCACCAACTTGTCATCATTTACAGGTACACACCTCTGTTTTGTCACTCATCCTCTTTCTTCCAACCTCCCCTCTCTTTATTTCTCATCCACCTCACTTGTTTCATCTACTCCACTCCTCCTCACCTTCCACGGTTTTTTACATCTATTCACCCTTTACCTTCCATTTCTCACTCACTCCCATGGTCATCTACCACACACCACAGTTTTTGTATTTATCCACAGTGGCTCTAATGCTCCATATGGACACCTCCACCCGTGTGCTCCTTCTCACCCGGTGTGCCGCTGGTGTGGACCACCGTTGCCCCGGTTCTCCCCTCAGCTCCCAGGCTGCTCGGTTATGGCTGGCCTCCCCGTCTCAGCGATCAGCCGCCGTCGCGCAGAAGCTGTAAGTCTCATTATCTATTGTCATATGGGGGCTGCGTTGTCATCCCCCTATGCATATATTGCTACCATTTTTTTCAGTTGTTTATACATATACCCTATTATCTTTTTCAGCCATGCTACGGTTTGCTCCTGATGAATGGCTTAAACTTGCCATGAAACGCGTAGCGTTTTTATCGCCGTGCATTATTCACCTGCTCTTGTCTATGGACAGCAATATCCTATTTACCCTTTCCCTAGGGTGCTAAGGGTCACAGGCCAGACTCTTATGCATTTGAGTCTTAAATCAGTCCTACCCAGATATGTACAATTATGTAATTTTGATGGATTGGGGCGTTGTATTTATTCATGTCAATACTGTGATGTAATGATATTTTTACCAATGAAATTTGCATATGCAATGTAAATCATGTATTTCTTTGATTATATGTCTACCAATAAATTATGAATTTTATTATAATTCATCAATTCATCATTCCCCACCATTTTGCTTCATATAAAGTCCCACTCATCTTCCCCAGCATTTTTTACGGAATTTTATCAATTGTAGTAAGGATGGAAGTGCTTGGCCTTACCAGGTCCTTAGTGTCACTTCATTTAAAGTCCCAATTTGCCCCTCCCTCCCTCTTTTCCAATTTATAGGGATGGAAGCATTTGGTGGTGCAACATTTATATCATCCTGTTTATAACAGGTTCATACTGGGCCGTGTATCCCTCCCCCTAGGTCTCAATTTTATATTTTTATATACTTTTCCCCCTTATATATTTTTTAAACAGTCTCCAATCATTCTGTAATTTCCTTCCAGTTTTACCATTTACTTCCTTAGCCACAGTGGGGCTCGCAGCTGCTGCGCGCTGGCCGCACCTGCCCTGGTGGGTCGGTTGCCCTCTATTCGGGTGTTTGGGAGCTGCGACGCACACTGCGGGTTTCCCCTCCCCTTCCTGGCTAGTGGCTGGGGGGGTGGGGATCCCGGTCACTGCGCGTCGGCGTCACGTTGCCCGCCTGGTGGGAGTGGCGCTCTGTGTAGTGCAGCGCCATCGTGTGGGCTCTCCAGCTTGCGGACGCATGTGGGGTTGAGGACGCCGCTTCATGTTGGTGTCCGGCATGTGGCGCCCCTCCCCCGGTGGTGCCCCCGCATCGTGATGCTGGGGGGTCACGGGCGCGGGCGTCTATATCAGGCGGTGCCCTGGGTGGGTTGGAGCACGCTGGCCCCACTGCACATACAGTCATCACCAACTTGTCATCATTTACAGGCACACACCTCTGTTTTGTCACTCATCCTCTTTCTTCCAATCTCCCCTCTCTTTATTTCTCATCCACCTCACTTGTTTCATCTACTCCACTCCTTCTCACCTTCCACGGTTTTTTACATCTATTCACCCTTTACCTTCCATTTCTCACTCACTCCCATGGTCACCTACCACACACCACAGTTTTTGTATTTATCCACAGTGGCTCTCATGCTCCATATGGACACCTCCACCCGTGTGCTCCTTCTCACCCGGTGTGCTGCCGGTGTGGACCACCGTTGCCCCGGTTCTCTCCTCAGCTCCCAGGCTACTCGGTTATGGCTGGCCTCCCTGTCTCGGCGATCCGCCGCCGGCGCGCAGAAGCTGTAAGTCTCATTATCTATTGTCATATGGGGGCTGCGTTGTCATCCCCCTATGCATATATTGCTACCATTTTTTTCAGTTTTTATACATATACCCTATTAGCTTTTTCAGCCGTGCTACGGTTTTCTCCTGATGAATGGCTTAAACTTGCCATGAAGCGCGTAGGGCTTTTATCTCGCAATGTCAATCATGTATTTCTTTGATTATATGTCTACCAATAAATTATGAATTTTATTATAATCCATCAATTCATCATTCCCCACCATTTTGCTTCATATAAAGTCCCACTCATCTTCCCCAGCGTTTTTTATGCAATTTTATCAATTGTAGTAGGGATGGAAGTGCTTGGCCTTACCAGGTCCTTAGTGTCACTTCATTTAAAGTCCCAATTTGCCCCTCCCTCCCTCTTCTCCATGGGGTACTGCTGAGAGAAACACTTCGGGATATCAACAATAAGCATGCATCACTTCCTTCCTTGAGGATACACAGGAAAGGATTTGGGATTTTTAGGAAGCTGCTAGGACCCAAATCCAGTGACTTTGGAAGAAGATGACTAAAGAAGAGGCAACCTCAAATTTGCAGGCACCGTGTTTGCCAGGAAGCCTACCATAGTCTTCTGCACCTGAGACAGCTGTGAGGACTTATTCAAAGGGATTACTGATTCTCAATGGCTTCCTCCTCCTCACCCAGAGGATGTTCCTCTGACATCTCATCCCAACAGAGGAGAGTGCCCATGTTTGTATCCCAGGTGTTCTAAACTTGTGAGGACCCACTTAGAGCTGATCCTGCAAACCAGAAACAACTGCAGAAAATTCTTCCCTAGACACAAATGAACCAGATGTTTGTGCCCCTGAAACAGTTGAAATACCAAACAAGGGCAGGAGTTTAAATCTTAACTGACCCTTAAGGGAGCCATTGCAGCCCAAACTCAGTAATGGGTCAAGTAACCTCGCAACACGTTTCATAATTTGTTGCATTGGAGTTGTGCTGCAATACTTCTAGAGGCAAGCTGGAGGTGTGCTGGAGCTGTGCACTGCTGCTGAACAAACATGTGATCACTGTTTAGGAGAACACAAAATGGCTCTCACAGAGAGCACCTCTGTTGAACACTGCTATGCATCAGCCCATGCACACAATAGCCATATCACAGTCAAAACAAAATCTGCTGCACTCAACAGTAATGCAATGGCAATGAAAGTGGCATGGAACTAATGGTTCACAAAGGAAGCACAGGCCTTGCTGCCCTCCAAGGGCCAGAGGACACACAAAGGAAACACTGTAGAAGAATAAAAAGAGGGTGCACCAGCCTTGTGCATTACCCAAGTAAATTTATTAAATCCAAAGGAAAAAGTTTATACTCACAAAGAAAAATGGAAATGAAGGCATATCAAAGTCCACAAAAGACCAACAGTGACCAGGTCATCAAGGCTGTGTCCACCACCCCGGAGGACCCTATGGAAGGCTGACGCATTTTGAGAGATGATTGGCTATGAGGAAAGGGGATCGCTCCTCAAAATGCATCAGCCTTCCATAGGGTCTTCCGGCGTGCTGGACACAGCCTTGATAACCTGGTAGCTGTTGGTCATTTGTGGACTTTGATATGCCTTCATTTCCATTTTTGTTTGTGAGTATAAACTTTTTCCTTTGGATTTAATAAATTTACTTTAAGGCTGATGCACCCTCTTTTTATTCTTTCACACAATGGCCATAGCACCAGTAGCAGGGAACACAGGGGGACTGTCACACACATCCATTTACTGAAGCACTAATCATTTCTATCTGCAAAGCCTTATGCGCAAGGCTGATGCGCCCTCTTTTTATTCTTTTACACAATGGCCATAGCACCAGTAGCAGGGAACACAGGGGGACTGTCACACACATCCATTTACTGAAGCACTATAATCATTTCTATCTGCAAAGCCTTATGCCTAATCTTTCCCCTTATGGTGGGCATGATCTGCAGGGCCATCAAGGACTTGACTTCTCTTCAGTGGACATTGTTATGGATCTGTAGAGCTCCCTGCCAGCAAGGTCACAGGATACCAGGTACCAGGGAGATAGCTGCCTGCAGGATCTGGTGCTGATTGGTAACCTTACTGACCATCCCTGCTCTGTCATGAGGGGTCTGCACCCCCTGTTGGCATCAGGACTGCAGGCAACCAATCCAGATTAAGCCTTCCCCTTCCCCAGGAGGCAAGTACAGAATAGGCGAGATACATAAGGGAGCAATGCCTACTAAAATATATTGTAAGAGAAGCTCCACAGAGTGGAGGGATCCTGCCTTTTTTTCGGCCAGTGTCCATTTACTTGAAGGTAGTAGCATAGCCCAAGTATTCACTAATATAAAATACCCTGTGTCCTGTGATGTAAGATTAAGAAAAATACTTTTTATTTGCATTTTACAAAATATGTAAAAAAATGTATACATTTCCTTATACTTTTAAAGAAACCAGCCACTTCAAGACTCAATAAATAAATTAGCGATCGTTTAACCTCTCTGCCCTATGTCTAAAACCAAGCAATTAAAATAGGGAATGAATGGTTCCATCACCCTTCATTGCTATTGCAGGCTCTACTAGCACTTTACCTCAGGTCATACTTATTTTCTTGTACATGATGGGGAAACGCAAGAAACAGAAATCTTCTGTGTACACCTTGAGACCACAGATTGTAACCAACAGTGGCATCCAAAACTTTTTTCACCCTCCCTCTACTGTGTACAAGCTAGTGGACTCCTCTTCACTAACCAGGGAACCCTAGCTCTGCACTACACTTCAGAATCACATGTGGGATCATCTCTGGACCTCACCTCAATGGCTTCCTGGGACTTACAAGCCTACAGTCACTCACTACCTACCAGAAATGAACGTTATGGGTAATTATCTGACACTCAAAAGTTAACCGCTGCTCTGGAAAGCCAGTATTCCCAACTGGTGACTGCAATGTAGACTCAGGGGAATGCAAGAAAGCCAATGCCTGCAGAACAGATTATGCTATATCGGCTATTGATTATTATGAAAATTTTAAATGCAAAAAACATATTAGCATTCTGGGCCTTTCAGGGGCCAAAGACCTGTAGAAGCTCATCCCCACATTTCAGGGTATTTTCAATTTCCTATTCTCCCACTACTAAGCTTCTTACTGAAAAGGCCTTTACGGTTCTTGGACCCAAGAGCCCGGATCCCTCTAGATTGTTATGGAGAGATTAGTTAGATAAAGGCAAACATTGGACAGGTCACATCAACTGCTTGACATGAAATCAGATTCTGAGGGCATATTTTTATTTGTCAAAATCCTCCTTGATGGCAAAAAATATATGCTTGCAAATCTGTACATTCCTAACCAAGACCTCTGTCAAGTATTAAATACTTCACGAATCATATGAACTTTGCAGAGGGTGTTATCATATTAGGAAAGGATTTTACAGGTGTGATGAGCCCTTACCTGGACTCCTTAGTGGGAAAGAGCTCTCTTTCCAGATCCCAAATCAGGAGACTTCAATATTTTCCGTGCCATCATCACTTGGACTTCAGGAAGATCGCCCACCCTACTGAAATGATTGATACCTTTCCCCCCCCCGCACATATTACCTATAACCAAATTAACCCTTTTATGTATCGGTCAATATGTCCAGACATTCCAACCCATCTCTCCTATAGGCAATATTTTATGGTCCAACCATGCTCCTCTCTATTTGACCCTTAGTCTATCTTAGCTTAGGAAGCAAGCATGGTCTTGTAAACTAAAGGATGATCCCTTGCAGGATACCTCAGAAATATTTGAGACCATTACTCCCTATACTACTAAAAATGTATGTATATAACATGGTACAAGGCTGAAAAAAAACCTGCCTGGCTTAGATACACGACGTCCTATGCCAAATTGCAAATCTAGAAGAATTCCATTAAAAAAAAACTAATCCTGATGCGCTCCTTCAATTATCTGCTAACATACAGATCCTGCCTTAGAAATTACTCTTTTTTTACTATTACCTCAATTCTGTTGCTGAATGACCTGAAAGATCACACTACCCATAACATGATCAAAAGTATCTAACTCCTTTATTGTTCTTAGAAAAAAAAAACGATAAAACATCCCAGGTAATTTTAGGGATGTGGACTCCTTATCTGTTACAGCTAAGAGTAACCTCCCTGGTGGTATGATTATATCAGATTTTTGCGTCTAAAAGCGGTACATTGTTTAGCATAGAAATTTGGCATTTTATATTGTAGGTCTGTAATTATTAGGAATAACTCACTTAAATCTGTCCAAACAAGAGTCTAGTAGACATCCCGGGTATGATAAAGTTTGAAACACAAAATCATAAATTATAATATAATAAATAACTATAAATAATTATCAAAAATAATAACATAATAGTAATAAAATGTATTCAATAATGTCATCAAATCAAAAACACTGAAATTTGCTCAGATGCAGAATTGTCGCTGTTGTCTAGCTGATCAAAAACCACTTTTGACATAAAGGGACGCTTTTTGGTTGCCATGGACATTCTCAAATTTCCAGGCAGAAAGAATGGTATATATAATATAAAAGTGCATGCAGGGCACTGGGCAAACCACTAGGGGCAAAGGGGATGTGAAATGATTTCATACAGTAATGTAATCTTACAGATTACAGTGTACTGTATGTTTACTGTGTGTTTCACTATTTGAATTTCCCACCAGTCTACGCCCCGTGTGACGCGACGCTCGCAGGGAACGGAGCCCAGTATCACAAAGTGAATCGGGTGGAAGACAGCCTGCGGACACAGCGGGGGGACATCGCTGGATCCAGGGGACAAGGTAAGTAACACTGCCTGGATACAGCGATGCGATCCCAAGTGTGGCTCAGGGTTACCGCTCTTGGTACAGAGAATTCACCCCGAGCCACACTCGGGAATACCGCCGGGGGGTTAAGGACTATATACTGTAGAAGAGACTGATTTCCCCAATATAACACCAAATGGAAAAACCCTTTCTAGAGAAAGAAATTAATTACATAATCAAATCCTTGAAGACAGGTAAAATCTGGGTCCAAGTGACTACTTTCTGCTTTCACATTTTTTTTCAGGATGCCTTTACCTACTTTCTCACTAAAACATTCGGTGCCATATCACTCACCTACCCATTTCCCACTCAAGCCCCTGGGGCTCATGTTGTAGTTATTCCAAACCTTAGTAAAGACTCCTCTTCCTGCAGTGGTTGTAGACCCATCTTTCTCAAAAACATTGAGATATGAGTATACTCCAAAACAACTGCTAATAGGCTCTAGCCACTTATTCCTGATCTCATCCACCTAGATTAAAGTGATTGTAAAGTCTGTTTTTTTTTTCTTTGTATAAATAACAAATATGTTATACTTACCTCCCCTGTGCAGTGGATTTGCACAGGGCAGCCTGGATCCTCCTCTTTTCAGGTCCCTGGTCACTGCTCCTGGCCCCTCCCTCCTGTCAAGTGCCCCCACAGCAAGCAGCTTGCTATGGGGCACCCGAGCTGAGCTGCAGCTTCGTGTGTCCATTCAGACATGGAGCCGCCATTCAGGCCCGCTCCCTCTCTTTCCTGATAACTGACTTTGATTGACAGCAGCGGGAGTCAATGGCGCCACTGCTGTGTCTCAGTTAATCAGGAGGAGAGTCCCTAACAGCCGAGGGACTTGTGGACATTGATGGATAAAGATGGGGCTTGGGTAAGTATTAGGGGGCCTGCTGCACACAGAAGGCTTTTTATCTTAATGCATAGAATGCATCAAGATAAAAAACCTTCTGCCTTTACAACTTCTTTAAATAGGCTATAAAACATTATTTTTTAATCGAACATGCCCAATGTCAGAAGATAACTGCCTGCTATATTTCTAATGATGCCAAAAAAGGCATTAGATAGCGTGGATTGAAGATTTCTACAAGAAACCCTACGCCAAAGCAGATACTAGCCCTTTATTATTGGAATTTTTGCCAATAAACTCCTTTTAGAGTCTATATAGATCTGCTATGGCATCTGCCAAGGCTGCCCTTATCTCCCTTGCTATACATTCTCACCATGGAGCATCTGGCCAATGTACTACATGATAATTTTAACATACCAGAGATCCAGCTTGCTAATTATCATTATAAATTGCCCATATGCTCATGATCTCTCACTATATGTTACCTCACTGCATACTTCTCTTCCTTTAAAGAATTAGACAAATTTGGGTTCTTGAGAAAATTCAAGGGCAATTATAAGAAGCCTTGAGCATTTCTTTATTACTGTAAGACCCCTTCCCTGTGAAATTCGACTTTCCTTTCACTTGCAAGGTAAAATGATCAATGTTAACAAAAAAGTTCACATACGGACCTTGCCATTGCAGACCCTTGAACTGTACAATACCTTTTGGTGGAAAATGCTAGGCTTGAACATTTAGCACCTTTTCTGTGACAACTGATTGTTTTTATATTTAGATTTGACATTTGCCAAAGATCTTTTTCTATTTAAATAATATTTAACTACATACCTTTTTATTGATAGCTACGCCATCTTCACAGTCTAGTACTGCACAGTCTACATTGAGAGAAGCTATTTTTTGGATTTTTCTTTCATCATTTCCAGGTATATATAGTACAGCTCTGCGAGGTATGTACTTGTGAACCGTACGAACGTGGGAGTACAGACAGCTGGTTCTTTGTTTTCTCAGGAATCCACTTGCAAACGCAGAACCCTTTCTGTAAAAAAAAAAAAAATCACATCTTGATAAACTTGAATCTCAATATGAAATCATAAAATAATTTAATAGTTCCTGCATTGTGATGTAAAATATATATTTCAAAAAGTCAATATTTTATAAAAAAGAACATAGTAATTCATTGATTTCATGTTCGTGCTATTACAGACAAAAGTTATCGCGTCTACAAACTATGGGAATTGATTTATGTTGTTTTTATTATTTATTTATTTTTTTACTAGTAATGGCGGCGATCTGCGATTTTTATCGGGACTGCGATAGTGCAGTGGACATGTCGGACATTTTTGACACTTTTTTTGTGACCAATGACATTTATACAGAGATCAGAAATTTAAATATCCACTGATTACTGTATAAATGTCATTGGCAGTGAAGCGGTTAACCTGCAGGGGGCAGTGAAGAGGTTAACAGTGTTCCCTGGGTGTGTTATAACTGTGGAGGGGCGAGGCTGGTCGGGACAGAACAGATCTAACTGATCCCAGTGACAGGGATCAGTAGATTTGTCTTGTCCCCTTCAACAGAACAGAGAACCGCCGTGTTTACATCAGCGGTTCCCCGTTCTGCAGGTCTGACAGGGGATCGTGGGTCTCAGGCGCACATCGAGTTCGCCTGAACCGTGGGCACGCCCACGTAGAGTGTGCGCCAGGAGCGTCCACCCGGCAAATCAGATCCGCGCTGGAGCCATACTTCGCCAATAGCACGGATCTGAATGGGTTAATTAAAAAAACAAAACACAGTTTAGGTACAGGGGTATTTTTTTTTTTGGGGGGGGGGGTGGGACAGAACAGTACATATTAAAGCCCCATGCACACTGTAGCTGATAAATGATTGTTTTTGGACTTTTTTTTAACAGCCCATAACGCTTCTCTATGTTATCCTATGTGTTCATGCACACATGGACGTTTATTGTCGTTTAGGAGCAGTGGCATTTAGGGGCTGTTGTCTGAACACCCTTAAATCGCGTTCAAGCGTCGTTCTTCTGACCACAAAAACGCTGAAAGCTTAAAAACGCTCAAAAACGCCCAAAAATGATCAAAAACGTGGTTAGCCAGCGTTTTTGGTAATTTTTGATCCATTGAAAAAAATAAGACTATTCTAGACACGAAAGCGGCAAAACGCTGCTAAACGTGGCCAAACGTGGCATGTAAAATGCAGCTCAATGGCCGTTTTAATCGTCGGTTTCTAGCTATCAAAAACACCGTTCAGGGGAGGTTGAAATAGCGTCCAGTGTGCATGGAGCCTAATAATGTGTAATGGCATGAATCCTAGAACCTGCAGGTATTTGTTTCTGCTGAAAAACTTGCCCGCATTGCCTCCAGAGAGCAGACAGATATTGCCCTTAGTGACTGCCTTCCTGAACTATGAGAGTGAACTGCAGTCTCTGCTACAAAGAAAAGTTGTGCCACTCATCATCTTCTGCTCTCTCCCCTATTCATCCACCTCGTATTACTACAATCTCACAATACATTTCATGGCTTCCTGTCATTTAACTGTTCCTCTGCCTATATACAGAATGTGATGCATTGTAAGATCGTAAGACAAGCTCAGTGAATGGGTGTCATCATTTTCTTCAGCAGCAGAGGCTGCAGGTAAGTCTTGCTGGAAGGCAGCTACTCAGGGCAGCATCCCGTGGCTCTGAGGAGACACCAAGGGGTAGATTTTTAGCTGAAGCAGACACCTGCAAGTAATGGGATATACACCATTACATGTAACTAATGTGTACGGTACTACACCCCAAAAATATATACTTATTTTCAGATTTAATTTTGTTGCACAACCAGGGGAGGGCTGGGCCAGGGGGCAGGTGGGCAACTGCCCCTCAGGCCACCCTAACTTACATTCAAAATGGTTGCTCACACTTTTTTCTTCTTGTGGAAGAAGGAAGCAGGGGCCAGGGATGCAGCCACCAACTAACTGCAGGCAGGGCCGACTGTGCTGATGGGCACTGGCGAGCCTGCATATATAGGCACTGATCAGGTTGCATTTGATAGGCACTGGTGAGGCTGCATTGATGGGCACTGGTGCGTCTGCATTGATGGGCCACTTAACTGGACTTGCCAACTGATAATTTAATATTATTAAAATAAAACCCAAGCAACACAATAGAAATAAGAACCTTAGAACTTTGGAAAGAGACATTCTTGTAAAGATTAAATTCAGATTTCGCAGTGTCCTGGACTTGGTTCTTTGATCCACTGGCTTGATTTAAGTGGTTCCTCATATGGGTGCATGGCTCTTAAAGCAGGCCAGATAGAAAAGGTGAGAATCAACTGCACTGCACGCCCATAGCTCATTTATACAAACCCTTGAACCAGGGCATATTGCTGTGAAGAACAGGTAAATAGCAGAACCACTGGTTACAAACGTTTTTAAAAATGGGGGCACAGTGGTGTAGTGGTTAGCACTTTCACCTAGCAGCAAAAGGGTCGGTGGTTCGAATCCCAACCATGACACTACCTGCCTGGAGTTTGCATGTTCTCCCTGTGCCTGCGTGGGTTTTCTCTGGGTACTCTGGTTTCCTCCCACACTCCAAAGACATGCTGGTAGGTTAATTGGCTCCTGCCTAAATTGGCCCTAGTATGTGTATGAATGTGAGTTGGGACCTTAGATTGTAAGCTCCTTGAGGGTTGAGACTGATGTGAATGATTGAATGATCTGAATCAAATTGGTCTGCATGGCTGTCATCCCAGAAGGAAGCCTCTTCTAAAAGATGATGCACAAGAAAGCCTGCAAACAGTTTGCCGAAGACAAGCAGACTAAGAGCATGGATTACTGGAACTATGTCCTGTGGTCTGATGAGACCAAGATAAACGTATTTAGTTCAGATGGTGTCAAGCGTGTGTGGGAGTAACCAGGTGAGGAGTACAAAGACAAGTGTGTCTTGCCTACAGTCAAGGATGGTGGTGGGAGTGTCATGGTCTGGGGCTGCATGAGTGCTGCCGGTACTGGGGAGCTACAGTTCATTGAGGGAACCATGAATGCCCACATGTAGTGTGTGCGAACTGTGGTAGACTTGATTTATGCAAATAGAACCAGAGTAGTCTGGTGTCCTGTATCAAGGTCATTAGGTACGAGAATCAGACGAACAGAAGCCGTTTGACAAACGTCCGAAAGAACACGTAGTAGAAAATCTTCTCCGAAGGAAGACCCTACTGTCGGTACGTCTGGTTAAACTAAGTCTAGTAAGTTAGTAAGTGTAGTCAGAGTTGGGAGTTCCTCGAATGTTAGATTCCAGGGTTGAGTGTAAGTATGTGTATGATCCCGGTTAAATCCGTCCTCGGTTAATTGGATGGTCGTACAGAAACCTCACACCCTCCTTTGGTCTCATGGGTCTCTTTTGGGTGCGTCCGTGTCCCTCTT
>BLSH010289873.1:595118-634064 GCA_018402905.1 Glandirana rugosa
AGGAAGTCGTAGGTTTTCGTGAACCTTTAACCTTCTTTGCGACTTTCTTTGTCCAGTCGGGTTTTGTCGGTATTTATGTCCACGTAGACATTATATTAGTTTTTCAATTAAATAAAGTCATTAAGTTAAGTTTTTCACTTTGAGTTTATAATATATCTTAAAAGGACTCACGCATGATATGACATGTGCCTGTAGGAAAAGTGATTCGGTTGTAAAGACATAATTTTTAGGAAAAAAATTAACCAGAATACATTATAAGATTAAAAGACTCTATGACTTAAAACCCAAAAGCGATCGACATTCGTTATTAGTAGTTTTAATTTTCTTTCTTTACGAACTTTATATAGTGAGACACACATTGTACAGATATATTTTATATACTCAAAGTGAAAAACTTAACTTAATGACTTTATTTAATTGACAGATGCATCTCATAAAATATCATCAAAAAAGTTAATTTATTTCAGTAATTCAATTCAAAAAGTGAAACTCATATATTTTATATAGACATGTTACACACAGAGTGATATATTTCAAGCATTTCTTTCTTTTAATTTTGATGATTATTGCTTACAGCTAGCGAAAACCCAAAATTCAGTATCTCAGAAAATTAGAATATTACATAAGACCAATTAAAAAAAGGATTTTTAATACAGAAATGTTGGCTTAGTGAAAAGGATGTCCGTGTACAGTATAGTACGCACTCAGGAAAATTCTATATAATATTTGAGTTTCACTTTTTGAATTGAATTACTGAAATAAATTAACTTTTTGATTATATTACAGATGCACCTGTATTTATGGCTGTTTTGGGCTGACCTGTTTCTTTCAGCGTTTCTTCCAGTTTCCAAGTGCTTTTGGATGCTGAAGGAAGCTGTTCTAGCTGACACCTTGGTTTTCTATTTTCCCTTGTGGTAACCTAAATTATTATTATTATTATTACTTCTGCCATTTTACTGCTTATCTTTGCTATTTCAGATTATTATTACCCCACCAGGAGATGAACAAGCTGAAGTTTGGTAGCGGATGAACCAGGTAGGGATCGAGCAGATGCATAGTCAGTAAACAAGTCAAAGGTCAAGAACAAGCAATTGCAGGTTAGGATCCAGCAGAAGTGTAGTCGAGGAACAAACCAAAATTTGATACCGAGTGGTTGCAGGTTCGGAACAAGATAAAGATCTGTAACGGGTGGTAGTGAAGAAAAGGACAGTTGTAGGTATGCAAAGAGAGAGTAGGAGAGTAGGAACACACTGATAAAAAATTTTTAAGACCGAGTATGAGTACCTATACTTTTTCTCAAGTACTCACTGATACCAATTGCTGATAACTATTTTTAGTGTCATGTGACAGTTTTTATAGACTATTGAAAAATGCTTATCATTATTTTTTAGTTATTAAGAACTGTAACTCTAAGGATTTGAATCACACATAGCTTGAAAGAAGCTCCTGAACCTTTGTCCTTGTCAATTTAGCAGAGCACTTTGAAATCGTGGGCAGAATCGCAGTGATTCTGCTGACGTTTCAAGATGCCCAGGTGTGAACGCAGCCTTACAGTCTGCGGACTTGAAGGTATTGGTTTTAGTATCAGAGAATTTTCACAACTACAAGTAGTACTGATATTGGTGTAATGCTACTGGAGAGAAAGCACAATAATCTGGCAAACAGGAAGTGCAGGGACATGGTTTAAATCAGGAAGTTCATGGGAGGAGCAGAGTTCAAGGTTCACCAGAAACACGAGACAAGGCAAGATTTTCCAAGGGATCAGACAGTGAGAAGATCTACAGCCAGACACTGCTGAGATCTCAGGTACAGAACCCGACCCTGACACTCTCTTTGATTAAAAGTCTGTAAGGCTCTCTGAACAAAACAGACAGGATAATTAAAGGTAATGAGTGATTGGAAAACTGTACTTCTGAGCTTAAGCAGTTAAGTTCGGGTTGGAATACATAAAAATATGCCTGTATGTAAACTATAACAATGAAATCCTTTATTTTCTTTTGGTCTGCTAAATATACAATTTTTTTACATGAGATTGACAAGTGCCAATAAAAAATACATCTTGATCTTGCCAGGAATTAAATGCTGTTCTGTGTACAATGAAGTGTTATCTCCAACGAGTTATCATGAAGTATGTTAGGGCTACCAAAATTCTCCCTCCCCATGTGATGGAGTTGAGGGGTGGTGTTCTGCAGTTCTAAAACATTTCCTTTCCTAGTATGGCAATGCTGCTCTTCCATAGAAACAGTACAGTAATTGATCATTGTCACACGATTGTCACAGGAATTGTGTTATCTACAGGATTACCAGTTGAAAATAAAGGGGAAGAAGCCCGAAAAAAGAAAATCATTTTCACTATTGTTTTCTTAAGTGGATTTCTACTGATTTTTTTCTTATTGTTGATGTATTCTACTTCCTGCCAGATTCAATTTTTATGGTGTTAGGGTATGCAAGAACAGTCACATGTCACATTTATCTCACCATATCACCATCTAAACTGCTTAATAAATATTAAAACAGCATTTTCCTTCAATACATATATCAAAAGTACTCATATTTTAGGAGTGTGTACCTTATTCAGTAAATGGTACCAGGATGAAACCTCTTTTTTGGTAGCTCAGGGGTGCAAAAATTTAGTACAACCACACACAGGTCTTTGTGTTAAGCCTGGGTTTTCACATATGCGAACACAGACACCGCATTGCTGTGCAGACCACATGCGATGTCTGTGCAATGTGAACTCACCCATACAGTTTGTACGGCTAAACTCGCATTGGATTTTCACAAAAAAAGGTGCAGCAAACTTTTTTTTCCGCAATGGAATCAGATCGCATGGGTGTTCTCACCCATGCAATCCAATTCCTGTCCGAATCCACAGTTTGCACTGCAATCTGTGAACTGATCTGGGGCTGTCATTAACTTTGTATTGACACCCACAGCGGTTCGCAGAGGGCAGTGTGAACTACCCACGGGGGAGATGTGATGTGGGAACCGGCACTGGAATTGTGCTTGTTCCCACATCGCAATAGTGTGAACCCAGCCTAAAAGCTTTAGGCTGGGTTCACACTATTGCGAATCAGATGCGGGTATCCTCGCATCCAATTCACATTACAGGAGACTGTGACCGGCTCTCAACTGAATTCAGCCATAAATTTGGACCTAATTCAGACCTGAAACGGTGAATGGAGACGCACCGGACGCCTTGCTGTGCCCCGTGGCCACACATAGTGTGAACCAAGCCTTAAATACAGATAAAGGCCTGTGTGCAGATGCCTACATTATACTGTATATGGCTGCATGAGCTCAGGATATTTGTGTTTTCAACTATAGATAAAGATATATAAACTAACATTTGCACAATTAGTACAATGGATGAACAGGGTGGAAAGCTGAGGCACAGAAATATGCATGGTGTTATTACTTCTAATTAAGTCCTAAAGCTTTCTAATTTCTAAATATTTTTATCTTTCAGCGTATTTGTTATCTTAATCTTCAAACACTATCATTTAATCAGTATATACATTTCACCCATTATTGGAAATAATTTATCTTGCAACCTCATGCTCATTTTCCAGTTGCTCCTCTCAGATGAGAAAATATACTAGCAAATAAGGGAGTCAACAGGAAGCTGAATATTCAAGACTTTGCAAATTTGATAGATATAACCAGAAATAAAGTTGACTAATAGCCAACTTCTCAGCCTTGCAAAAACGTATTTAGCTGTAAACCCATTAAAATACCCAATAGTACGCTTATGTTAAACCACTGAAACATGAAATATTTGGAGTCAAGCAGAGTACACGGTAAGGGACATATTACTTGTCAGCATTTGCACATGATATCTTGCTAAGCTGAGGTTGAGTCCAAATGCTACAGAATAAATCAATGTCCTGATGTACTGAAAGATGCTGTTCAATGGCACTCAGCACAGCTAAAATGTATATTGCTAAACCTATAAGGTTCTTCATACAGAGATAGCTAGGCATAAATAAGAAGCAGGAAATTTATTTGGTAATTTTACCAAATGCAATTTTAAAAATTGCTCAACTCTAAAATCTCTCAGATTTATGCCTTGCTTATTTCAGAGAACAACAACCCTGCAGCTCAGATACAACTTCAAATATACTGTAACAGTAATGTGGAAAATAAATGTTAAGTTTATTTTGCTAAAAACAAAACAAAAAAAAACAGTACACAACAATATGAGAATAAAAATTGGCTAAGGATTAAATAAAAGTATTAAATAAAAGTATTGGGACACCTGCCTTTACACGCACATGAACATCCCAGTCTTCGTCCGTAGGGTTCAATATTGAGTTGGCCCACCCTTTGCAGCTATAACAGCTTTAACTCTTCTGGGAAAGCTGTCAACAAGGTTTAGGAGTGTGTCTATGGGAATGTTTGACCATTCTTCCAGAAGGACATTTGTGAGGTCAGGCACTGATGTGGAAGAGAAGGCCTGGCCAAATGATGGGCCAACTCAATATTGAACCCTAAGACTGGGATGCCATTAAAGTTCATGTGCATGTTAGGGCAGGTGTCCCAATACTTTTGGTAATATAGTGTTTGTACAGCACAACCACTGCCTAGCATAAAAAGCAGGAGATAGAGCCTTAAATAATGTGTAAATATGAGACTATAGAAAATGTTCGATATAACATGAAAAATAAAGAATATTTTTTACCTTCAGAGACTTTTCTGACTGGACAGGCCCCCCTCAAACTGGACCACTGGCAGACTATCCAACTGTCGCACTTTGAGCTCATTGCCTAACCCGGCCCTTTTCGCCCATAGGCTCCACTCATTCGAGGAGCTTTGTTTGGGAGAAGGCCCGATCCAGACAGACCGCTGCTGGCGGTGTGGCCTCCACACGGGAACTATCTTACATATCGTCTGGGACTGTCCCGCGCTCTACGCTTTTTGGCAGCCTGTGCTCAAGCGGATACATAAATTTACAGACATTTCTTTGCAAGATGACCCAGCCGCAGTCTTGCTTAACCTCACCCCACTGGGAAAGGAAAGCTTATCACAAATCTCTTTTAAGACATCCCCTGAATGCCGTCCGGGCTTGCATTCCACCCTTATGGAAGCAGCAGTCTGCCCCAACAGTGGCCCAGTGGCTCGCAAGAGTGAAGGACGTAGAGCAAATGGAGCAAATGGAAGATCTGACCTTGGCCTTGCGGGATAAGACAGAGGAACACAAGTCCAGATGGTTCTACTGGAACCGTTTCCCCTTCTCTGATGAATACCTCCAATATATTCAGCAAGACTCAGTGGCCCCCACGACCTGACTAGCGCTGTTGCTGCCTGCTCCTGGGAGTGGACTCCTCCACCCCCTCTCCATTTTTATTTTTTATTTCTTTCTCCCTCTTTCTCTTCCCTTTCTATTTTTATTGTCCTACCCACTCACTCTCCTCCTACATGTCTCCCCCCTCTTCCTTTTTCTTTCCTTCTAAAATATATAGATAAAAATCCAATGTGCACAGGCCTTTGGAATTCATCCCACCTTAGACTTCCGTGTTAGACATACAAGAACACCCTGGCAAAATAGGAACACTCCCAATCCAACAAGCTTGTCTCTAGTACGATTGCTTAAACAGACGTGTATACGTAGACCCGAACGTCCTATAGTTGTGACGGTACTTAATGAATGTTTTAACCTTCTAGAATTACAATGTATACCCTTGGGTGTAGCTCACTAACATGGTACTAGATTGTTTGTACTGCGAAGTTGCCTGTTCGTTGTACCTGTGACACATCTATAAATAAAGGATTTAAAGAAAAAAAAACAAAACAATATTTTTTTTAAATCAGCAACTGATAACATTATTTACATAAAACTGTACTTTGTTTCGTATAAGATAATTTTACATAGCCATATTGGACATCCAGTGTACATTAATAAAATGATTTTATACAGACAATATCTTCTTATATCATGAAACTGTATTTATTTCAGGTACTTATAAAGTGCTTTACATATACAGTATCTCACAAAAGTGAGTACACCCCTCACATTTTTGTAAATATTTTATTCTATCTTTTCACGTGACAACACTGAAGAAATGACACTTTGCTACAATGTAAAGTAGTGAGTGTACAGCTTGTATAACAGTGTAAATTTGCTGTCCCCTCAAAATAACTTAACACTAAGCCATTAATGTCTAAACTGCAGGTAAAAAAAGTGACTACACCCTTGAAAATGGGCCCAATTAGCTATTTTCCCTCCCTGGTGTCATGTGACTAGTTAGTTTTACAAGGTCTCAGATGTGAATGGAGAGCAGGTGGGTTAAATTTGGTGTTATCGCTCTCACTCTCTCATACTGGTCACTGGAAGTTCAACATGGCACCTCATGGCAAAGAACTCTCTGAGGATCTGAAAAAAAGAATTGTTGCTCTACATAAATATGGCCTAGGCTATAAGAAGATTGCCAAGACCCTGAAACTGAGCTGCAGCATGGTGGCCAAGACCATACAGCGGTTTAACAGGAGAAGTTCCACTCAGAACAGGCCTCACCAAGTTCGACCAAAGAAGTTCAATGCAGTGCTCAGTGTCATATCCAGATGTTGTCTTTGGGAAATAGACGTATGAGTGCTGCCAGCATTGCTGCAGAGGTTGGAGGGTTGGGGGGGTCAGCCTGTCAGTGCTCAGACCATACACCGCACACGGCATCAAATTGGTCTGCATGGCTGTCATCCCAGAAGAAAGCCTCTTCTAAAGATGATGCACAAGCCCGCAAACAGTTTGCTGAAGACAAACAGATTACTGGAACTATTTCCTGTGGTCTGATGAGACCAAGATAAACTTATTTGGTTCAGATGGTGTCAAGCGTGTGTGGCGGCAACCAGGTGAGGAGTACAAAGACAAGTGTGTCTTGCCTACAGTCAAGCATGATGGTGGGAGTGTCATGGTCTGGGGCTGCATGAGTGCTGCCGGCACTGGGGAGCTACAGGTCATTGAGGGAACCATGAATGCCAACATGTACTGTGACATACTGAAGCAGAGCATGATCCCTTCCCTTCGGTGACTGGGCCACAGGGCAGTATTCCAACATGATAATGACTCCAAGACGACCACTGCCTTGCTAAAGAAGCTGAGGGTAAAGGTGATTGCCTGGCCAAGCATGTCTCCAGACCTAAACCCTATTGAGCATCTGTGGGAAATCCGCAAATGGAAGGTGGAGGAGCCCAAGGTCTCTAACATCCACCAGCTCTGTGATGTCGTCATGGAGGAGGGGAAGTGGACTCCAGTGGCAACCTGTGAAGCTCTAGTGAACTCCATGTCCAAGAAGGTGAAGGCAGTGCTGGAAAATAATGGTGGCCACACAAAATATTGACACTTTGGGCCCAATTTGGACATTTTCACTTAGGGGTGTACTCACTTTTGTTGCCAGCGGTTTAGACATTAATGGCTGTGTGTTGAGTTATTTTGAGGCGGCAGAAATTTACACTGTTATACAAGCTGTGCATTCACTACTTAGCGTAATTTATTCAGTGTTGTCACATGAAAAATATAATAAAATATTTACAGAAATGTGAGGGGTGTACTGACTTTTGTGAGATACTGTATATTATACATTCACATCAGTCCCTGCCCTCAAGGAGCTTTTTGAGGGTTCCTTACTCTCATTCATACATACACATATTAGGGCCAATTTAGACAGAAGCCAATTAACCCACTAGCATGTCTTTGGAGTGCGAGAGGAAACACATGCAGGTACAGGGAGAACATGCAAAAACCATGCAGGAAGTGTCTTGTTTGGGCTGCTAGGCAGAAGTACTAAGAACTTAGCCACTGTGCTGTACCTTTGATGATTAAAGCCCCATTCACACCTGAGCGTTTTGTAGCTTGAAGCCTGAAGCTACAAAATGCTGGAGGGGAAAAATCAATTATTCTCTATGGAGATGGTCCACTCCAAAACACCTGAAGCTCAAAAAAGTTCGGGAGATTTTTTTAGGCAGATTACAGTTTCTCTGCTTTTTACATTGGCGACCTTTTGGCCTGTACAAAGTCACGGAAAAAATTCTGTAAAAATCGCGGTGAAAAAATGCGTGACTTTCTGCCTGAAAATGATATGCTCAGGTGTGAATGCTGCCTCACAAAGGCTAATTGAATGTGTTTATAAAGATAAACATCTACGTAAAGCCTAGCAATGAGTTTTACAACATCAGATAACACAGGGAACAGTCCAGACAAGTTGAATCTGATACTTCATTAACTAGATCCAGTACTACAAATTGCCGACAACGTGTTACCATTAGGAAAATCCTAATGAGACATTGGCATTGGCTGCAGTCTGATGCACAAATTAATTCCACTTACACTACTAATTACATTTAAATGGACCACCTCCTTGAGTAATCGTTTAGTACATCATCAAAAAAGAAAGCTAAATTTTGAGGCACATTTAAATGCAACAATTGCACAGGTTTGTAGAAAATGGTTTTCCAGCTTCCCAATGGCAAATTGCTATAACCTCTCAATTTCGTTAATTCTGAAACTACCGAGGTAGTGTACTTTCTGAAAATGTGATTGCGGTAACTACTATGTTGTAAAAACTAAAAGACAATTGAAGATCTCTTTACATGATCATGTGATTTGCGCTGCTGTATTGCGAGACATCATTTACAAACACAACAAACTACAAAGCATAAATAACATCATGTCATTGGTTAGATGATTTACTATTAAACATTTAGGCTGGGTTCACACCGCAGCACGGAGCGGCTAACAGCGGGGGTCCGGTGCGTTCGTATTCACTGTTTTAGGTGCAATTTCAGCCTGACTTTTTGGCTGAATTCAGACCTGAAACGGACCAGAAGATGCACAGATGCGATTCGCACCAGAGCTGCTCTGGAGATGTGTGAACTGGCTCCATAGAGAACCGGTCACAATCTCCTGACATGCAAATTGGATACGGAGAAACACACACCCAATTTACACTAGTGTGAACCCTATTGCTACACATACCACACGTAATTGAATGCTATTAAGGATTAACTTTCCTTTTCAACCTGCAGTGCTGTAGTTTTCTGTAATATTCAAAACAATATGGAAACCTGGAGGCCTTCTGTATGCAGTTTACAGATAGGCATCCTTTACAACAAAAAAATTTTGGTGAGATATTCTCAAAGAGTAAATCACTTCTGAAGGGATGCAGACCCTATAGACTTCCTCACTAGACTGCAAGTGCATCAGCTAATTAATAATGAAAAAGTCACTCCAATTCAGATTCAACAGCTTTTTCTTCAGAGCAGAAACAGGTAGAAATCGGTTACTTGTAACTTGTTAAAATCCTTGCAATGTACATAGATCACCCAGAGGGGGAGTTTTTTTCTCAACAAAAGTATTGTTACTTTTTAAAGTAAAACTTTTTTAAAAATTCTGGACACGCAGAGGGATTAAAATACCTGTCAGGTTTTTATTGCTGTCCGGGGTTTCTTTTAGGAGCTTTACCCCTTCTCTTTGTCCCTGGGTACCCTATTCCTGGCCCTGCCCACTATCAATTTCACTGTACTGTAAGCTGTAATAGTTGGTATACATTGTAAGTTAATTTCCGATACTGGATCTTTTTAACATGAGAATGAAATGGCACCACTAGTTTTCTATAGCTGGTCATACACCAGTATCATTTTGTTTGAAATGTTTGGTTTTAAGAATGTCCAATTGATAATCATTAGTGGGGTCAAAGTGACAGCTGTTTTGACCACAATCACAAGAAAATCCAGAGTGACAAAAATATTTTTCTTGAATGAACAAATATCTCAGGCCCCTTTCACACGGGTTTTCCGATCAGGTCCGCCTGTCAGTTTTTCAGGCGGACCTGATCTGAACCTCCATTCATCCCTATGGGGCAGCGGATGTCAGCGGTGACATGACCGCTGACACCCGCCGATATCCATTCCGATCCTGTCCGCCAAATCCAGATGGATGTTAGTCCTATTTTCCATCTGTCTGGCAGATTGGATTGGATGGGATCGGATGAAAATGGACAGGCGGTCAGTTCTCATACGATCTCCCTACAGAGGAGAGCAGGACTCTGACAGATCTGTGTCAGCACAGTGAGCGGAGACGGACCTGTCATCCGCCTGCTCAGTGGGGATCAGCGGATCAAGCCCCGCCGAGCAAGCGGAGTCCGTCAAACAGATCCGCCCCATGTGAATGGAGCCTAATAGTGTATGTGGCTTTTGTTTAGGAAAGTCGACTCATTCCAAAATCTAATGTTAAAAACAAATGAAAAAATATGAAGAACTTTTGAACGACATTTGTCAAACATACTGAGAAGTTTTCTATGAATGTTCATACAAATATTCGCACGAATGCTCAGTTGAAATTCTACTAGTCTATGGCCAGCTTATGACTAATTCATGATAGTGCCTGATGAAACAGGCACTTCAGAATAGATAGGTACAAATGCACAGAAAACATTATACTTATAACTACAAAGAGCTTGATTGTTATTAAGCAGCCTATAAAAAAAAACTACAAGTAATACAGTTTGATACTCCTCAGAACGTGTGACCCAAAATGTCTTTAGTAATACTTCAAAAATATTTGTTATAGAGATGCACCGAAATTTCAGTGGCCAAAACCTATCGGGTGAAAATGGAGTTTTTTCCATTTTGCAGATAGGGAAAAAGGTGCCGATAATGGCCTCGAAAATGCACGTGATTTTGCCACAATTTTGCCACAATTCTACTGTGCTTATGCGTGTTTTTCATAGGTCATGTGACTCAAAAACTGCATAAAAATAAAACGTTATTGATGCATTCTTGCTGCATTTTCAAAGCATTTCAACAAGGAGGTGCGTTTTTTTTTAACTGACCAAAAATGCAGCAAGCAAGATTTTTAACACCACAACACCGTAAGTGCAACAGACCAGTGTGAAGACATACATGGAATTTAAAGGGATGCTTTTTTCTTGAGCTTTTTTGCACTGAAGGTGCCAATAACGGTTCGACAAAATCATATTAATTTAAATGTATGATATTAATTAAAAAGTAGAATATAATACAATTATATATTTAAAAAATATATATTTTTTAAAAACTGTCATTTTCGGCCAAGTGCATCCTTTCAGCACCCAAATTTCCATTCGATGCACCTCTAATTTCTTATATGACAGCCTAGCTGCTACATTTGCGAAGAAACAATATGACTGACATATGCTTATGATTGTGTTTTGCAATCAGCAGATACATAAATACAGCTTTTGTGTGGAATAGAAGACAAGGCAAAGAATAAAAGCACAGCTAGGGAGCAGCAACCAAAATTACAAAACACCAGGATTTGCACAATAATGGTGCCTAATTAAGAAAAGAAGATATAAGTTGTTTGTTATAAACAACAGCAGGTCTTGTACAAACACTGACAGCTCACAACAGAGTCTAAACACGACATTTGCTTAATAAAAAATACACCTTCTAATGTGCTGACCCGCTACAGCTGCAGTTCATGCATCTGATCACACACGCTAACAACCACGGTTATGGTCTTAATTTTAATCGTTTCTTCGATGGCTAGTTTCTTGAACAATTAACATTAATGAATAGCCAAAATGGCTTGGATCATATATGTCTAATTGCAGTGAAGAGCCGTTCTCATTTGAATGTACATTTCAATTTCCTCTATGGGTAATGTTTGTTAATTGTATTTCTTTATATAGCATGTGAAAAAGGCAGCTTGTTCAAAAATAAAAGGAGAGACTGAGTGTTCTCTTCTTTCCCTTTGTTCCGACAAGAAGCTAAAGTCACTTCAAGAGCACTTAATCCCATCATCTGCGGTTACAACTGCCTTACAGCATCAATCAAAAGGAATCTGAAGTAAGATGATGCAGCTATATTGTGTAATTAAAAGCAATTCAGGTAGTTATTGCTTGGGGCACTTTGCAGGTCCAAGTACTTAAAATGGCACCGCAGGGTTCCTAAATACTGCAGTGTTTTAAAGTTGGTCCGCGACAACAATTCAAAGAGAAAGGGGAGGAATATGCAAAAATCCTCCTTTCCAAGTGCTCATTGTGTAGTGAAAGAAAAGAGGAGGATCAGCTGATGAATTCATGACAAAAACCTACAACACCCTTATTGATGAGCAAAAGGGGAAAAGAAAACAGAAAGACAAGTGTTGGGGGAAATGTACTATAGAGACAGATGTGGACCACTCATCTCAATTACACTTCTCTTCTTTGTGTTCTACAGTAATTAAAGCAAAGTGTTTGTACACATATGTACGTTCTTTGTCATCTTTGAGTAAAATGTATATTTTGGGGGTAAAGACTATTCTGATACAAATTTACAAAGCAGGAACAGACGTATATTACCTTCCTGTTAGCCTGAATGATGGTATTTCCATCAAAGAAATACATTCTAAATAAAATAAGAATGTATTTTGTCCATCCTAACCAAACAAACATACATGCTCTGTAGGAGACACTGAGGGGTGGATTTACTAAAGGCAGATAGGCAGTGCAGTTGCTCTAGAGCTTAGTAAATGAGGTAAAGCTTCACTTTCCAATGATTACCCAATCGCATGCAAGGAAAATTAAAGAAAAACATTTTTGCTTGCACATGATTGGATGATGGAAGTCCGCAAAACTTTTGCTCATTTACAAAGCTCTGGAGCAGCACTTTGCAAAGTGCACAGTCTTTTTGCCTTCAGTAAATCACCCCCTATACTCACCTGTACTTCGCTTACCTGCACTTCTCTGTTAGGCTGGGTTCACACTTGTCCGACAAACGGACCGACATTGTGAGCACAAGTCGCATTACGTCACAAAATTAATGTTTCCCTATGAGAGCAGTCTTAACTGGACCGACACAAGTCGGTCCGACTTTGAAAAAGGTTCCTGTACTACTTTAGTCCGACTTTGATCCAAAGTCGGAGCAAAATCTTACCTTGTTCATTCAAGTCGGATGGAAGTAGGACAGAAGTAGGACCGATGTTGCAGGGCAAAGTAGGATCAAAAGTCTGACCGTTTTTGTGTCGGATAGTGTGAACCCTGCCTTACATTACAAGCACATTCTAATACACATTTAGGCAGGGTTCACACTGGAGAACACAGCAGCTCACAGCAGGGGTCCGGTGCATCTCAATTCACCCTTTTAGGCCTCATACACACGGACATTTTTTTCCGCCACGTTTTTTAACATGTTTTACAGCTCTCCATGTTATTCAATGGCCCCATAAAAACACAGACGTTTTTGAGCTGTAGATGGCATTGGCGTAATTAAGCTGTAAAATGAACGCAGGGCCCGCGCGTTCCGAGGCTGTAGCGTTTTGGCGTTTCTGACGCTGAGACGGCAAAACGCTCACTAACGTGCACTGACGCCGTTTCGCCTGGGTTTTCAGGTTAAAAAATAGCAGAGGAATTTTTTTTAAAAAAACGCCTATTGACGCCGATGCTCACTGACACTCACTAACGCTCATTAATGCCGATGCAAAACACCAACGAAAATGCAGATTTTTGCCTGACGTCGGCCCCGACGTTTTGCTATTACGCCCATGTATATGAGGCCTTAAGGTCCAAGTTCAGCATGAATTTTGGGCTGAATTCGAACCTGAAACGGACCAAAAGACGCACAGGACCCCTGTGCAAATTTGCACCGGAGCTGCTCCGGAGATGTGTGAACTGGCTCCATAGAGAGCTGGTCACAATCTCCTGCTATGCAAATTAGATTCAGGGAAACCCACATCCAGTCTTAGACTTTTTTGAAGCCAAAATATACTTAGGGATATAGAGCTATGTGCCTAGCCCATTGCCCGCTCAAGCATCAAGTTCTGCACTGTGGGAAAAACGGAGGAAAGAAAGAGCGTCATTTTCCACCATATCAAGCAGCACTGATTGTTTCTCTGGGCACTGGCAACAGATTGATGATACACATACTGTATGTGAACAGGTTTTACATATTTTTAGAAAATTTTAATCCAACATACAGCAGATGAGTGATTTTATAGTCTTGTTGGTCCATATTTTGACATTTCAATTGAAAAATACCATGGTCTGTGTATAAAAAAACATATATTTATATATGTTTTATATAAATATATATGTTTTGTATATGGTTTTATAGTATATAGATATTTTACTGTATGGTGAACTATTAAAAAGTGCAAGCAGCCTTTTACTAGTTTGTGTTAGGGAAATTCTGTTAGAAACTGTTATGACATTAGAAAGTTTCATAATTCTTAGACAGCCAGCAAAATGCTAGTTGCCAGTTTCTATGGAACATACAGCTGATTTGTATGTCGAACTGAAAAAAAATGTCCAAATAACATTTATATTATTACTATTTAGGGAGATAGGAAACAAACATTTCAAATACATTACGCACTAAAAAAAATTGAAAGCAGCCACCAGTAACGTTATTTTCCCCATATCAGAGTTGCAAACATTTTCAAGGAAATTTTTGCATGTGGACCAGTGAAAAACACACTATTGTAGTTGCCAAGTAGCATGCAATAGGGTTGATTTACTAAAACTGGAGCGTGAAAAATCTGGTGCAGCTCTGCATAGTATCCAATGACTTTCATTTTTTTGTTAAATTTTAAATGAACAAGTTGAATTTAGAAGCTGATTGGCTACCATGCACAGCTGCACCAGATTTCGCACTCGCCAGTTTTACTAAATCAACCCCTATGCATTTAAAAATGGGCAGTGAACTGAAAAACATGTAGAACTGAATTTCAGGAAAGTACAATCAATACTGGAGTTGCTATTTTACACACTGGGAAAATTTTGATTCAAGTTATTAAAATTTTGCCAAAAAATATTTTACTTTTGCAACTAAATATCTAGATAAATATACAGTATGTTAGGATTATTTCCAAACCAAACGTTACTTTATTGACAATCTCAACAGATTCAGAAACAGGAAATATTCTCTCCATTGTTCAGGAAAAAGCAGCTGATTTACATGGAAAGCTCACATTTTAGGTCTACCAGTTTGTGACCTGTTCTGGAAAAATTCCCTTAAGACTAGTATGCCTGCTGGATTCCCAGGCCCCTAAGATGCAGTGCAATATTCACAGGACCAAGATGCTCCCCAGCAACCATCAGAGAGAGTTCAATTACAGTGCCATTTCAAGGCAAGTACTGTATGGAAATTACTGCAAGAGTAACTGGGACTAGTAACTAGCTGGATGCCAAATGTTCAGTGGTCAGGACTGGCTAGAAGTGAGCAGAATTCATTATCCAAACAAGACTCAGGGAAAGTGGAAATCAATAGCATATTCATTATCCAGGCAAGGGTCAGGTCAGGTGGTAATAAGTATCATATCTGTTATCCAGGTAAGGGTTAGAGCATTCGGTAGAATCATCCATATCTAGGCCTGAGGTCAGAACCGGCAGCAATTACTAGAAAAACTTGTATCCATGCAAGGGTCAGGCATGGAGTCAAGCAAAAGTAGCAATCCAATACAAGGGAAAGCAAGGCAAGGCACAGAGCTATAAAATAGAATGCTACCATAAGCTCAGACCCCTGGGTTTGTAAAATGAGAGCAGAGGGTGCAGAGATGGGCAGTTTAGGAGCATGTCCCATGCACAGAATCCTTTTACTGTTAATACTGAGCTTGCCTCCCATCCCACCGGATCCTACCTGTTGATCCCTAAATGGTATGAGCACCCTCACAGACCAATGGAGCTGGCCAAACATTGATTTAAATTTGGCTGGTTCAGAAGGGACTAGCCGCATTTCGATCTATGTATGGGCACCCTGGTTGTAAAAAAGTTAATCTACTGATCAACTTATGTACAACTAGCCTGTTGGGTTTTTCCTGATCAATCAGGGCCGCTAGCTTTAACAGGCAGCACTGATAAGTGTATTCTGCCCGCCGTCACAACACAATAGCACAGTGGGAGGATCCCCTCAACAAATGTGTAGATGGAAGAATTGGATAATTTTTTTTCTGCATTCAACCCGCTGGTTAAACGAAAATCCATTAATTCTCCCATCCACACTAACAGATCCAAATGATAAGCCAGTAGTATAAAGAGGCATTTTATACATCATTGTCTGTTTACTTCTACACGTGAAATCATACGCTCAAAGTCTAGGAAAGTCTTGGAAAAAGATCTGTACTTCCTCAAAGGAACACAAGCCAAACTTTGTTTACCATTTAGTCTTCTGTGGTCCTTGACCCAGGTGGGCTAAGGACAATTTCTTTTTTTTAATAAACCACCCCCTTCTGCACCTGCCATTTAGTCTATACCTACTGTGGAGGGTTTCTGAAATGTTGCTCTTTCTCTTATTTACTTTGACAGCAAATAAAAGCCTACTTAGTTGTCCCTTGTTGCAGACAACAGCTATGGTCTGTTGTCAGTATGTTAAAGATGCTTAGGGCTCATTCATACAGTAAACTGCATTTCCATGACATGCATTGTACTGTAGTTTTAAAAGGTCTGATTACACAGACTTGACCACACAGGGTACCACAAAAAATATGCAACAATATGACCCTTTACTGGTAATAAAAATGAGTCCTGTAGAAAATAATGCATTTTATTTTTTCATGCATCTTGCTTCAACTGTAAGATGCATATGCATGTGTCTGATTTACATTGGTCCTTAATGACAAACTAAATTATACAATAACCAAGGAAATTGTCTATCGTGATAGTGCCCAAATCGCCCTCTCTGCTCCTCCAAAGACCTCCTGCTCTCTAGCTCCCTTGTTACCTCCCATCCATTCCCACCTCCAGGACTTCTCCAGAATCTTTCCCATGCTCTGGAACTCCTTGCCCCAGTATGTCCGGTTCGCCCATGCCCTGTCCACCTTTAGGCAATCCCTAAAAACTCACTTTATTCAGGGAAGCCTACCCCACCCCCACCTAAGATCAGTACCCGAGCCACCTCCATCAGATCATCCCCTCCCATATTACCTTTTGTACCACCTTCCTCTCCCTTTAAATTGTAAGCTCCATGAGCAGGGCCCTCCTATTCCTTCTGTATTTAACCGTATTGTAATTGTAATGTCCCCCCTCTATATTGTAAAGCGCTGTATAAACTGTTGATGCTATATAAATCCTGTATAATAATGCAGAGCACCAAAAAAAATTTTTCTGCAGAATTGTTTCGGCGAAAATACCAGTTTATTTTAATCAGTCAAGGTTGAAAAAAATATATATTTAACTATTTTTCATTTCAACTGTTTGCTGTTCTAAATTGATTTTATTACACAAAATAAATTGTAATCAAATATGTTTTAAAAGTTGCAAATCTCAGGTTTGCCCCAATGGAAGCAGATAACTCTATGATTACAGAAGAAAGGAGGAGAGAAAATGGCAGCCATTGGCTGCATGAGCTGATTAAGTGAAACATTTTCAACAGTCCCGTTTGAGAGAAGCTGATCATTAGCTCAACTTCTCTGGAGCGGGAGCGGCCATAGATGGATCGAAATTCGGCCAGTCCCTGCTGAACTGGCCAGATTTCGATCCATCTATAGCGGGGGGTCAGCAACCCGAAGATCGCGATCTACCAGTAGATCCCGGTCTGGGCTTGCTGACCCACCATCCCACAGCATAAAAGGGAGTGCAATGCAGAGGGACAACTTGTAAAGTTAGAACTGTAGTAGGGAGCAAGAACTGCATAAGCCGATGCTTCCTCTGTAGTGCCGGCTCCTGTCCCATCCGGAGTGATACCAACTGCACTCCACCTCTTATGCCGGCTAGCGGTCTCCAGAGTGGTGCCAGCAGCAGAAAAGAAGAGATCTTCAGGTCAGTGTGAAGCAATACACTGGCAAAATAGTATAGAGCTGCTTTCACACTGATGTGCTGTAGTTTTCACATATTGTGGGTACAGTTCACCTACAGCTTTCCTGCATTTAGCCATAGACTTCAATTATATTGTGTGGGTTTGGTGCACTTTCTGAAAGCGGAGTTTTGGTGCACCCTGGGAAAAATACCACACCTGCAGTATATAATAGAAGTCTATGGCAAAGCGCACAGATGCACTGTGCTGCACCACGGTGTAGGTACACTGCAGCACATCAGCCTGAAAGCAACCTTATAGGAGACTCAGAACAGTGTTCATTTACATTTGCCCTAGTTTTCATTACCACACCCCAACTGCACCCCTTTTAGCTGCAATGGCCAGGGGTGTACACACGTTGCAACTGCAGCAAGAGTTATACGCCCTGTCATGGTTGGTGGGTGCAGCATCTGCCAAGCATGACCCATTCAGTTGAATGAGGCCACTCTGCAAGTGCCTTGTAACCATGTGCAGTACAGCAAACAAGGAGTTACAGCAGGCAGCATTGTGTTGCATTCTCACCACCTGCTTTAACCCCTTGTCAATTGGCAGGCGGTAGCACCCACCAAAAGCAACAGTTAGCTTAATTCCTGCTGTGGCATGTGTACACCATGTGTGACTCAACCGCAGGGTTTTATCACCCCCCAACTTTTTGTGTGGATGAGCCCTAAGGGTGCCGCTGTTGAATGGAACTAAGGTCTCATTCACTGCTGCTCCTCTGAAAAGCAATCCCAGTGTGTTTGACAGGTGGTGAGGACTAGATATGTTGCCTCCTCACCACCTGATTTAAACTTACGATTGCTGTGCACACAATTGCGACACCGCGGTAGTATAGCAATTAGAGGTTTGAATCAGTTGTGGAGAGGCGACACTGTGCCCAGTGATCTTTGACTTCTCCCATGTCATTCAGGTAGATCTCCTCTTTAAGGTTGCCTACCCCTGATCTATAGCCAGCTTAAGTAGTAAAGCGGGAGGATAGGCATGGCAAATAGGCACTTTGCAAAGTCCACAAAAAGGTCTAAAATGGAAGTACCCATATTTCTATGATAACAATTTCATTCTAATACAAAACCAGCTAGGTATGTATTTGAGTATGTCATGAAGTGCAGAAAGGAAACTGAGAATGTGTATGATATGTAGGAATGAGTCACATGTACCTGGGTTCGGATCATCGCACAACATGACTACAGTTTAAGTGCCAAATCCAAACCCTATTGAAGTCAATGGGAGCCAAATGTTAAAAAAACAGTAATGGCCACTTTCTTGGCTAATGAGCAAGGGATTGTTAAACAAATGATATGGACAGTGCTGGGTACTGCCCTGGGGACACAGACTAAAGCAAAAAAAAGTTAAAATTCAGTTTGTCAAGTAGAAGCAATTTTATTAATGCTTTAAGGTCAAAATTGAAACAGTTTAGGAGATATTTACTGTATACACTTGTGCCAACGTCTTGGTGCTATTTCTTCAGGGCCGTGCCGTGACCGGCGGCTCCCATGCGCATGCGCTGGAGTGATGTCATTGTGGCTCCGGCCAATCACAGCGCCAAAGCCACGAACCCGGAAGTAACGTCATTGGAAGATGTCGGCCCTGTACTAGGAGTGCCGACTCTGATTCAGGGCATCGTTAAGTATTTCATAATCAGCTAGTATGCGATGCATACTAGCTCATTATGCCTTTCTCTTGCAGGTTTCTTTTTTTTTTTAAGGTTTGCAACCTCTTTAAATAACATGCCTGGGGGTGCCTTTAACCTGCCTCCGAAGTGGTACACAACCTACTACAGCAAAACTGACATTTACAAACAAAAATAAGTTTAAATTGCCAGCAAATTACACGTTTGGCCCATTATTTCTTTTTGGAAACAAGGGGCTGGGGACTCCCTCCATCTATACCAGACCCTTATTCTAGATGAGGGTCTAATGTAGATGTTAATGAAGGATCCCCCCACAAAAAATAGCACAGTGTTTCCCCTAAAAATACACACCAGACCCCACCCAAAAAAAAGGGGGGGGCATGGGATGCTCCCAAATCCATACAATTCATGAAGGGAAACTGTTAAGGGGGAACCCTATGCAAATAAACAGGAAAAAAAATAGGGAAAATACATAACAGATCATGAACCAAGCATGCAAGCCTGGCAGATCGGGAAAGGAAGGGGTGGGCGAGCATGCACCCTCTCCCATTACTGAACCATAGCATGACACACGGAGCCCCATGGCAAAGCATCTTACCCCCATTTATGAGGATAAGGATCTCTACCCTACAACCCTGGTGCAGGGAACTTATTGGAATTTGGAAGTCCACCTTAACAATAAAATCAGGCTATTCCCACCCCACTGTATCTATTGTTACAAAGACATATGTATTTCCTATGCACCATCTAGTGGCCATAATGCAGTATTTGCCCATAATAATAAAAGAACATTTTGTTCAGAAGATAAAAATATTCTAAAGACTACTCCTTGTTGCCCAATTCACACAGAACAAATGGACATGCAGATTCAATGGATTAACAGCTAGGCAATCTTTTCTTTTATAAATAAACCCCTTGGTTTCTGCCATTACTACAACACACCTAAAAGTTCATCATCTTTCCTTTTAATTCACAGTCAGTAATGAGAAGCTCTGATACACGTTTGAAAGCAGAATCTATAATTAAGACGCAGCATATATGGAGGAAATTAGCCCCAAACACTTGCTAGTAGATCTAAAGGCACAGCAATGTATTCAATATTTGCAATGCAAATTCCACCTTCTTACACTTTAAAATTGTACTGTTTTTTTAACATAAAATTATATCTTCAACTCCATCAAAGATAATTCTTTTACAGCCAGAAAATCACACCAAAACAGATGGATGACTACATGCACAAACAACATTTCACAAGAATGTATGGAAGAGCTTCAACAAAAATCAAAGCAATATGATTTCTGTAAAAATAATAGCAACATATGGATCAACAATAAAAAACATTTGTCGACTGATAATATGGTGAACTACCCAACGGAAACTAAGAGAGAGCTTGGCCCTATGCCATGTTTTTGTGCCAGCTATGAAAAACTGACTGGTGTTACATTTTGAGCTGCAAGAGTATTTTTTGTTTATTTAATGACTAGTGATATAGTTACTGGCTCATTTACTATCACTTTTAACATATGCACTTTTCTTTTTTAATTAATTTTTACAAATAATTAATTGACAATAAATAAAACAGGACTATGTTTTTAGAAATCTGGATTTTGAATTAACATTGAAATATCTGCATCTTGTGTGCTTACAACTACCTTGCCATCTTACAGCCCCACCACTATACTTACAATATCAGCAATGGTTGGCTTAAAGTGGCAGTAAAATCCCTATCTTAACTTGCACCCACAGGTAAGCTTACAATCAGGCTTACCTGTAGGTACAACAAACATCTCCTAAATGTGCACCATTTATTTATTTTTATTTTATTTCAGGCACTTGTATAGTGCAGTCAATTTACGCAGCGCTTTACATATATAGTGTACATTCACATCAGTCCCTACCCTCAAGGAGCTTACAATCTAAGGTCCCTAACTCACATCCATACATATACTAGGGCCAATTTAGACAAGATCTAATTTACCTACCAGCATGTCTTTGGAGTGTGGGAGGAAACTGGAGTACCCAAAGGAAATTCACGCAGGCACAGGGAGAACATGCAAGCTCCAGGCAGGTAATGTCTTGGATTCGAACCATCAACCCTTTTGCTGCCAGGCGAAAGTGCTATCCACTACACCACTGTGCCGCCCATACAGGCGGTCCCCGGGTTACAAACAAGATAGGGACTGTAGGTTTGTTCTTAAGTCGAATTTGTTTGTAAGTCGGAACAGGGACATTTTTTAAGTGTAGCTTCAGCCAAAACAAATATTTTTAAGCTTTTTGGATAGCATAGGGAAGGGTTAACACCCCTGTAATGTTTGTTTTAATGTTTTATGTTTCTGTTCAGAAGATTTCACCTCACTTCCTGTCCCAATGAGAATTGGATTTTGAAAATGTTGGGTTGCTGTGGAAACAAACCTTGGTGATAAAGCTTCAGTGGAGACACCTTTTTCCCATAATAACTCCTACAGGAGTGAATTTCCCTTCCTAGGGGGAGATTTCCTCTCACTTCCTGTTGTCTCCCTCCGTTTGTAAGTAGGAGTCGTTCATAAGTCGGATGTTCATAACTAGGGGACTGCCTGTATTTAGGAGATTTTCACATCTGCAATAGCCGATGATGTCATCCGCGCATGCATAGTGATGCTCAGCATTCAGGGCACACAGTATGCAATGAAATGCAGAGTGCTGTGCCACAGTCATGACTCCCGTGAGCATGCGCGTGACGTCATTGTAGCCCCAGCCATTCAAACTGCTGGAGCTCATGATCCTGAGTGATGATGGAAGCGCTGGAGGAGCCATGACAGCACTGTGCTAGAGGGCTCAGTCTACAGGTAAGTCTGTCATAATGTGCTAGTATGCAGTGCATACTAGCACATTATGGGATAAACTTGCAGGGGGCTCAATTTTTTTTTCCGGCAGTTTGCTACCGCTTTAAGATGGCCTTAGATGGTTAGGGAGGTGGCGGCTGAATGAAAAAAAGAGTAACAGATTCCTCCATCCACACATATAAGGTATATGGAGGAATCCCCCCCAGCCGGAACATTGTATTATGACAGCAGGACCTGCCCCTTATCAAAATACACTGAGCAGCAGCTGCCTATTTGTGGTGCCTATCTGGTTCCCACACTCGCCCAGGAGACAGCCCTAGTGGCCTCGAGATGCCTAGGTGTCTGGAATCAGTCTATGGATAAGTACTAATCCCCTCCTTTGACTGTCAGCCTGGATGGAGAGAAATGACTATGAATATATTTAATATCTATATCTGGGATATGCTCCACCGGCCAGCATAGATTGGCTGGTTGAATTTTGCATTCTTGGTAGTTAAATTTTGTTCTGCCTTGCTTGAAAAATTATGTATTTTCCCATGTTATGTCTACGTTCATTTTTCTTTTTAGAATAAATATCCCTCTGAAATTATGCTCCTGAAGAAGCGGTCTTCCACGAAACATGTAGAGTTTGCTGCTGGAAGGATGTGAATTTTTGACTGCCTGATTAGGGTTGTTGCATTTGTTCCCTCCTAGTTTATTTCAGAGGTTTTGTGTGACTGTCCCTCCAATTATGGGACAGTGATTAATGTATATGTGGTATATGTCTGCCCTTATGGGCTGTTTTTATGTATTTCTTAAATAAATTTGTATTTTTATAAAAAAAAAAATATTTTGTTGTAAATCTACACCATACCATGAAAGTCCAAGGTTGCCTCCAAATTTCACCCCTTTGCTTGAAAGTGACATGATAGGACGTGGGTACTTTACTCTTGATTTTAAAAAGTAGCATACTATTATCTGAAGGCACATGTTTTTGTCCCCTTTGAGCTTAGAAATCACTTGGTTATCATAAGCAATGGTGAAATTGAGAAGACTGATTGCTATTGTGTGCTTGTGTCATTTACATTAAGCTCATGCCCAGATCTGCACTCCTCTGAGGAAGGGGGTGCGCCCTCAAAACGCGTCAGCTGTATTCCGCCTTGTGTTTTGATTTCATCTTATATTGTCTTTTTATGGCTATGGGCCACCAATTTTTGTGAGTATTCAATTGTAACTTTTTAAATTTTAATTAAATTATCTATGGTAATGCACCAGGTGTGCGCACCTTTCATTTGCTTTATTTTTTTAGGTACACATGCTACTAAACACACAGTAAAAATGATGAATTTAATATTGGATTCCGTTTATGAACTGTGAACTCCATTTTCATGGGAAAAAACTGCAAAGGAAAAGCACATCGCATAAACAATTGCTAAACAAGCCATATTGTAATTTATTTTATTAAAAAGTGTCTTTCCTTTTCAATCTGCAGAATTTTAATTTTCTGTAAAATACAATTCAATATAGCAGACTGGAGGCCATTAGTATACAGTTGGTGTATGGAACACCTCCAGAAATGTGGTTTCCTGCTCGTGTGATTGGCTCACTAATTTTCCCGGAACTCTGAACTAAGATATGTCAGATTTTAGTCATCCTCTGCAATAAAAAAATTTGGTGAGATACTCCCAAAGGGTATTTACTCCTAGAGGGATGCAGACCCCTGCAGGCCCCACTCATTTCTTAATTAGGACACTGAAAGTGCATCAGCTGAGTAATAATGAAAAAGTCACTCCCATTCAGATTCAGAAAACAGAAACAGGCAGGACTTTGCAACAAGGTTTGCAGTGCAATTTACATTGATCACCCAGAGAGGATTGTTTTTTTTCCTCAACGAAAGTGAAGTTACTCTTTGAATTTGCTTTTATTGATTTGTATTGAATACATTTGGAAAGGGAACATGAAGCCTTTATAATGTAGAATTGTATTTGTACATGGGGTAGCCATATTTGTTAAATACATATGCAGATTCTGTCTCCTGCATTGCAATCCTATAAAATAGTTGTGTTTTACAGTTATATTTCACCATACAAGTCTAAGTCAACTGACCCACTGGAATCTTTAGCCATATGCCGACCACCCACCGTGGATTGACGGAGGCAAAGTAGCTCCATATCGCAAACCGCCGTCACCTGACGGTGGATGCAAGATCGCGGATTGTAAGCGTGCTCGCTGCCGGAGGCGCGCTAGCGCACTCACAGTGTTCCGGGGGAACCAGGGAGCAGGTACCCACGATTGCTCCCCCGCAGTGACAGAACGGAGGTCCGTGTATGTAAACACATGGATCTCCGTTCTGACAGGGGGAAGGAGTGTGATCTTAGGCTCCCTGTATATGAGAGCCGCAATCACTCTCCTCCCCCAGCCAGCCCAGCCCCCATATAGTTGGTAACACACACAGGGAACCCAGTTAACCCTTAGAGTGACCCCCGCAGATTAACCTCTTCCCTGCCAGTGACATTTATACAGTAATCAGTGCATTTTCATAGCACTGATCGCTGTATAAATGCCAATGGTCCCAAAAAAGTGTCAAAATAGTCTGGCATGTCCGCCACAATATCGCAGTACCGCTAAAAATCGCAGATCTCTGCCATTACTACTAAAAAAATAAATAAAAACCCCATAAATTAACTCTCATCATTTGTAAACGCGGCAAATTTTGCACAAACCAATCAATATACGCCTATTGCGGGTTTTTTTTCCAAAAATATGAGGAAGAATATAAATCGGCCAAAACCGATGAAAAAAAAATGTTTTGGTTTAAGCAGAGGCAGAGAGAGTTCACAGAGAGCTTCTTCTTGTGGCTGACCTACAAATCTCTATGCCTAATATAATAACCATAAATATGCAACCGCAAGTATTCAAAACATATATCACATCATAATTATTGTCTGCTAAAACTTCAATACAAACTCAAAATATATTTACACTATATACCAATCCTTTCTGCCTTGAATGCTCCTAAATTATTTAATGCTCCAATTTTAATTTGTATTCAGAATTTACACAGTTTTATTTTTTTTTTTTTAATGAGCTAAACAGTACTGATTACAGAGATACAAACTTTGACAATAGCATCCATTTCGCACATTCAAGTATGATCTTTTAACTGTCCAATCTCTAACAATATGAATACATTGTTTTCCAAAAATAACTATTATTGAGATTGGGATTTCCAGACCGACAGCCTTAGTAAAATATTGATTCACTAAATTGGGCTAAAGGTAAGGTAAGGTAAAATGTAAGTCAAATTAAAACAGTGCCTGAAAAAGGGAACTAAGTGTTTCTGAAAGCTTGCACCTTAAAATAAATCTGTTATTCACACAAAAGGTATTGCCTACATTTTTACTTTCCTACTAAATCAAGTGATCAGTATTAAATGATGGTCAGCAATAAGTATCTAAATTGTGCACGTTACTAAGCCATTACAAAATAGTTTGCAGGGGCTACATTACCCTATGAATACTGAATGCAATATAGAAATTGCCATTGGTAATCTTTCCCACTGCAAATTGTACTTTCCTGGCTGTCACACTAATGTTTTATCATTGGCATTTTCAGCCACTGTACTGGGCCAACTGTAAGTCCAGATTCCTAGTCCTCTACTAGCTGCACGCTTATACTGGTCAGGTGACAGAAAATATTTAAGACAAATTGGTGACTAGACACTAATGAATGCGTTCTGTATTCATTCATGCCAGAAACAGCAGAAAGTAATTTAATAAAAGAAAGGAACATGTTCCTGTATGGTGATTGCTGGCATTTCACTAATGCACAAAGTCAAGGTAAAGGAGAACATTGCATTAACTACCAACATTTTCAGTTTGAGAGAGAATATATTTATGGAAGTTACATATATATTTACAAGAATACAGACATTTGATAAAATAATACAATGGCAAAATTGTGTGGGGAAAAAGTAAAACTTACAAATGATCTGAATTTGTGGCAACTGAAACTTTTCCTAAGGCTTTATAAAAGCCAACAGCTTAATATCCCCCAGTCCCCCAGGTAAAATTGGGTTGTCTCAGTTACTCCCCTAAATATCCACTTTAAAAACCTAAAAGTCACTAAATCTACATAACACTGTGTTCATTTGGTGTATGCAAAATCTCAAGCATGAACTTTAGCATGCAAAAAAAAAGAAATTACACCTAATGTCTCAGGAGCAAGAAAAAATTAAATGAATTGGGTTGAAAGGGAAAAAAAGAAAAGTGGCACGTGAAGACATGCCAAAATAAGAAGTGCAAACCTTTAGTGACGCAGGCTGTAGGACTGTTGTTATCTTTATTTTTTTTTTTCAATTAGGTGCCTTTACAAGCTGGAATGCTATTGAGTTTGAAGACATTTACAGTAAATACATATTGGGCAATCACAGGAGCCTATTATGTTACTCAAACAGAATTCTCTTCAATAGGGCTGTATTCCTATGCCTTTATTTTACAAACATTTTACTGTATATTGCAGTAGCTAGAATTATTTACATTTTAGATCGTTTAAAATTTTTCAATGATAACACTTCTTGTGACGGTGCAACAGGAGGCTCATGCTTGGCATTGATCGAAACAATATCATTTGCCCACCAACTGGTTAGAAAAATACAAAAGCACTGAAAAAGAAAAAAAAAGCATAAAGGTGGTAGATAGACAGATAATTTGTTTTGCTTGCTTCACACTACCAAAAGTATATGGGCATGATATTAGATACATTTGTATTGTATATTTTCCTAAATAATGAAATCTATTCATGCATTTTATTGTAAAACATCAACAAAACAAATGAAAGATATTATTATAAAAATACTGACTTAAAGGTATACTTAATAGTGAGGACTTATCCCTACTTTCATGAGTTACAGATCAGTGGTTGTGCTTAGCACTGCATGGAGAGTTATGGATTTTTGTCATGTGAGATCAATTTATTACCCCTGAATCTATGGATCTAAGCAAACTAACAAAACAGTACAATGAATACAGATCATGCTCTTTACGCCCAATCTTACAGCTGGCAACCATGGCAACTGGCACATGCTGGTAACTATGCCACTCTGAACATGGCAGGGGCCAGAAGGCAGAAAAACCATCCTGCATTCTTTGCAGTGTTTTGCTTGTGAATGGAGCTCCTGACTGGAAAACTTTCAAATAGCTGTCTGGGAACGTTTCCAAATTAAGCTTACAACATTAAAGGGGCATGGTGAGGATGAAGAGCTACTCTTACACCTCTAGTTATATTGCATACTAACAAAAAGAAATCACCTGAAAATACTTCCTTCTGTTTTGGCAGATACAACAAATAGCTGCTGTGAGGTTTCACCCAGATTTCTAGTCCCCCTCCTTCATCCTCATGAATAATAAGAAAAATTTGAAAAAAAAAAAAGAATGCAAAAATTAGACCTCACACAGCAAATAAGCCGGAATTAAATTAAATGTTAATATAGTGACTGGGCTTTTTTCAGTCCACTAGAAACCTGAAATAAACAGTCCTCATTCATCAAAGTACCTCAAAAGTGGTCGGTTTTGCCTCAGAAACACTTATCTGATAGCTCAACAAATTATTGTGGAATGCGATTTAGAGTTCAAACTAGTACGACAAACGCTCCGACATTGGGAGCACATGTCGCATGATGTGTATAAATCAATGGTTCCGTATGGAAACCATCTAAACTGGTCCCACAAGTTCACACAAGTCAGTCTGACTTTGAAAAAGGTTCCCACACTACTTTGGTTCTACTTCAGTCCATTGAATATCACAGAAGTCTAATCAAAGTTGGATACTTGGCCTAGCCATCCGACTTGTGACATCCGACATGGTGATTACAGCAGCAGTAAAAGGAATTTATGTCACACTGGGAATGTTTTGATTGGCCAAAGGACAAGTCACTATCTCAAAGTCGGAGCAAAATCTTATCTTGTTCATTCAAGTTGAATGGAAGTAGGACTGATGTAGGACTGATGTTGCAGGGCAAAGTAGGATAAAAGTAGTACAACTGTTGTGTCATACAAGTTTGAACCCAGCTTTAGTGTTGTGCTATGGACAGTTCTAATTTTGGAAACATTGGAAATGAGGCCTATTCTCAGTTTCCTAGGGATATCAATTCCACACAATTCTTATTTTAAAACCAAGTACAGCATTTCTGAAAGAGTGTTCGCATGTGAAATGGGCATAACACGCAATACATGGCTTTCCATGAAACAGAAAATCCAATCTATCAGTTTATAGATTTGTTTAGATAAATTCTCCAAATGACTAATTAACAATTAATCAAAAAGCCATCTGATGGCTGCTGTCAAACATCGATTAGAGACGTTGTTGCAAAATCAACAGCCTGCTAATTTCTTCAAGCCGAGGCCCCCTCCATGAACTCTATGCATACTAAGATTGTCAAATTAAAGTCTTCCAAAAACTTCAACACAATGTATTGAAATGTGCTAAATATGAATGCTGCAAACGTATGCAGATATGTATTCAGTCCTAATAGATGCATTATTCTAAAACCTAAAAATTCATCAATATTTTTACATACAGCTAGGACAAAAAGAAATGTTAAAGGACTCCACTGTCTTCAATATGTAACACTTGTACATTCCAAGAAAGTTGTTGAGATTTTTATTGCCTGTGGAAAGATTTGTTTTGTTAAGTATGCCTTGATTGCCTCTGTACACCAATTCAAACCAGGTTCACAGCTGGAATGTAATGAATTGACTTTTTTTTCTGAATTCTCAACAAAGTGAAAAAATGCTTGCACAGGAGGGAACAAGCTAATGAGGATTGTTGTGTCTGCCCCTTGCACCCAAACATCTATCTCTGCACTTTTCATCACTTCAACAAGTTTGCCTTCAAATAAGTAAGTGAACATATTTGTTTACTAAGAGCCACACTAAGCAGCTCCTACTCAATCTGTACAAAAGCAGAGTACGCATGTAGAGGTAAGACAATCACATGCTAGTTAGAGGAAGTGGAACAATTTTCTGTATTACACAAACAAAGGAATACAATTTATGAGGGGAGTAACATACATCCCTTTAAGCAACTGATTAATGTACAAAAATCACCATCTAATATTCTCTGTTCTTACATGGATTGATTTAATTAGCTTATGAAGAAGCTCACTAGTTCAAGGTCTATAGCTTTTCTGCATATCATTAGACATTTGACTATTCAAATTAGTAACAGTGTCATACCGTGTAAGTACTTCATTAAGCTTAAGCTCCTATTACTTATCACAATAATCAGGAGGCTACACAGTCTTCCAATTATTTTTGCATGTTTTTCACACAGTGGTGCAAGTATGGTGGATTGATTTGTAATAGAATATGTAAGGAATATAAAGCAAAAAGAGATAGATGTAAGGGTTCAATATTCTGCATAAATATATATATATATATATATATATATATATATATATATATACACACATACATATACACACACACTTATATCTTAATCCATATTATTTAGAGTACATTTCCCGAAATCACTGATCTGATTTGCCATACACACAGAAAATGTATGTGTAAAGAACACGGTTCTTATTGTCAGGTCACCTAGGGTCAGATGACAGATGCGCACCGCTGGGGTGTAAATCGCACCACTGAAGTGCAAAGTGCACTGGAAGGTTGCGAACCGCAACGCTAAGGTTGTGAACCCTTAGCTGACTGCTGCGACTAGAGATCAGGATGGTGCAGGGAAGCAGGACTGCTGGGATCCTGACACAGATTTCACAGGGAACTAGAGCATAGGTTTACCCAGGGTGCAGAGTCTAAGAGCCAGTAGGTGTTCACCAGAGCCTCTGGCGGTGAGGATGGACTTGGCTGCAACTGGATCCAGGTCGCGGCACCCGGGGTCCCCCAGCTCATGCTCCCGGCAGGCTACAGGTGAATGGAGAGAAAGCAGTTGTGCAAGATAGTAAGAGGAAGTCAGTGGGAGAAACATGGGTCAGGGCTACAAGCAGACAGAACAGATAGGAGGCACGCCAAGGACGGTGTGACTAGCAGACAGGGAAGGTCAAAGAACAAGCCAAGATAGGGGGACACTATCAGACAAGGAAGGTCAAGAACACGCTAAGATCAGTACACGAGAACAAACGAAGAGCATACGGCAGGAGCAAACACAGGAGCCAAACACATAATATTGATCGGCAACGAGGCTTGCAGCACACAGAGTTAAGTACTCTTTCCTGTGGGCAGAGCCATGCTGGTAGGAGATCACTTAGTCATTCAGGTGTGCGGGCTCTGTCCCTAAGCTGAAACACAGAGCAGAGAGGTAAGCAAACAGACAGGACCAGAATTGTTAGTGCAGATCCATGACACTTATTTTTTAGCATTTCCAAGTGCTGTACGCTAAAAGTGGCTCTTTTTCCACTATCCATGTCACCAGTGTGAATTGAACTTCAGCACATGGAGCATTCCAGTATATAAAGCTCACACGCCATTGTCCATGTCACCACAGATGTCTCCTCTCCAGCACACAGTGCTCAATTCCTAGTATGCATGCCACCAGCAAGATCCACACTTCATCACACACATCTCACCCTCAAATTTCTTGCTCTTTTCAGTTATCCAAAGATGAGCAGCAGAAAAACAAATACTTCTGTGCATGAGTATAATGGTTAGCTCAATAATGAATGATGGTCCACTCCTCAATGGATAGTGTTTTCCTGCTTTGCTGCTCTCTAGGACCGGGGATGTCCTTATTGCACTAGAAATATAAAGGAAGAGAGGGTGCATCAACCTTGTGCATTATCCCAAGTAAATTTATTTTGAATAAAAAAGATAAAAACTACTCACAGGCATGTGAAAATAAATACGCATAAACAGGTTTCTATTTCATGGCTATACAGTCCTGGGACCAGCACTCTCCAGATCATAGGGGAGACCATGTAGGAGTTCCTGCTAGCTAATGGGTTTTGAGACCTTCTTCCTCAGAGGCTCTGAGAAGATTTACCTTCGAAATGCGTTAGACAGCTGGGACCCCCACATGGTCTCCCCTATGATGTGAAGAGTGCTGGTCTCAGGATTGTATAGCCACAGGATGAAAGCCTTGTGAGTAGTTTTTATCTTTTGTATGCAAAATAAATTTACTTGGGATAATGCACAAGGCTTGTGTTTCCTCTCTTCCTTTTCTTTCTAATCCAAAGATAAGCACCTGGGCTTAGTGAGATGATTTATTCCTAAAATAAAAAAGATGAGATTGTGTAGAGTAAATAAATACCAAATAGCTCAAGTCTCAAATAGCGTACACCATCAACAAGGTACAAAATATCCAAAATTTTCAGTAAGAGGTGCTTTAAAATCCTTTCCAGCTCATTAGTTTAAAGTTAGTAACAAATGGTGATCTTAAAATGATTCCTCTTTTTCTGGCATGCGGGGAGTTGAAACCCATGACTGCCATGAGGTCTTGGGAGGCACATAGCATCCCAACAGGTGCTGATAATCAATGAACAAATATACTAAAACTGGGAGGTTGTGATAGATGTGGAGGTTTAGCTTTCAAATAAGACACCATCACAGAAGTGTGCATGGCAACAAAACACACAGTAGCCATTCTGCATTGGCATAGTCTCTTCCATAAAGCAGACAATTGTTTCCAGATGTGCTGTCCAAGCTTTTCTACAGAAGCAAATGCAATGATCGGTCATGAAATCTAAGTGCAACAGACAAGTTATATATCAGGCTTACTTCCCTTCAAAATTGGACATATCATCTTTGAACTAGCAGAGGTCTTTGTCAGATATAGTTTTTATTATGATCAAAAAGCAATACCTCTGAGGTGAAAGCAATGTCAAACAGCTTACCTATATACAAAAAAAATGAAGACCTGAATACAGAAAAAAGAGCAGCAGGTTCTCTGGACTGCTTAGTCAAATTACAAAATATCTGTATCTAACAGAAGACAGTTTGGGGCTTGAAAACAGTAGATTGATGAATGTATGCAGGTAATTGTGAAGCACGTTGGAGGTTCTTTGCAGGTGAAAGTAACATCGAAGCACCATTGAAGCACAAGTTATTCATCCAGATATAATACATTCAGTCAAAAACAACTTAGCAGCAGATTGTTGTAGCATGCTAATTCCAACCCTCAATCCACCTTCTACTTCTAAAACATGATAAAACACTTTGTCACAGGGGTCAGGTAACACCCCTTTACTAGGGCTTAAAGTGAGCTAATATGTATTGGAATAAATACGGTAGTTAAACTGGACAGATACTGATCCACAAAGTCTGTCACCAGCTGGTTTAGGCAGCCTAAAGAAGGCCGTTTGTGGTTTGGGAACAGAAGAGAGATGATTATCTGCAGGCAAGTGCAAAGAATGATTGAGTTTTTTTGCAGGTTTGGGGGGGTGGAGGTGCTGAACAGTACCATGTTACCAAGGGTGAACTTATCCTTTAATACAAACCCACCTGGTCTCCTCTTAATTACCTGTCCTCCCGAAGCAGCAAATGTAATCATACCTTAGTGCAGTGGTTCTCAACTCATGTCCTCAGGACCCTCTAACAGGACAGATTTTAAGTATTACCTTGGGGAGATGCAGACTAGAATACTGCAATCACTGAGCAGCAAATGATATCACCTGTGATGTATTTCAGTTATCTTGTAAACCTGGCCTGTTAGTGGGTCCTGGGGATAGGAGTTGAGAACCACTGTCTTAGTGCAATGTTTAAGGGTTTTGCAGAACCCTTTCTTCAGAGCACGTGGGACATACCTATAAGCTGCCTTGAGCATTCTTAGAGTGACAGAGCCTCTTAAAGGACTATTTAATTTGTTTATTTTTTAAACTTGATTTATTTTGTGTACAATCATTGTTTTACAAAAAAATACTGCAGGAAGAGCTACTCAGCACACTGGGAGACACAGGAAATAGACACTTTTATAAGTGTCCTTTTTAGCAGATTTCAGGGGAAGTATTTCTTTATCCCACATATAAACACAAGAGAAAGGGATGTTTTTTTACTATGTGCACATTTGGTTGTTATGTAATTCTTTAAATATGCTCACAGTATACCTTCTCATGTTTAGGGTCCCTGAATGATCAGGCCAGCCATCAGTAAGAAGAGTAAAGAGGCCATGAATTCTTCTTTTCCAGCACTTGAAGGATAGTCATCGACTGAGGACAAGCAGATGCCTTTCTGTCTATATTCAGCCTCAATTAATCCCTTGGAGGCGGCGCCTCCCTGCCCTTAAAGGGGTTTAGGATTCCAAGAGGCAGGGCAGGGTTTATGATCATGTGACCGCCATTGGTTAGCTGTCACAGCGGTCACATGGCCAGAAAGGACCCGATCACAAGCAGCGATCGGGAGCTTTCTGTCAGCCACCAGTAACTGTGCTGGGAGCGCGCAGGGCTCACACTCTTGGTACAGCTGTTTTTGCACTAATGCAAACAAATCTGTGGCTGCTTGGCGCCAAGGCCCACCCGCCGAGAGGTCGCATATTTATATGCGGCCGGAGCCAAGGGGTTTAAACTAACCTTTGATCTAGTTTTGGGCACTAACTTTTTGTTGTTTTCAGTTTGGTAAATATTTAAAAGATAAGTTCAACTTTAAGGAAAAAGATAACAAATGCACATTTTTTTGCAGTTAAAAAAAATGTGAATTTATGATTTTTTTTTTTTTTTTTTTGAGTCTGTAAAGCATTGCATCAGAAATCAGCAGATCGCTGGTTCCATGCAGGTCTCCAGAAGATCTGCCAGTGTATCTGCTTGCCCGTACACCCCGTACAGGTAAGCAGATACCATCTGACAGGAAGCATGAATGAAATGCCACAGTGCTCCACAGCTCCATGGTAGTTCATTGAAAACTACAAGACGACAGCCACAAAGGCTGCCAGACATTGCAGTTTTCCATGCACAGAGCCCCGTCAATCAGTGACATGGCCAGGCCGGTGGAGCCCCTCTTGGCCACATCTTTTTTAAATTGTGACAGCTAGCAGGGAGGGGGAAGGACCCCGCTAGTTATCACAGTGGGAATCGGGGAGGTCTGGGGGCCGGTCCATTCACAACATGTTACAAGTTACACCCTGAATATGGGTGCAACATGTTACGGTACAAAAGGTGAACTTATGCTTTAATGAGTAATAACTTCAATGCAGCAAGTTCAAAACTCATTTAAATGCACCAGAGGGAGTAAACTACACATTGTGAAATTGCTAATTTCACTTTTAATAAAGTTACACAGCACTATATTCCCTTAATGCATCCCAAACTTTTAATTAAATACACTATACCAAAGCTCTATTCTCCACCAAAGCTTTATTCTTCACCCATTATATTAATGGGAACATGGGGGTTAATTTACTAAACCTGGAGAGTGCAAAATTTGGTGCAGCTCTGCATTGAAACCAATCAGCTTCCAGTCCATTTGGCAAATCTTAATTAAATAAGCTGGAGTTAGTAGCCGATTGGCTACCATGCACAGCTGCACCAGATTTTGTACTCTCCATTTTTAGTCAATTAACCCCATAGTGTCAAAGCTTGTCCTTCCTATTCTGCACCTCTAGGTGCCTGCACGTTACACCTGGCAGCAGTTTTTTTTTTTTTTTTTGTGATAGTTGCTTTAATGTTTGGTTTGAGAGCTGAAGTCCAAAAGACATAAAAAAGTACCTCTTGCACCATTGTGTTTTTTCTTTATTACTTTATTAAAGAAAAGATAAAGTTCTTACATATAATACAAAAGTAGCTGCCGTTGACACCAGGCTCTTGTCTGTTGGCTATTTTCTAACGATCATAAACTTGGCACCTAAAAACTCTTGAATGAAAAGTGTAAACTAAATACATTCAGCCTCTTTTTGAGAGTACTAAAAAAAAGTTTTGCCAAAACAAATCCAAGATCACAGATCACTCCCACCCCCCCACACACTCCACATTAATTAGATCTGGCTGAGACTTCACACTCTTATGACTGGTAGACTGCCAAGTCTTTTGGTGTGAAAATAGTCAAATGCCAGCTCCACTGAACTAACTACAAGTTAACTAAATCCCTGAAATTAATTTTGAAATTCATACCGCTCAAACTGAAACTAACAGATTTATGTCTGATGATAAAAAGCAAGTAACAGAAGACCAAATGTAGAGGTTTTATTGACTTCTTTGAGACAAAATAACCTGGTATATTAGTGTGTGCATTCTGCAACAGACATTCAAATCCATTGTACTGCTCAGAAGAGTGTAAAAAGAAACCCTACTGTTTGAAATCCAGCGGAACATCCCCACAACAGAGCACAACTGTTCCCTCATGCATGAATGGGAAGGAGATGAAAGGAAAGATGGACTTCTGAGGTACAGCAAAAACAAAGACAACAAAAGTGCTGATCATGAGGGAATGACACAACTCATTGCTGAAAAAAGGAATGAGAGAAAGGAGCACAGACAATGGGGTAGACAGCTAAATGACACGGATAAGAATTGAAAAATCTACAGAAGTGTCCTTTCTCTATACACTTGATGAAAAACAATTAGATGTTGGTACATCTGTCATAAAGAGATCACTGAAACCTGTTACCATCACCCAAGGTACAGGAGGTGATCTGCAATAGCTTTCCCCTAATTAAATTATTCTATCCACCATTTACACCTCCTATTAAAATATAAAAAAGTCTGACTTGTCTGTTTTAATTTGTAGGATATCTTACAATGCGTCTGCAAAGCTACATTAACCAACCCAGCACCCTTTTGATGTAATAACTGTAGTAAACAATCGCATAGACACCACTGACAAAAATTGGGCATAAATTGGGCAATTTATAAAAATGTTCCAAATATTGGCTTAATCAATGAGTGATTTCAAATTATAATAGGGCTTAGTTATGAACTCCAGAACAAAGAATGAATACACTGCTATTTGTAACAGAACCAATCAGGTGTTATCTTGAACTCCAGAGAGTTATAAAAGATACAAATTAATCTAATAATACAATAATACATCAATAAATGAGTTTTTTTTTTCAACTAAATTCAAGCCTCAAATTTTTACAAATAAAAATAACAAATATGTTATAGTTAGCTGCTCTGTGTAGTGGTTTTGCACAGAACAGCCCCGCTCCCCCTCTTCTGGGGTGCCCCCATGGAGAGCCACCTTCCATGGGGGCACCCGTGCAGGCACGCTCACGAGTCCCACTGCTGCATCCATTGACCCAGACAGAAGGAATCGGCCCCACCCCCTGCTCTCGTGTCACTGGATTTGATTGACAGCAGCGGGAGCCAATGGCTCATCCAGCTGGTATCAATCTATCCAATGAGGACACACGTCGCTGGGTTCAGGTAAGAAAAAGGGGGGGCTCTGGGGACAGCTGCAGCACAGAAGGCTTTTCACAGAATGCATTAACTTAAAAAAAACCTTGAGATTTTACAACTCCTTTAACTTGGTATCGTCCTCTTGCAGTTCCTGTACAGCAGAGCTCAATTTTGAGAGAAAGCAGCAGCACTAGGAGCTAATCAGTTAATATGCTGACAGGGGGACAAAGTAGTGCTGCCGCTTCTTTCATTTTCTAGTTATAGGTGAGCGGCATCCAGGATGACCTAGATTCAGAGAAAGGGGGACGAATGATGCTGGCCATCAGACAGAGGACATCTAGCAGTTGAAAAAAGTACTGCAAGAGTTATCTCTGGATTTGCTTAATATTGCAGCAAAAGCCGGTTTTGTTATTTTATCTTTTAATGGACTATTCACAACTATTGTTATTTTTTTTTTACCTATTCTGCAGCCGATCCGGTCCGGTTTCTAGAGGCGGAAGTTTTGTGCAGGAGAAGACTGACAATGGCTGGAAAGTGACCTCACCTATAGACTTACTATGGGGCATCCGTTGTCAGCAGCTTCTTCTGCACCCACCTCCACACTGAAGATGCCGCTGACAGTGGATGCTGAGACCGAACCGGATCCATTTCAGAATAGGTAAGTATAGCAATTTTTGATTTACAGGGTTAGATAGATTAGGTTTAGAATGTGTCAGAGAGCAGGTTTAGAGTTAGTTAGGTTTTGTCTAAATTTCCACTTTAAATCCGCATGGTGAAACTGAAAATTTGATTGGTGGCTATAACCAACGCCTCCTTTTTTATTTGCTTCACTTTTTACAAATCTGCCCAATATTTTAGAGTAAAAAAAATAAGTTTTACACAGAGCATACCACATTTTATAAATATGCATCACCAAGCATGGAAAAGGTATTAAATGCAACTAGTACCTTTTAGTTCATTCAATAGCCTGAGAAAAAAAAAACGGCTACTCTATTGACTGTTATTATTTACTGAGTAACACGGAAGAAGATCACAAAAGTGAAAACCACTTATTGACCCTGTCAAAATACCTGATTAATGGATAAACGCTGTAATTGATTAGCAGAAATGTGTGAATTAAAACAGAACTCAGCATCAATAATGAGTCTCTTACAAAGGTAGCTGACATAAAATGTAAAACGATAGCCTGCAGCTATATCTCATCAAAGACAAGCTTCCTTAAAAGGCAAATGGGGAAAACTGTCTCAGCGCCTTGTCCTCTGCAATTCTTTTGGTCCTTTCTTTTGGTAATGATGCTATGTATTAAACCACCAGCAAAATGTTATGGGAATTACTCATCAATCCACCTTCATACATCAAGCAAAGTGAAGCTGTTAAATGGGTCCATTATCTTCCCACGTCTTTATCATTTAAAGAATCCCAAGCTTTCCTTTTAAATGAACTCACTGCAATTCCCAGAAAACTCAGAAAGCATTTCCTCTAAACTCTACATTTTCAATGTTTACTAGTCTATATAGTCAACAGTGTCTCATAAACTGTAAAGCATTCTTTAATACAGCAGACAATCATATTTATTTTCCAGCTGTATTCACTATTATAATTATTACTACATTGTAAAATGTTTAGAAAATGTTATGATCCGATCAACAATAATTGTAAAAATAGAGACAAAGCACTTATAACAAATATTTCTGTTTTCAGACAAAAAGACACGATGAACCGATGTTGTAATTTCAGCCTTCATTTGTCTATACTTAGATTTCAGTTCTATTGATATGATAAATACTATCAATAATTTCCAGAAAGCAAGCTCTTTATTTAATACAGTGAATAACGAAGCACACATGCATTGCAAACTAATACGTTCAGCTTACATGCTGCTCCATAAATGTTATTTATCATAGAGGACAAACTCCAAATGACTGATCAGAGCACATTTACAAAATTGGAAGTACTTGCTTCCATCATTTTTACATACTTTTATGTTTTATTTTCATCTTACGAGAACAAATTACCATTTGTATATTTTTGTACCTTATTTTTAAATTGTCCCCATTCTCAGTCATGTAAGCACTGAGTTAAATTTTCTGAGAAGAAAAAAAAAAATCAATGCTGCAAAGGTTAAAAATCCATCCACCCATATTACTTGAAGCACAAGGACACGTCTCCTAAGACATCTCTCTACGTCGTAACTAAAAAAAAAAAGAAGAGTCTTTTAAATTGAGTCACGAATGTACTGACTCTTACCCCTGTTAAATTTTTATTCCATGTTTTTATATGTTTACCATTAAACAAGAGCATTCTACTTTTATTTTGTATTTTCATACATTTTTACTACCTTCGTTCATGAAGGTTAAAACATTTACACGAGACTAGTCAGTAAACCTCAAACAGGAGATACTATTTATTGTAAATACCTCGTCGTACATTCGACTTGCATAATCAAACGTTACGTACACACGAAGCAATAAGTGACATAATTTATTTCTCGAACGAAA
>BLSH010289873.1:654443-664832 GCA_018402905.1 Glandirana rugosa
GCCGGGCTTGGTAAGGGGGTTGAGATGCCGGGCTTGGCCATTCCATTGTTACCATCAAAGATGGGGACAAGGTGCCTTGTGGGGAGGCTTTCCACCTGGTATGGTTAAGGGTAGGGGTATGCTCGCTGACTGCCTCCCCTTCCTGAGCAGCCAGCTGCACACATGGACAAGGGTCTGGTATGGATTTTAGAAGGGAACCTATTGTATTTTTCTTAAAAGGACTATACACAATGTATACAGGCTTGTTGGGTAAAAAAAGAGTTTGGGGTACCCCCAGTAGTTTTTTCTAAATGTCAGTTTTGCAGGATTACATCATACAGATGTGAAACTTCACCTGCAGGTTTAAGGCACCTCCAAGCATGTTGTAATTGTGTATTAATAATGTTGCTTTTTAATCCATATTAAAAGACCTGCTTGCCATTAAACTGTGTTTTGTTTTTTTTAATTGGCTCCATTTCCCCACGGCAATGCATAGTAGAGTTGGGGGAATGGTTCGGGCCGAGCAAAAGTTTGGCCTGAATATCGTCTGTTCGCCCATTCGGTGAACACCGGAATTTGCAGTGCGTTCGGCAGGTGTTCGTCCCGCTGAATGCCCTGCAATGCACTGCGCGCTGCAGCTTTGCCCAATCAGGGCGCAGTGAAAAACTGGTTGGTAAGGAGCGTCCGGGAAGCCGACCGCAGCGTCCTTAACAATCGATGAGTCATCAGCTGTCAATGGGCTTCCCTGCTGACAGCTGAATAAGAAAAAAAAAACATTGCTGCAATTAAAAAGTGAAAAAAAAGAAAACGTCCCTTCAAATCTGGTATGGATTTTAGGGTCCCCCCAAAATCCATAGCAGACCCTTATCCAAGCATGCAGCCTGGCAGGCCAGGAAAGGGGGGACAGATGAGTGAGCTTTGGAGCAGCACTTTGTCCCCACAACCCTGGGCTGGTATGGTTCAGGAGGGTGGGGGGGGGTCGCTAATTCCCCTCCATTTCCTGGCCTGCCAGGCTGTGTGCTGAAATAAGGGAATGGTATGGATTTTGGGGGGGGCACGTTGTTTTTTAAAAAAATGTTGGCGCTTTTTTACATTTCTCTATTGCCAGCAATGGTATTGTATTACTGGCAATGTCAATGTCAATGTAATTTCATGCATATTTTTCTATACAGGCAGACTAAGGGGACCCCCCTGCCCAGGCACCATATTTAAAGGATTTTTTTCATTTTTATTGTAGCACTTTAAGTTTCATTAGCATCACTACTCCTGTAAAAAAGATCTTTTTTTAAAAAATGTTTGCAGTACCCAGGACCCTATACACTTTTTATATGGCCAATTACTTGCAAATAAGCCTTCAAAATGGGGACTTTTGATTTTTCAAGTTCAGGTCCCATAGAGTTTAATAGGGTTCGCTGTTCGGGTTAGAACTTTTTCTCTGTTCAGGAGTTCTGCTGCGAACCGAACAGGGGGGTGTTCAACCCATCTCTAGTGCCTTGCTACACCTGCTTTTTAACATAAGATTGCTAATTGACCCTCAAAAAATCTCAAAATATTATAGCATTTGCCTCCAATAGACTTTATTGGGGTTCAGTCACTATGTTTAAGGTTCACAGATTTCTTGCTTGGTTCTAGTCAGGCCAATTACCAGATGCACTTAACTGATGTGCTCCACTGCTGCACACTACCTTCATTTTTCTCCCATGTGCTCTGATTATCCACTAGGAGAAAAAAGTACCTGGTAATTCTGGGTATGAGGTATATGTGACTCACTCCCCATTCTTCACTTTGTAACTAGCCACTGAACTACTCAGTGTTGTCTTCTGGGGGTGGGTAGAGAGGAGTTTACACAGGTCTTTCTTTTTTGCCTTCCCATGGGGCCACACTAAGCAGTAGGGGATCATAAGCAAACAATGCTTTACAATGGCACCTAAGCATTGAAACAACAATTTAATATATTGCAGTTTACCAGTCCATAGATGCGGTAGCTACAATAGTTTTCTTTTTCATGTTTTTTCTGTTTATTTTATCTATTGATTCTGCCAGTGACACACTTTCAGTTCTAGGGTGACATTTCTCACTCACCCTTCTCTATCAAGAAACCACAAGAAAGGACTCTTCAAACCTGCCCCTCCTCTACTGTTTATAACACAGGGGCCATGGTTCAGTAATCCTCAGAGAACAGTGTAACTGATAACAGCCAGTTACCAGCTTAAACGATTTCCATCAAGATCAACAGGTATTTTTTGAGCTTAGCAAACAGATGTAACAAAACACTTTCAGTGGTCATCCAAGGCTGGATTCACACCTATACATTTTTAGTGATTTTTGCATTTTGCAGATTTGCACTGCAGAAGGTGTTCCATGGGAAACCATGTTAAATGGACTACCATGCAAATCTGCAAAATGCAAAAAGCACTAAAAATGCATAGGTGTGAATACAGCCTAAAGCAGGGTATACATGTAGATTTTTTTTGTTCAACCACAAATTATATTGATGAAGGGATCTCTCCTGTTCCGCTATGGTATTCTTACAGGTTGGACTCTCCCCTGCCAGAATACAAAGATCAGCACTTGCAGCCATTGGCTGCCTGTGCTGATGAAATGCAGGTTTTTCAGCATGACCGTTCGACAGAAGCTGATCATTAGACTGGCTTCTGTTGAGTAGTCAGCAGTAAACACTTACTGAAATTTAGCCTGTTCCTGCTGAAATGGCCTAATTCCGCTAAATGTGTACAAGGCTTCACAGACCAAATAAGAGAAGTTTATTGTTTGGGGCTTACCCACATTTTTTTTTCAATGAGATATGTTTTTATTGAAAACGCAGTCATGCTACCATTAGCAGCACAATAAGAGAACATGATCTATTAATCTATAGAATGCTAATTGCATATAGGATAAGAAAAGCAAAAATGTAACCAAACAAAAATATTAAAACAGTTGCTCTATAAACAATCGCTAAGAAATGTGTGTACAATTCTAAGCAAATAAGAATTACAACATAACACAAAGACACATGAATTACAGCGCTAATAATAAAAAAATCCACTATAGCGTGATACCTTGACCTCATACTATGCCCAACATTACTTATGGATGTTGAAATATGGTACGTAAACATATTATCAATATGCTGTCTTGTTAGTCATTTCTAAGGAGTAGGTCATTAAACATCTCTTTTTTTTAAATCCAGTAATGGGACCATTAGATGCTAGTCACAGGTGCATAACAGGGTGACACCCAACAAGGTAATGTGCATTCCACCATGAATAACATAGAGAATAGTGTACTATCCTAGCAGTCTGGTTAAAATGGGAAGCATTCACTTAGGCTGTGTTTAAGCCTCCTAACCATGATTTTTCAAATTTATTATGGCAGCTCCGTTTTTGATACATATATTTTTCCAGCCTGAGACAAGAATTGACTTTTTTTAGCCACAAATCAACTGTGGAGGGTGTTGGAGAGAGGCATTCTTTTTGCCACTAACTTTCTAGCAAAAAATAACAGTCTGCATATAAATATACATTAGTTCTCACTTTAACTTTAATTCACTTATCAAAGGTAAGTTTTAATGAACACCTATTTCAAATCACAAACATGAACATACATTTATCACAAAAAAATACTACTATCGAGCCAATAATCCTGTCAATAACAGCCACATTTTCTTGTACTGAAACCCACAATACTCAAAAATGAATTACAAAAACTCTTCTCAAAAATATGCTATGGCTACCAGGGAAAACAGAGAGAAAGCAAGATAGGATAGTTGTTACAGGATACAGAATATTGTTTGACATACGTCAATTGCAAAGATGCTGGAGCCTGGAGGTCTCACATTATACTCTACTTTTTTTTAAATATATGTCAGCAACTCTTCAATTTAATTTATTTTGCGATTTAGTAAATGATTGAGCAAAACCAATGTGAATAAAATCAAAGAAATCACAATAATCTGAACACCAAATATATAACAAAAGTAAAAAATAAACTATATTGTCCCATCATGATCACTGCCAATGTTGCCTTCTCTACTGCCAGGACAAATAGCATTTGGGCTGATTTAATAATAGAGTTCACACAGTAACTTGGTGTTGTTTTATTTTTCTGGCTTTTTTTCACCTGGTGTTCAAGCCTGTTAAAGTGGTTGTAAAGGCAAAAGGTTTTTTATCTTAAGACCCCATACACACTATTAGATTTTCTGCAGATTTTTTACCAAAACCATATAATATAAGGTCAAACCTTAAGAGTTTCAATTTGTATGCAATCAGGCAAGCCCTTGTACTACATGGTTTTGGTCAATCTGAAGACAAAAATCTGCAGAAAATCTAATAGAGTGTATGGGGTCTTAGGCTGGGTTCACACTACTCCGACAAACGGACTGTCATTGTGAGTACAAGTCGCATTACCTCACCAAATCAATGTTACCCTATGAGAGCCGTCTTAACTGGTCCGACACAAGTCGGTCCGACTTTGAAAAAAGGTCCTGTACTACTTTGGTCCTACTTCAGCCCATTGAATATCATTGAAGTAGGGTCAAAGTCGGATCCTTGTTCTAACCATCCGACTTGTGACATCCGACTTAGTGATTACAGCAGCAGTAAAAGAAATTTATCTCACACTGGGATTGTTTTGATTGGTGAAAGGACAAGTCACTATCTCAAAGTCAGAGCAAAATCTTATGTTGTTCATTCAAGTTGGATGGAAGTAGGACCAATGTTGCAGGGCAAAGTAGGATCAAAAGTCTGACCGTTTTTGTGTCGGATAGTGTGAGCCCAGCCTAAGGCCTCATGCACACTGGACATTTTTTGTTGTGTTTTACAGCTGCTCTTCTTCGCTTCAGACGTTTTTTCCTACAGTCAATAAACCCTCCATCCTGTTATCCTATGTGTTCATGCACACATAAGCTATCAACTGTTTTTACCTGGGACGTTTTTGAGCTGTGATAAAAACCCCAAGACTAGTGGGTTCTGAGAGACGTTTTTCAGTTGTAAAAAAGCTCAAATGCGCAAAAACGCCATTCACCAACATTTTTGAACATTTTAGATACATTGAGGGAAAAAAAAAGGAAAAATGCTACTGCTCAAAAACATGCAGAAACCTGCTAACCAAAGTTTTTGCACGTTTTAGATCCATTGAGGGAAAAAGAAAATGCTACTGCTCAAAAATGCTAGTGCAAAACACTGAGAAAAGGTGAAAAACTCAATACAAAGCTACTGATGTTTTTAGAGCTTTTTTTAATGTCCTGTGTGCATGAGGCCTAATGCATCCTATGCATTAAGATAAAAAGCATTCTGTGTGCAACAGCCCCCTCAGCCCCCCTAACACTTACCTAAGCCCCATCTCTCTCCAGCGATGTCCACAAATGTTTCAGTCATTCAAGATTCTACTTCCTGATTGGCTGAGACACAGCAGCAGCACCATTGGCTCTCGCTGCTGTCAAAGTCAACTAGCCAATCAGGGGAGCGGGGAGGCAGGGCTGGGTCGGGATCCATGTCTGAATGGACACAAGGAGCTGTGACTCAGCTCAGTGCCCCCATAGCAAGCTGCTTGCTGTGGGGGCAGTGAACAAGAGGGAAGGGCCAGGATCACAGAGGAGGGACCCGAGAAGAGGAGGATCAGGGCTGCTCTGTGCAAATCCACTGCAACAGAGCAGGTAAGTATAACATGTTTATTATTTTTATAGCAAAAAAAGACTTTACAATCACTTCAAACACTTCTTGTCCTGATGATGTTTGCTCAATGTACAGTTTCTCTGGAGGAGCAGCACTGTCACCTAGACTGCTTGCTCCCTATTTTGACAGAGTTACACCTTCACCTCAAATAATCTCAATAACAGGAAGGTGTTCTGTATTTTTGGGCAGAGCTGATAAGACTGTTTGAGAGCGCACAGGAATTTACAAGCTCACTGAATTTCTGGCAGGATCAATAGGCGTTTTTTGAACTTAAAACAACGTTGAATATCAAACAGATACTGCATAACAAAACATTTCAATGGTATGCGGTTTGTTAGGCAAAAAACTGAGCAAATAAGAGGAGTTAATTTTCAGTGTTACATTTGCTTTGCTTTCGACCATGGCAATTTATTATTTTTTCACACATGTTAAAGTCTGCATTTTTTGCAGAAAAATTACTTCAAACCCCCAAACATATTACATATTGAAAGCAGAGATCCTGGAGAATAAATTAGTGGCAGTTACAGTTTTGTATGACACAAAATATCTGTGCATCTTTTTATCAAATGTATATGTCCAGGAAAGAAAATATAAAAATGAATTGTAGTGCTAATAAACAAAATATGATAGACATTTTTTGTGTGTCCGTGAAATCCTCAAAAAACAATTGTATTCAAACTTGTCCAAAGGCAGTGCTATAAAAGCCTTTACAGGTTATCAGTTTAGAGTTAACCGTGAATTATTGCCCTATAATTATTGCGCTCACCCTGCCATTTGTGGCAACACCCCACATGTTTGTTACATGTTATGTTTACATACAAGTGCAGGCCTTACACTGCACAATTAAAATGGGGTATGTACAGGTCTAACAAGAGTGCTTTAAAATCTATTTTTTAAATGTATTTTATTATAATTTATCATATTTAACATTTCGCTCCTCTAGAGAGTTATTGCCTGACTTCCTTTCCCAGCTAGAGTGGTCACAGAGACAGGAAATGAAGGGACAGCTCTGTAATAGAAAATAGAAAATAATAAAAATAAATAAAATACTTCAAACAAGAAACGGTTAGAACTTCAGAGGAAGGGAGCATGATACAGACAGAATTGAAAAACAAAGGTTCTTGCACTTCTTCATTCTATACAGAAAAAAAGAGCTGGAGATCAGCTTGAAATCTGTATAAAGCACCTTGGAGGAAAAACTGCATCATATTTCAATTGAAACTCCTGCAGAAACTTTTGTTCTTTGGTTTTGGATAGAGTTGCGAGAGTTAGAATGTCTTAGATCAGTGGTTCTCAACACCGGTCCTCGGGACTCACCAACAGGCCAGATTTTAAGTATTACCTTGGTGAGATGCAGACTAGAACACTGCAATCACTGAGCAGCAAATGATATCACCTGTGATGTATTTCAGTCATCCTGCAAACCTGGCCTGTTGGGGGGTCCCGAGGACCGGAGTTGAGAACCACTGTCTTAGATATATGCAATTTATGTACCCACTGAGTATGCCTTAGCCTACTCCAGGAACGTGTGTGAAGGGAATATTAATATTGCCTCAGTAAGGACTGACGACTCCAGCTCAGACTTCACTCAGTACAGAAGGATCCCCCCAAATACAGACCCCCACCACAGCAAGCATGGGCACCTCAGTACAGACCAATCCTCCCAGTACAGACCTCCAATACAGGTACCCTTCTTGCCTAATACAGACACTCCTGCCCCCAGTACAGACCCCTTGATACAGACCCCCACTTCCCCAGTAGGGACCCCCCCAGTAATAGTAACCCCCCTCCCCAATACAGACCACTCTGTACAGGCACCCACCTCCACAATACAGACCCCTCTGTACAGTCACACACCCCCCCCAATAGAGACAAGCACCCCCATCCCCACTACAGGTACCTCTTCCCCATCTACCCCACCCCCCAAGCACAGAATCCTCAGCACAGCTCTCCCTTTTCACTCACTACAAGACCACCTCTCATTCCAAGCTCTGCTGTCACTGAAGCATCAGCTGAAGGTTTGCTTGGGATGCTGCAGCTGCCTGACATTTCTTTATTTGTGGTGCATGGCACTGCACCCATTAGTACCATTACAACAGCAGTTTTTGTTTTTCTAAGGCTCCCTGTAACATATTCTGTTAGTGACTGGTCATATGTTTCCACATGCCTTAAATAATTATTGAACTTTCAGTCTTCCAAACACGTTTTTACCTTTAATCACAAACACTATCTTAAGCAGAGTTTATCTTATATTATGGTCTTATAATGTCTTTTATATGTCAGTTCTGCATTTAGAAATGTGCCTCTGTATGAACGAACTCTGTGAGATATTGTACTATTCTTATTATTGTACTTTTCCTATTCCCAAAAAGTCAATAAACATGAAAATGAACAAACAAAAAACCTAATTGCCCTTCAGTGTTCTCCAGGCTACAGTTTGTCAATATTAGATATTACACGGATTCTATACTTAGATGTATACACTTGCAATCAGAAATATTCAACCCCTAAAGAGTTTTAAGGATTTATAAATAAAAATCTTTTCAAAGTGCAGGATTCTGCTTTGGATGGCTTCTTATTCAGTTTAGTGATACATAAAATCAACACAGAAAACGTATGATGTAGTATTTGTGTGTAACAGTATATTTTGTTAAGATCGCCATGTCACAATTATTCAACCCCTATATAATATTGTTGTTTCTAAAGCTTTCTGACAGTTTTTATGGCCTAAAGTGGAGCTGAAACATCATTAAGCCTTTGGCAACTCTATAACGATCCTTCATTTGCCTTAGCTGTGATGCATATATAAACCCCGACCATGAAGGTGTTCAAGGTGAGTTGCAATCATGGGAAAGACAAAGGAGCTTCCACAAAAGCTGAGAGAGGAGATTATTTCATCACATCTGAAGGGCTTTGGGTATAAGAAGATTTCCAAAAGATTTAACATTCCAAAAGACACCATTGGGAGCATTATAAGGAAGTTTAAAACGTATGGAACAGCTGCAAACCTGCCTGGCCGTGGAAGAAAGCTCACAATCTCATCAAGGGCCCTTAGCAACTTAGTCAGGGCAGCTAAGAAAAACCCCTGTGTGACTGCAAGACAGCTACATGATGACATGATGAAGGCTGGTACAAGTGCTTCAGTGGCAACTATAAGACGTGCACTGAATAATCAAGGATTTCATGGCCGGACCCCAAGAAGCACTCCACTCTTGACCTCAAGGAACATCAGGAGTCAACTAGAATATGCCAGGAGGAATTTGGACAAAACTACAGAGTTCTGGGAGACAGTTCTTTGGACTGATGAAACCAAACTGGAACTTTTTGGACATATGGACCAGCAATATGTCTGGCGTGCAAAAGGTCAGGCTTATGAAAAGAAGAATACCATCCCCACGGTCAAGCACGGAGGTGGATCAATAATGATGTGGGGCTGTTTTTCTGCGGCAGGAACTGGCAATCTTGATTGTGTACCTGGCATCATGGATTCCCAGGAATACCAAGTCATTTTGAAGAAGAACGTGATGCCTTCTGTTGACAAATTAATCCTCGGTGATCATTGGCTCTTCCAGCAAGATAATGATCCCAAGCACACCTCCAAATCAACCAAAGCTTGGTTGGGGAAAAGATGCTGGAGTCTCCTGGAGTGGCCTTCTCAGTCACCAGATTTAAATCCTATTGAAAATCTTTGGTGGGATTTGAAGAAGGCAGTTGCAGCACGGAAGCCGTCAAACATCACTGAGTTAGAGGCTTTTGCACGTGAAGAATGGGCAAAGATTCCAATCGAGAGGTGTAAGAAGCTTGTCAGCACTTATCGAAAGCGCTTGTTAGAAGTTATAAAAACTAAAGGGCGCTCCACAGGGTACTGAAGCTGGGGTTTGAATAATACTGCACATGCTCATGTGTTACAAGACTTACAATTTTCATTTGAACTCCAAAGTTAAGTCAACTTCTGTTGTCAAAATAACTCAAATATGTATCAATAAATATTGTTTGTTATTTTATTTTATATTTTATTGAGGTGGGGGGGGTTGAATATTTCTGATTGCAAGTGTATATTTATTCCATGCATCTGATAGCTATTACCTTACTTGAGTTTCCTGTGCCTATATCTCTCATTAGAATTAAAAACAATTCACAAAACCACTGTTACTATAGATGCTTGCAGTTTTCTTCACATGCTCCATTCAGATTTCTCACTATCACTGATATAGTAGAAACTCTATAGAGTAAGGTAGTCCCACAACCATGGATACCAACCATCAAATAAAACACACAATGAATAAGTCGTAGTATACATCACCTGCTATTTACCAGTCCCATCACAGAACCTTTACTGGCTACTGGGAATCTGGAACTGGACTACTGATTGTTGGGGGTGGAACTTGGCAATGGAAGTGATTGAGGCTTAGTGCTTATTTTGGAAAGAAATCAATACCCGGTGTACAAAATGGGCCTGCAATCCACTTGTGCCAGGCAGATAAAGGAAATGCCTTGAGGATTATCACAGGTACATTCAGTCACCACAAGTAGTGTTGAGCGAACCCGGACTGTAACGTTCGGGTCCGTACCGAACTTTCGGGTGTCCGGGGCACGGACCCGGACATTTCAAAAATCGTTCGGGTTCGGTCCGGGGTTCTGCTATTTTACTCCACGTTTTGAGAAGCTGCAGGGCAGCCAATCAACAAGCGTTTCATTGGTTTGCCCTTAGAAGCCATCACAGCCATGCCTACTAATG
>BLSH010289873.1:670694-683905 GCA_018402905.1 Glandirana rugosa
CCCAAGACGACCAGGCCGGCTTGAAGCCCTGTTTCAGGCCCAGGCCCAGGCCGGACTTTGTTACAGCCATTTTTGTGCCTAAAAGTTCGGGTCCCCATTGATTTCAATGGGGTTCGGTGTCCGTGCGATCGTTCGGGTTCCGTCCGGACCCGGACCCGGACTTTGTCCCGAAGTTCGGCCGGACCAGCAGAACCCGAACTTCCAGAGGTTCGCTCAACTCTAACCACAAGCAAATTTCAGAAATGTAGTTGAGAGAGACTTGAAGGGAAACCAGACAGCCAGCCATTATAATGAGAATGAAGAATATGGAAAAGTATACTTTCAGTCAGTTTTTGGTAAGTGCATTGTATAGTTTCATCTCTGCGCAGGATAGGTGCCCAAAAATCAAGATAATACTTTAAATAAACAGCAAAACGTATCCTTTATTCATTCAATTAACCCCATACAATCCAGCATAATTATCATCAAAATAAATGTAAGTGCTTATGATATAAATAAAGTATACTGACTCTATATACAGGACCTGATAGAAATGCAATAGAAAGACAGGGTGTGTTCTAGTCTCCGGGTCAACAACCAGACAAAAAGATATTTTGTGCCAACTTCATCCTATGTGCCACCAGCTGGACAGTCCTGACCTCTGCTACTTCACCAAGATAAAAAAAGTTGGCAGCATGTTGTAGACCAAGTGACAGAGAACAGCATCTGTTAAAATGCTTTGTGGTGAATGAGAAATTATTAGCAAGGTTTTAATTAGTGGAATATAGTATAAAGGAAAGCAATAAGGCAATGATGACTTTCTAGTAGATAAACCCTGCAAAGAAATAAAATGATCTAAGGAATAACTTAAGAGAACAGTTGTATGATGGATTTGCTTCCTCTCGGCTATGAACGAAGACATGGCCAACATTCTTGGAAAAACAAACCTAGTACAGCAATGTATTCTTCCTTGTGACAGTTACATGCATACTTTCATATATCTGAAAAACAATACAGTCACCAGAAATCTACCTGTTTCACCTTACACTATATCATCCAAAACACAGACTACTTCACATAGCAATCTATGCAATCTGCCAAATAACCACTGTACCATATATATGAACCCTGTATTTCACAATAATATAGGGTATAGTGCAGGCATATAATATTAATAACTCTGTAGGCTTTGTAATGACAAAAACTCATTTTTCATTTGCTTTTTGTTAGCAGTGATATGACCGATATGTTTCCACCCCAGAAGGACAGGGCTGTGGGAGGGGAGAAGTTGTTTGAAGCCAATTTCAGATGCTAAATGGTCAGTGAAGATGTTAATCAATCAGCAGAGGGGCATTGACTGAAGACTGGATAAAAGCATGAATGCCTGTAGATTACACAGAAGGGTGACAGCACTACCACAGCATTGGAGCTTGTGGGATAGTATAGTTGCCTGGCCCTGGCATTCCTTCGGGCAATATCCCAGGGAACTGGAGTATCTCAAATCTTGCAAGATGACACTACAGCATACTGCAGTATTATAGTTTTGTGAGCTTTGTGCTACTTTGCATTTATAGGGATATCTGCCAAAAGATATGGACACCACCTTCACTTAGGTTCTGCAGGAGGACTTTGTTTTTCCCCAATAGGTTTTGGCTTAACTTTTTTTTTTTTGCAGAGTTTTGAGATGCTGTAGGTGGGCCTAACTAAATAAGCACACTGCTTTTTTCCTGCAAAGTGTACTTTAAAAGAAAGGCCTCAAAGAAAGCAGAAATTGGCAGGATCAGCATGTACAGTATTTTATAAATATTTATCCACAACAGTATTAAAAAAAGTACACATCTACATTTACAAGGTAAATGGGAAGCTATTTAAACAGTATTGTAGTCTACATACTGTTTAAATAAGCTCTTTTATAAGGGAATAGTTGATTCTTTAAACTTTACAATATTCCCATGATATACCATGATCTACTTCCTGCAATGCTGAAGTTCCAAGTGTATTTTTTTAAAATCATATGTGCTTTGTAACTTGTCATTGGTGGCCCAGTTAAATATCTTGTGAGAGGATGTTACTCTGTATATGAACACCTTTTAACATTTTTACTAACCAATTCAATGGTGTCTTATGGTTTAATCATCTAAAGACCTGAAACACATTTCTACTAGATGAATGTTTAGGATTTGATAACAAAAAAGAAAAACACTACAAAAATCCCCAATAAAATCGAACTATAAAGGTTATTGTCAATGTCATTTTTAATTTAAAAACATTTTAAACTGTTGTTTTTGACTTTTGAGGCGTCGGGCTGGAATACAGTTGTATGCAAAAGTTTAGGAACCCCCGACAATTTCCATGATTGTCATTTATAAATATTTGGGTGTTTGGATCAGCAATTTCATTTTGATCTATCAAATAACTGAAGGACAGTAATATTTCAGTAGTGAAATGAGGTTTATTGGATTAACAAAAATGTGCAATATGCATCAAAACTAAATTATACAGGTGCATAAATTTGGGCACCCTTGTCATTTTGTTGATTTGAATACCTGTAACTACTTAGCACTGATTAATTGGAACACACAATTAGTTTGGTGAGCTCATTAAGCCTTGAACTTCATAGACAGGTGCATCCAATCACGAGAAAAGGTATTTAAGGTGGCCAATTGCAAGTTGTTGTTCTCTTTCATCTGAAGAGTGGCAACATGGGGGCCTCAAAACAACTCTCTAATTACCTGAAAACAAAGATTGTTCAACATTATGGTTTAGGGGAAGGCTACAAAAAGTTATCGCAGAGATATAAGCTGTCAGTGTCCACTGTGAGAAACATAAGGAGGAAATGGAAGACCACAGGCACAGTTCTTGTTAAGGCCAGAAGTGGCAGGCCACATAAAATATTGGAGTGGCAAAGGAGAAGGATAGTGAGAATGGTCAAAAACAGCCCACAGACCACCTCCAAAAACCTACAACATCAACTTGCTGCAGATGGTGTCACTGTGCATCGTTCAACAATTCAGCACACTGTGCACAGGGAGAAGCTGATGGGAAAGTGATGCGAAAGAAGCCTTTTCTGCACACAAGCCACAAACGGAGTCGCTTGAGGTATGCAAACGCACATTTGGACAAAAATTTAGCTATTTGGTCATAACAAGGGGTGTTATGCATGGTGGCAAAAGAACACAGCATTACAAGAGAAACACTTGCAACCCACAGTAAAATTTGGTGGAGGTTCCATCATGCTGTGGGACTGTGTGGCCAGTACCGGTACTGGGAATCTGGTTAAAGTTGAGGGTCGCATGGATTCCACTCAGTATCAGCAGATTCTTGAGAATAATGTTGAGGAATCAGTCACAAAGTTAAAGTTACGCCGGGGCTGGATATTTCAACAAGACAATGACCCAAAACACTGCTCAAAATCAACTCGGGCATTTATGCAGCGGAACAAGTACAATGTTCTGGAATGGCCATCCCAGTCCCCAGACCTGAATATCATTGAACATCTGTGGGGTGATTTGAAACAGGCTGTCCATGCTCGGCAACCATCAAACCTAACTGAACTGGAGATGTTTTGTAAGGAGGAATGGTCCAAAATACATTCATCCAGAATCCAGACACTCATTACAGGCTATAGGAAGTGTCTAGAGGCTGTTATTTCTGCTAAAGGAGGCTCTACTAAATATTGATGTGATTTTTCTGTTGGGGTGCCCAAATTTATGCACCTGTCTAATTTCGTTTTGATGCATATTGCTCATTTTCTGTTAATCCAATAAACCTCATTTCACTACTGAAATATTACTGTGTCCTTCAGTTATTTGAGAGATCAAAATGAAATTGCTGATCCAAACACCCAAAGTTCCTAAACTTTTGCATACAACTGTATCTGATAATGGTTAAGTCACTTCGATGGGTTGTTTTTTCGCGTGAGCAAACTGCAGCTTCAGTTATGGAGCCCATCACACACATACCATCCAAAACATGGTTAGAAGGTACTAATAATTAAAGGTAAAATTAAAAAAAAACTTTGAAAAATCAACAGACTTTTATTCTTGTTTATGTTAAACATTAGTAAAATACGCATGAATCTCTAAGGTCAATAACCTCCAACATTTGCAAAACCTCCTGTTAGGCGAATATAATATATATCTGCTTGTAAATATCAGATATTCAGTTATAATTTGATTTTACAACCAATACTTTGGGAGGGACTAGATCACTTCTCAACAAATCTCCCAGATATTAAATCTGCTTCTTCAGAGGATAGACGGTAGTAGATGCACAAAATGAAATCAATATAGCAATATGTGTATGGCAAAGATTTTCACACTAATGCCTTAAATTTATAGTATACATAATCCCACTTACATCTAGTTTGACATAAATACCTTAATGTTCAAACCTAATAAATTAGAAAAGAAAACGACTCATTAAATACTTTGGTAAATACGTTGATAAGCATCTTTCCAATCATCAGAAATATTGATTCAAGATTTAGACAGCTTTGGGAAACAAATCTACAAAAAAGCAAGCAGAATATGATGGAATTACTTATTAAAGGAGTTATTAAATACTGATCAAGAAATACTACAAAAGCTACAGTATATTTATGGAATGCAAATTTGCCAACCCCTCCCTTTGTTTGGTATTAAAGAGAAAGAATTTAGGGAACATCTGTTTAATAAGGATTTAAAGTGTTTGTAACCCTAAAAAAGAAAAAAAAAAAGAAATCCTGCTCCCTTATAACAGATTAAACAGCACAGTGTCTGTGCTGTCTAATCTACCCCTCTCTAAACTGTAAAAAACCTGGCTGATCCTGCCACTTCCTGCCTTCCTCCCTGTAAACTGACCACGGTTTAACAAAGCTGCTGAGCCCTGACATTGTGGTCCGTTTAGGTGCCTTTTCGCATCCGCAGCCCCGCTCTGTCCTTCTCTCCTCCCTCCCTCCCTGCCCGTTAGCTCCTGTGTGAGCTCTCTCCATCCCCCCCTCCAACCGCTATTCATAGTACATAACATTTTACAAAATGTCACTTGCAGCCTCTCTCCTTTATCCGGAGATAACTCACAGTATAAGTGTTTGTTTAAATCTATGCCTCTACCTTTTTTTCAGGTATCTTCAGGCCGGTCACGTGACTCCCAGCCGCTCTCCTACTACGATTCAGGCTACAGTGGGAGGTGCCGAGCAGCTAGCACGATGATCACATGACCTCCAGGCTAATGTCAGAGGGGGATCTTGACCTCCCCCACTGTAACCCTGGATCGTAGTAGCAGGGGAGCCAAGGAGTCATGTGACCGGCCTGAAGATACCAGAATAAATGGTACTTAGAAGCATTGACTTAAACAAAAACTTATACTGTGAGTTATCCACCCCACCCCCCCCCCAATGTTACCCGAGTGCTCACTTGTTCCAGCGCTGTGCCCATCTGTAGTAGCTCTGTCTATTCTCCTTGCTCTCACAGGCTTTGCTAAGGTGGGAGCCATTGTGGGATTCAGGAGCCCACTCAAATCCTGTGATGAGGAAGCATGGGGCGGGGCCAAACCAAGCTGTCTGTGTTTATGAAAGTAGGCCATGCAGCTTGGGAAGCAGCTTACTATGGGGGCACTTGGAGAAGAGGAAGATCCAGTAGCACTGGTGGGGGATTCAAGAAGATGATGTTTGGGCACTCTGTAATTACACTGAGCAGGTAAGTTTAAAACATATCACCATAACACGTTTGATATTAAAAATAAATATTTTAGGACCACTTTAAGAGATAAAGCAAAATGGGGGTGGGAATGCAAATTGTTTTCTTATGAGGCCCTGTCTACTTATCTGTGGCCTATTTTAGCATGATACAGATATATAAATAAAATTTTCCTAATTTTGCAAGGTACCAAAAATGAATTATCAGAAATTGCATGGCTTAAATATTATTAATTTATTAATTTTCAAGCCTAAATTTACTATGAGTTACTATGAGTAGCCATGAAGAAACCCAATCCTTGACATTGACATTTTAGTACCAGAAGATTCCTACTCGACTACAACCCTTTATAAAAAAAAACTAAACCATACATGCAAAAAGTGTGTGTTGATTACTGCTAATTTGTACTATTCTATACATATACATTCAATATGTTGGGATAAGGAGGCAATACAAAATGGACCAATTTTAAGGACAACTCATAACAGAAGAGAGTGATGGCCATGGTAGGGAAAGACACTCCTAAAATGGTGTTCAGAAGGTCCAGTTCCATTAGGGATAGGCATATTCATAGCCATTACAATGGTACACAATAGTCCTAGGCCACAAGATGGCAACGTCATCACGCTGTTCGATTGTGATTGGCTGAACGTACGAGAGCCGGGAAGGGAGAGATCTTTGGCATTGGGACTCCGTTTTTGATTGTGTACACACATAAGAAGCGTCTTATGAAGTATATGATGTAAGTGCAAATTTTATCCTCAACAAATTCTTTCATAAATGTTACTGCACTATGATCTTCCTGTCTTTGCACCTCATATACATGCTGTGAGGACAAGAGACATTTGACTGCCGGCACACTTAGGAGGACAAAGAGCAGTGGTAACAGAGAGATCATACATCTCTGAATGCATTCTACGACCAGCCTATAATTTGGTGGCCAATTACATCTTGTAAGCAAGCCGGTATACTTACCTCACTGGGTGTTGTCATCGCTCTTGCTCTCTGGGTGTATGGGGGATCTGCTTTTTCACAGCTGCATGTCATCTACATGCTCTTCTTGCACGGATGCATCTTAATGGGTCTTTGGACTTTACTTTCTAAACATCTCTCAAAGATTTTTTATGAACTGTATTTTTAAATCATCATATTAGCGCTGCACATTTATTTCATTTTACTGCTATTTTAAAGGTCCGTATCTAGCTTTTCTGTGCTAGCTGCTTTCCTATTTGGATTTTCCTTTGCCTAAGCGCAGAGTTCACCACTGATTACCATGTTTATTTATACGATTTTCATACAATTGTATCAAAATTTCAAATTGAATTATTCACATATAAACTGATCAAGACAAATTAAGGCACTGCCCTAATAACTCCAACCAAGAATGTGTAAAATAACATAGTGCACCAACTGTAATTATAACATATAGAAAAATCAAAAGTCCATAGTGGTGATGACTTGCAAATATAAAGCCCATATATATAACAGATGACCAATCGCCGTGTTCTGCAAAAAAAAAATGTTTTTTTTTTTTGAAGAGCATTGTGATTGGTCATCTGTTATTATATATGGACTTTTGATTCTCTATTTGCAATTCATCACCACTATGGACTTTTGATTTTCTATGTTATAATTACAGTTGGTGCACTATATGTTATTTTACACATTCTTGGTTGCAAGCAGTGCAGAGGCAAAAGAATATGAGGCTGATTAGGTTGTCATCAGAGTGAGTAGTAGTGTGTGTCCAATGCATTAAGTTGAAAGAAGAGGCTAGGTTGAAAAGTTCAGAGGTAGCTGAGGTGCTAACATTGACTGGAATGTTAAAGTCACTGGGGATCATGGTCAGTATTTCAGTTAAGAGAAAGTAGGGTAGCCAAGGAGAGAAGTTGAAAACGAAGCATGACATTGGACCAGGAGGCTGATATATCTCTGCAAACCTGAAAGTGGAGAAAAAGAGGAGCACAGCAAGTTTCAAAAGAGAAAGACAGAGAGGGAGGTGTAGGAAGAACTTGAAAGATCCAACTTTACTTCCTTTTCATTCACTGGGTCTGGGCGAGTAAGTGCAGTAGAGACCACAATGGGAGAAGGCAGCTGGAGAGGCAAAGTCAGATTCCTGAATTCAGGTTTTAGTAACAGCAAGTAGGTTAAAGACGTTGGAGATTGAAAAGGTCATTGGCAGAGCTGAGGTTGTTACTACATAGCAGTCATTCCAGAAGGAACATAAGAAGGGGGGCTGGCTCATGGAAGCAGATGAATAGAAATTAGAGTGTGAGCATTGTAACTACTGGCAGAGGAAGAAGGGTGCAAGTTCAGGGAGTGAGAGCTAACTAGTGGAGGGCCAGGGTTATGGCGATATCCCCAGAAATTAGAAAAATCAAGAGGGTGGGGGTGTGAAATGCTAGCTAGATTTATATGAGGGCACATGCCCCAGTGTGTTGGAGGTTATGTTATTGTGTGTGCTCAGAAAGCACAGGAGGTAATGATCGCAATAATAGTGGGAGGGCAGGAATGAAGATGATACGTACAGGCCGTGGGAAGGAATAAGAGTTACACATGTATGTTTGCAGACTATTTGAAATGGAGCACTGTTTGTACTTGCCTTAGTTTAAGTGCCATGTGAAAAGTGCCACACATGTAAAAATTGTTATTCAGAGTAGATTAGTATTTGAAAGATGACTGAAGTCAGTGGTTACCAGAGCAACAGCAAGGGGAATTTAACTTTCAGTCATGCACAGTAGATTAGCGTTTGAAAGATGACTGAGGTTGCCTGAAGGAGCAGAGTAAAGAAGACATGACAATAAGAGGAGGACAAAGCAGAAAATGGGACTTTAGGTAAAAATGGCCATGCCTGCCCCTCACCAATTCATGAACACTCTCAATAAATTGATCTTGAAAAAAGATATTAGTTGAAACTAACACTAAAAGCCAAACAATAATGAAGTGTTTAGTTATAAACCCTTCTTTTAACTACTTATGGACTGGAAGGATTTCCCCCTTAATGACCAGGCCATTTTTTGCGATACAGCACTGCGTCGCTTTAACTGTCAATTGCGAAGTCGTGCAATGTTGTACCCAAACAAAATTTATGTCTTTTTTTTCCCACAAATAGAGCTTTATTTTGGTGATATGTGATCACCTCTGTGGTTTTTATTTTTAAACAAAAAAAGAGCAAAAATTTTGAAAAAAATTTTTTTTTTACTTTCTGCTATAAAACATTTCCAAAAAAAATGTATTCATCAGTTTAGGCCGATATGTATTTTGCTACATATCATGATTTTTAGCGTGACTGCGACATTGTGGTGAACAGATCAGACACTTAACTGACATTTTTGACACTTTTTTGGGAACCAGTGACATTATTACAGTAATCAGTGCTAAAAATATGCAGTTATTGTACTAATGGCACTGGCAGGGAAGGGGTTAACATCAGGGGCAATCAAGGGGTTAAATGTGTTCCCTGGGAGGTGTCTCTAACTGTATGGGGGACTGTGTGCCTGGGGAAACACAGAGCTCTGTCTTCCTGCATAGCAGAAAGATAGGGTCAGTGTAATCTCCCCTGTCAGAACGGGGATCTGCCTTGTTTACATAGGCAGATCCCCGTTCTGTCACTGCAGGGAACGATCGCGGGTGGCCGGTGGACATCCAGTCCGTCCCACCCACTGATTGGCCCCCCCGCTGGCCAATGGAAGCGCAAGCGTGCCCACACAAGCAGATCCCCGCGTCGCCATACAGCTATGGCGATTCGCGGGAAGCAGCCACACAGGCGCAGTATAATGACAGCGGCTGGGGCTAAAGTGGTTAATAGTACTTGTGTAGATATGAGGCATATGATAGGAGTGAATTTGGACATGATAGGGGTGATCCTTTCAGCATCAGTGTAGTGGCAAAGCATCTATATTTTGTACATTATTTTGAGATTTATATAATGTTAATAATCATGTTTATAGTTGGTTTTATTCTACTTTGTTAAAATGTATACTTTGTTTTATTTGCATTTGTATTGCAACAGTTTTGTTGCCCCTTTGTGGGCATTTTTCTGGGCATTTTTGGTTAGCCCTACAGGCTGGTTCTGCTGGATGATCTTTACTGCTTGTTTTTGGGAAGTGGCTTTCCTAGGGATGTACCTGTTTTGCCGCTCTTGGTCCGTCCCTTTTACACTCGTCAGTGAGTCTTTAGTGTGTGCTGAGCCATTTGGCTTACCTCTTAGCTGGGATGGCATGGCTGGGCCATTTGCCTTGTTGTTGGTTTTGGCTAACATTGGTCACACCCTGCTGGGTTGAGACATTGTAAGAGATGGCATTTCACTAGATGGCCTTGGCTGATGCATCTGTGTTTCCTGATGTGCTACAGCTTGGTGTGCACATAAGGGAACCATGTCTGCCATCTGCAAAGTAACTTACGACATCTGTTTGGCAGGCGTGATGCACATATGACATGGGATATGAGAGAAGCCCAGGTCCTCTCTGTTGATTAAGAGGGACTCCTTACCCCAATTTGTCTTCTGGGGAGGCTCTGTGACTTCCATTTTGGCCACTGTGTAGGTAAGAGCATCATAGTGTGGACGGAAAGTTGGCCTTTTCCTTTATTGCGGGGGAAGATCTGGTAATTGCTGATATTATTCTTTATTCGGATACTTACTTGCCAACTGTCGTAGGTTTACACCATTACATCAATAATGACTTATACATTATGAATCATCTTTAACTGATCCGAGCAGCATTATAGCCAGTTAAGTAATAACAGTAACTATGTGGATGTTTATTGATATTCTAGCCCTCGGAAAGAGAATCGTCTGCTTATTCATTTTTATATTATTAGTACAGTACATGTGAGTTTGAGGGCTTTGGGGCCAGTTATATTAAAATATATATATACAGTACTGTTTATATTGGGTACCAACATTGGCTGTGAAGATTCTCATATCCCCTTTGGCATAGTTGGATTGCGTACCTAGCTGGCTAAGTGTAAAAACAAAATTGTAATTTAATTATATATCATTTATATAAGCTCAATGGGAGGTTTTGAGATAGTTAAAAGTTACTGCCTTTAGAGATACATGAATATAAAGAAAACCAGAACACTATAATCACATGCAATCTTGTGAAATGTGATTTTAATAATGTTTTAACATGAACCTCTACATCTAGCTGCTGCATGGACTGCACACTGCCTCTGGCGGGGTGCCGAGATCAAGGTCTGATACGTACATCCACCAAAGTGCCGCACTTACCTGGGTATCTGAAGAGGGAGAACATTGGAGATCACTGATCCCACATAACCCGCCAAAGGTTATTTCTGCCTGCTCGCATGACCCACTAGAAATAGTGAGTCCTCGATTTATGGTAAGAGTACCCATTCCTGGGACCTCACAGGGTGTGCATGCTCTTCGGTGGTGGACTATTCTTGAGGATCATATTTATGAAAGACACCTTCCTCCTTCTGCCTAAATCCTTGAACTCTGGGATTTTTACCTACTTTTGGACTCTTTTTGGATCACTTCATTTTAGTTAATCCATCATAGATCTATTATCACTGTGGACTGTTCTTCACTTTAGTATCTGTGCACTCTTTTGATTAAGAGCACATTGCATGCTATTTTCAGAAGTTTTTTGCATTAGATGGGATTTGCTATCACTGATGATTTTAGCGCAACTTTTTGAACACTGACTTTATACCCATGATTTATTATCGCATGGTTTGTTGCTGCTTGCTTTGTTACTTTAGCTCAATACTTCCTTTTTATTTGTACAATGTTTTAACATGAGCAGGAATTATAAGTATATAGATTTTTAAAGAATATGTTCTAGTTAATACACTTTTGATTATTGGTATCTACAAGGTCCCATGTTTTCAATGGTATGTTTGCAATATAGTATAATTGTGGATTTGGTATTGTGACCATAAATCAGTCAGATCATATTATAAAATAAAAATGTATTTTCTAACCCAGCTATTAGCACCTATAATGACACAATTACTATAAGTAAAATCATATACAGTATCTCACAAAAGTGAGTACACCCCTCACATTTTTGTAAATATTTTATTATATCTTTTCATGTGCCAACACTGAAGAAATGACACGTTGCTACAATGTAAAGTAGTGAGTGTACAGCTTGTATAACAGTGCAAATTTGCTGTGCCCTCAAAATAACTCAATACACAGTCATTAATGTCTAAACCGCTGGCAACAAAAGCGAGTACAAATGTCCAAATTGGGCCCAATTAACCATTTTCCCTCCCCAGTGTCGGGTGACTCTTTAGCGTTACAAGGTCTCAGGTGTGAATGGGGAGCAGGTGTGTTGAATTTGGTGTTATCGCTCTCACTCTCTCACACTGGTCACTGGAAGTTCAACACGGCACCTCATGGCAAAGAACTGAGGATCTGAAAAAAAGAATTGTTGCGCTACATAAAGATGGCCTAGGCTATAAGAAGATTGCCAAGACCCTGAAACTGAGCTGCAGCATGGTGGCCAAGACCATACAGCTGTTTAACAAGACAGGTTCCACTCAGGTCAGGCCTCGCCATGGTCGACCAAAGAGGTTGAGTGCACATGCTCAGCATCATAAGGAGAGATGGTCTTTGGGAAATAGATGTATGAGTGCTGCCAGCATTGCTGCAGAGGTAGAAAAGGTGGGGTGGTCAGCCTGTCAGTGCTCAGACCATACGCCGCACACTGCATTAAAATGGTCTGCATGGCTGTCGTCCCAGAAGGAAGACTCTTCAAAAGATGCACAAGAAAGCCCGCAAAACAGTTTGCTGAAGACAAGCAGACTAAGGACATGAATTACTGGAACCGTGTCCTGTAGTCTGATGAGACCAAGATAAACTTATTTGGTTCAGATGGTGTCAAGCGTGTGTGGCGGCAACCAGATGAGGAGTACAAAGACAAGTGTGTATTGTCTACAGTCAAGCATGGTGATGGGAATGTCATGGTCTGGGGCTGCATGAGTGCTGCCGGCACTAGGGAGCTACAGTTCATTGAGGGAATCATGAATGGCAACATGTACTGTAACATACTGAAGCAGAGCATAATCCCCTCCCTTCGGAGACTGGGCCGCAGGGCAGTATTCCAACATGATAACGATCCCAAACACACCTTCAAGACAACCACTGCCTTGTGAAAGAAGCTGAGGGTAAAGGTGATGGACTGGCCAAGCATGTCTCCAGACCTAAACCCTATTGAGCATCTGTGGGGCATCCTCAAATGGAAGGTGAAGGAGCGCAAGGTCTCGGGACGCCGGGTCAGAGGCTTCCCTCCCCTAATACGAGACGAAGTCATACAATGTCATGTACAACGGTAAGTACTAAGGGAGTTACTTGACATCGAGGGATCACGGCCGTCGTGAGTACGTCGGGGTCTGGTACTGTAAGGGTAGTGGTACGAACTGACATCTGTTATGTGTGAACAGAAACATGAGGAGTAGACCAACGGCGGTGTGTGCGAACTGTGGTAGACTTGGTTTATTCAAATAGAACCAGAGTAGTCTGATGTCCTGTGCCAAGGTCATTAAGTACAGGAATCAGACGAACAGAAGTCGTTTGACAAAACGCCC
>BLSH010289873.1:753964-770886 GCA_018402905.1 Glandirana rugosa
TGTCAGGCAGATTCGGCACACGGCAGCTGCACAATTCGGGCTTGCTAATATCACATTTCAAATCTCCAGACTTAAGCAAATGCTATCTCAGTCGGACCACTCTAAACTAATTTCCACTTATTACAACTCCTTGATACATACTACCACTAAATGCCTTGAGTGGACTGCGTCGGATTAGCGATGGGATTTGCCCGATCTCACAGAAGAGGTATGGCAAGAAGTCTTACCCCTGCAATCTCCTATGGTTATTTCGGGTCGTGATAGAGTGTTGCAAACAAAATTCCTCCATCTCTCCAATTACACTCCCTATGTTCTTTTTCGGATGGGCAGGCTAGCATCTCCAAACTGCACCAAGTGTACAGGGAATGTGGGGTCATTTTATCATATGGTCTGGGACTGTCCGTGTATTCGAGCCTACTGGTCCACAATTACCGACTTCATTAGCACAGTCCTCCAAGCCCCTAATATCTGTAATCCCTTACATTGTTTATTAGGATATGTTGAGGAAGATACTCTTCCTGCAGGGAGGAAAATACTTCTATGATTATTATTCTTCTGTGCCAAAAAAGGTATACTTTTAAATTGGAAGTCACTGACTCCTCCCTCCCTTTCATCCTGGCTCACCTTAGTTAATACGGCCCTCCCTATGTACAAATTAACTTACGAAGCAAGAGGCTGCCCAAAAAAAATTAATTAAATTTGGTCCCCTTGGCTAGACTCGCAGGACACAGTTGTTCCAGAATAACCCTTGGTGTTAGTATATTTCTGTGTATAAGTTAGTATTATAGTTTGTCCTACAGCACGGAGATTACCAGATATGTTTAAACAAATGGATGTTGTTCTCCCTGTCTTTTATCATGAACAAGCTGCGCCTCGGTGCACTATGTATTTGAAAAACCTTGTTTTAGTACTGCAAAAAAAAAAAAAAACTTTCTTTGTCGTTGCAATTGATGTAATGTGTATAACAGTTTAATAAACATACCCCTTTAAAAAAAAAAAAAGAACACTTGGGATAGCTATGATGTACATATTCAGCATTATCTAAATAATATAATGACATAAAAAAAGAATATCTGTACATTTTGCACCTCAGTAATGCATCATACACATTTGAAAGCACAGCAATGTTACATAATCTTCTAGCATCCAAAGACCATTGCCTGCATAAACAGAAACGGTAACGAGAGTTTAAATGACATGCAACAGTTTTTTTTATCAGTAATTTTTTTTCTGACAAAAATATAGTTCATTTTATCTCCTTCATGAAGATGCATTTTTTTCTTCTCAATGCACGATTTTGCTGTCATTTCTTTAATGGATCTCCTCTATGAAAATTAGAGCTTCCTTCTCCTTTTACCTTTCTATGGGTTCCATCGGAGCCTGCTTTTAAGCATAGGTGGAACCTTGCTATAATTACTGCTGTCTCACAAAGCACCTTTTGTTTATCCACAGAGATGCTTATCTAATATAATATTTGAAAATCAAATCCAAAATCCAAATCATACTTACCTATTTGGGTCCTGACGAAGATACGCCCACTGGCGAAAAGCGTTGATGTCACAACTTCAGTGACGCCATGTTTGGCTACCCACCACCATCAGGAGATTGGTCAGTTGACCAGGTTTCGGGATGTACGAAATGGTGGAGATCTGTCATACATGAATATGCAGCATATGAGCACAATCACGTGCACTACGTCTTCATATATCAAGATCACACCGACCATATTGACAAGTATGAATAATCTACCAACAGCTTTGTTTGGGAGAGGATTATTTACGGCAGTAGTGGAAATTGATGAGAAGATGCTGACAAGTGAGACTGGTTAGACACTCAGCCATACTAACGGCTTGTATTGCGTCCACATCGCCCAGCTTGGATGGATAGATGTCTCATATGCAGTAATTAGTGCTGACATTCCAAAACAGAGTGTCTCCCTGTTGTGATTTAACAGCAAACTTGACTGAACATTTCAGCCAACCTCTCACATACTGAGATACTGATGCATATACTCATATGTACCACAGTCTGTCATGAGGCAGCAATCAGTTGAATAATCTGGATGAACATTATTACGACTGTATGATCCATGTTTATGCATTTTTTCATGAAAGGACTGAGATTATTAAATGGAGTGGAATGGAGAGGATAACTGCGCTAGGTAAGATCTCAGAAGTGAAGAAAAAGCTGCCACACTACAACCAAACTATATTGTAAGAGGTACATATAAAGATAAAAAGTGGCGCTAAATGAAGGTAGGTGGTATAAAAATGATTCAAACCCCCTGCCAAAGCTGCATGAGTTGAGAACTCCACAGTTCTGATGAATGTGATAGGTGCACAGAGTTGAAGTGATAACAAATGCAAGTAAAGTGCAAGTACAAATATAAATGCAAATGTATGATAAAATGCACATACATAAGTACACAAAATAAAGGTGATAAAAAATGCAAATAAAGTGCTAGTACAAATATAGATGCAACTGTATAGTAAAGTGCGAATGCATAAAAAAGGTACAGTCCGTGTGTAGAAAGGTTATCCTCAGTATGGTAAAAAGTCCCACAAGGAACTGTATAGGTAATCAAGGTGCTTGCAAGGTGATAATCCCTGAGGCCCAGGATGACCTGTGAGACGTGTTTAAACTGGAAGCTGGTGAATCCGTAGATGGTAAAAATCAAGGCTTACCAGATGTTGGATATATTCAAGCCTGAACATATACAGTGGAGATGGAAGAATTTGCGCTCTCCTGGTCTGGTCCCGTCACACACTCCTATGGGGTCCTCGGATCCTTCCGAAAGGGAAAACTGGCACCCGAAGTCCACTGGTGTGTTTGTCCGGTCACAGGTCCATCCTTGCACACGCTCTCAAAGGAATTGACTCCAGGGTATCATAAAAATAAATAGAACGGACTCTCCATGGTGTAAGTACCCTCAATCACAGGGTTAAACTTTTACTGATATCACCAATGTAAAAAAATCCACATAAAAATGAGGTAAAAATCCACAAGCTTGTGAGATAGTAAAATATATAGGGTAACGCAGCAGTTTGGGGTCAGCAGTGTCCGACGCGTTTCGTCTTATTAGACGTCGTCCAGGGGCCCCATAACGCATTTGTTATCACTTCAACTCTGTGCACCTATCACATTCATCAGAACTGCGGAGTTCTCAACTCATGCAGCTTTGGCAGGTGGTTTGAATCATTTTTATACCACCTACCTTCATTTAGTGCCACTTTTTATCTTTATATGAGATTACTAAATACTCCGGTTGAGAATGATTACGGCTGCATGATCCATACTCATGCACCTTGCATGAAAGCACTGTAATTGCCTTATGGTTACTATCTTCAGCACCTATAGATTTAATGATCCTATTGCCTCAATACATCCCTGATCTACTGGATGTAGGCACCAATAGCACCCTATTATAGGCACTGACCTTCATTCATACCTCTGAGTAATATATAGGATGACTGACACGTTTAGCAAAGGATTCGCATCTGGATCAATCAGCCTAACAAGTGGCCACTTGTGATGTTTGATGTTTGATATTAAAATATATTATGATAGTGGGTTGGTGATGGTTGTTGTGTATAATACTTTTTTTGAGACGTACATGTATAGTATGTGATGATTTTACATGTTGATTGAAATAAATACAATTTTTACTTAGTCTGGATATATGCCGCTTTAGCCCTAAAAGGTAACCATTTATTTAGGGAGAGATTCGATGTCCACCCCTAACCCCTCCCGTGTTTATTGTATTTTTTTAAACTGTTTAAATGTAAGCGCAATATATGTTTGAATAAATGAGCTAAATTTTAAAAAGTGATACACTATGAGGGGTGTCTTTTTGATTTTTCTCCTCATGGCGATGTGAGCTGATCAGCTACAGCTTGTGGAGGTGTCTGTTTGGAGATATATTGGTGAAGGAATCCCCTGGATGTGATTGCGATTATGCACAAGTTGGCTTGAGTGCTCCTGCAGTGTTGGATTGGAAGCATACATTCTGGGTGTGATGGTCCTATGCTGAGTTCCCCACAGATATACTCAAAGGCGTTCTGTATCCATATTTCTGGTGAGCCTCCAATTTTTACCCTTTTGCACGTGGTGAACAGAGGTGGAGGACACTGATTGAAGATTATTCACATAGTTTAAGAAGTTTTGGTTCCAGCACGGGCAATTTATTTTTCCTGGCACTGGCACTTTTTCACTGAACATTTAATATCATTATTTACTTTGCAATTTACCATATTACTCTGGAAGCGCTGCTAACACTGGACTTATTACACGAGTGTTGACTTTATCTTTGAATTTTCATTTAAAGCAGCAGCTGTGTGATTATTTATTTAATATTTAATTCACAATTTATGTTTTATTATATATTGTATGTTTTTTTGCACAAATGGGTTCTTGCACGATTGTGTTTTAGCACCTGTAGCACGGGTTGTTACTTTTAGCGCTGTATTTGCATTTTATATAATTTTATTCAAGGATGAAAATCTTAATGAAGGACTGGACATGGGTAGGAGAGAGGAAATGTTCCCCATTGGGTAAAATAAATGAGGTGCCCTCAAGGATCCAAGGGAACGTGGGTAATCGCCACATCTGAAAGTACCCCGAGTGCTTCACATGAGTGTGTCCCGGAGCGAAGTAGCCCTACGGAACACCAACTCCGGGGTAGGATGTATTTCTTCAGTACATGATGGTCTGTGAGTAGGTGCCAATGTCGAAACAAGACCGTCCATAGTTGGTGATGATGAGCGGAAAATTTGGTGACCACCTTCACCGTTTCCTGCCGTTTGGCACGTGGGTGGCCAAATAAAAGAGAGGCCCTAGGCTGCGAGATATTCTTATTGAAGGATTTCCTCAAATTGGTAGAGGTCTAGCCTCTAGCGAGGAGGGGTTGGCGTAGCGCAGATGCTTGTGAACCTTGTGTCCTTTTCCTCTTTCCCATTTTCATTCCTTGCCCCCCCCAGCCCCATTCCTTCCCTACTAATTCTCTTTCCCCCCCTTCTCCCCCTTATTTTTCTGTTCCCTTCACTTCCATCACTCCCCCCCCCCCCCCACTCACTCCCTCAACATTTGCAACTTATTGATTCACTCCAAAATCACTTTCACACAGTTACAGCACCTTTTTGTCCCCCGTGTCCGCAATGGGGGGAACTGCCCTCGGGCATCTCACTCAACCCGTGATCTCAGGATTGGTCCGCTTGAGTAAGCAACTGTGTTATAGAAATGTTTTCCCAGTTCCCTAATGGTTCTTAACTACATGTACTCTGTTAAACTGTTCAGCTCATTATATCACATTTCCTCTTAGACCTTTTGTTCTCCTGAAGAAGCGGATGTGTCCGCGAAACCGGTAGAGAAAGACAATGAAATACTGCTAAGATCTCTGACCTTGATCAAAGAACTCTAACAATTGCTATGACCCTATCACAGGGCTGTAACTTTTGCTTTTAATTCCCCATATGTGTTTTGTTATTTTTGTACATATTATGTGTTTTAATAAATTATATATTTTTATTTAAATACGTTTCATTCCTGGGTACCGAAATAGTCCATACTGTCCTATTTAGATTAAAGGGTCTGCAACTGGGGCAGCCCCAATCACTCTTCCTTCATCATTGAATTTGGATGATGGTACCTACCCCTATCCCTATTTATTTACATTATTGAGGCTTTCCCTACACTGGGGCTGGAGATATAAAGTAGCACATCAGCCGCATATGTGGCGATCTTGTGTTCTTCATCTCCAATCTCAGTACCTTTTATATCTGCGTTTTTACATATCATTGATAATAGTGGTTTGAGGGATAAGGCAAACAGTAGAGACGACAAGGGGCAGCCTTGCCTGGTACCATTGTACATTTAAAATTCTGTTGATGTTATTCCATTTTTCTTCACATTTGCATTCGGGTGGTTGTACAAGTATTTGATCCATTTTAATATACTTGGGCCTATCCTTATCGCCTCTAGTGTACTCATCATGAATCCCCAGTCCACTCTGTCAAATGCTTTTTCAGCATCTATAGACATGAGCAGGCTTGGGGATCCATTTGCTTTAATTATATTCAAGAGTAGCAGTGGTTTCAGGCTGTTGTCCCTGCCCTCTCTTCCTGGGACAAAACCCACCTGGTCTGGGTGAATCCAGTCCCTCATTAAGATTTTCATCCTATTTGCTAGTATTTTTGCAAATATTTTTGTATCTGTGTTCAATAACGCTATCGGCCTGTAACTTGAACATAATGCTAAATCTTTCCCTTCTTTGGGTATTACCGTTATAGATGCTAGTAGTGATTCTTTTCTCATCTCCCAGTCTGTTCCCAAACCATTTATATAGGAGCGCATCTTCTCCATTAATAGTTCTTTGAATGTCTTATAATAAAAGGTATGTGAACCCACCAGGTCCGGGGCTTTTACCTATGGAGGCCTCCTTTATGGCTATGTTTATCTCTTCTACAGATATGGGCTTTTCTAATAATTCCATTTTGTCTTCTGTTAATTTAGGTAGGTCCGCTTTTTTTAAATATTCCCTGATCTTCATTAGATGATTATGTTCTTTTTCTTTACTACTTGATTTATTTATGGAGTAGAGGGCAGTATAATACTTTTGGAAAACATCTACTATTTTTTAGGTCATACATATTATCTCGCCTTTTTTATCTTTTATTTTTTCTATAAAATGTCTACATCTTTTCTTTCTTAACATATTCACTAGTTGTTTTCCTGTTTTGTTGGCTCCTTGCTATCTTTCATTATTTATTCTGTTATAGACTCATCTCATGTCTTGGTCCATTATCTCTTTTAACATATCTCTGCTTTGTACTAGTGCCTGCCGAACCCTCCTCGTCAATTCTTTGTTTATGTTTTTGTTCTAGCTCGTATATTTCTTTTATCAGTTCTTCCCTTCTCTTGTTTCTTTCTTTTTTCTTTCACGCAGCTATAGCAATAAATATGCCCCTGATCAAGGCCTTATGGGCCTCCCATATGGTTGCTTCCAAGATCTCATTGGGCTTATTTTCATTTAATCTCCATCTTTTTGTTACTCCTTGGTATTCTACATTTCATCCAGACTGGGGAGTGGTCTGAGAAGGTTGTTATCTTGATCTGTGATTTTTTTTACAACTTCCAGGTATCTGTGTTCCATCAAAATGTAATCAATTCTAGAGTACGCTCTTCAGATGTCAACCAATTGGTTTTGATATAAGACCTTCTTGATCCTGCATATGTCGGATCTTCTCCCGTGCATGTGACGTGCTATCCATACTTGCGTTTAAAGCGGAGTTCCACACAGAAATTTTTTTTTACATCATTCAAGTCCTTTGCCTGTATAGACTTACCTTTGAAGGAAAACATTTTTTTATACTCACCCTAAGTCGCTTGTTGCTAGGTGGTCCCTGTATTCTGCCCCTATTAGGTCCTAGGCTCTTTTCCTCACTTCCTGCTTTGCCTGGCCTCTTGGGAGATGTAACTGACCATTTCCCAGGAGTCAGTGGACTTCCCTGTACTGTAAAATTGTGTTATTTCCAGACAGGAAATGACGCGATTTAAGGCAGACCGAGATCGAGGAGTGCATGATGGTTACCCACCATGCAATTTTTTCAGGAAGAGATGCCAGGAGACTACGGATGGGCTTCAGATGCCCCCACCTAAAAGGGAAAAGTCCAGCAGTGAGAGAAACAAAATTGTGAGTAAAAAATACATGTAATTACTAGGCGGTTTAAAAGTATGGAAACAAAAGGTTACATCAATTTAGTATTAAAAGAGTGGATGCCAAAAAAAAAAAAAATTCTGGGTGGAGCTCCGCTTTAAACAGAAATTAAAGTCTCCTGCTAAAATTACATATCCCTCTTTAAACTCTGTTAATTTTCTAATGGTTTCTTCTAGATATCTTATTGGGTTCTTATTTGGGCAATATGCATATATTACAATGCAGGTTTAATTTCACAGGTGATTGAGTGGACAAGGGGTGAAAATAGAAGAAACACTGCGTGGCACAACATTAGGCAAAATTGTGTGGATTCCACCACAATTTAGAGAACTAGACACATAAACACAAGATTTGAGGAAGGAAGCACTTCAAATCTGGGATTTAACACATAAGAAAGCAAAGTGGAGCTATAACTCACCACTAATTCCACTAAAAGACACAAGTTTTTTCCTACCTGGGAAGGGAAACTTCTCAAGTAATTGGATTAAAAAATAAAATGCACAATCAAAGGACTTAATGGAAAAAGGGATATTACTATCACTGAGAGAGATTAAGGAGAAAAAAAATGGTTGGAAATCGACGAGTGGTGGTATCTCCTGTTGAGACACTTTGTGTCCTCACTACCTCAACCAATAAGAGGGGGAGAAAATCTACCCCCACTAGAACGTCTATCCATAGGCAAGAATATAAAAAAATGGAGCATCCAGAGTATACAAGATACTATTGGAGGAGATGGGAGAGGAGAGACCGCCTTTTGTCGATAAATGGGAGAAGGAATTGTGAATGAGGCACAATTGAAAAAATTATATAAAATGTTTTTCTGTTCCACCATTGATAATAAGATGATTGAAATGAACTACAAATGCTTATCCAGATGGTACATAACCCCAGACATAGCCCACGAAATGCAGACAGAAAAATCAGCCAAATGTTGGTAAGGATGCGACAGACTGGGCAATATGGCACACCTAGGGTGGGACTGTCCAAAAATTAGACACTTTTGGTCAGGGATATTGGCTTGGATAAAGGAGATCTTAGGACTGGAGTTCCCTGAAGAACCATGGGTCTGTTTGTTCCAGGGATTGGAGATCCCAATAAAAAGATATAAAACTCCTTAATACCACATCTGCTAAACGCAGCAAAAAGCCTAATTCCTCTGCATTGGCAAGACATAGAAAGCCCAACAATAAAGGAATGGCTCTAAAAAGTCGAACTTAGGTACAGAATGGAACAGCTACGACTTAGTGGTAGGGAGGAAGTTGAAACAAGTGGGGAAATGTGGGAGATTGGAATCAATGGTCTAGGTAAGAGCCAGGGTAAGAATAAAGAAGAAGAAAAGATCATCTTGAGAGGTGAAGGGGAAGGGTTAAGAAGAGGGGGGGATACAATATTTATTTTTTTTGTTTGTAATTGTACTGGGTCATACAATGTTTACATTGTATGGTGCATTGTTAAATTTTTATACTTGAAAATGTAATAGATTATAATAAAAAAAAGAAAGAGCAGCCAGGTAAGTATTTAAAGGGTGGGGGGGGGAGTGAACCATGCAAGGTTTTTTTTACCTTAAGGCAGACAATGCATTGAAGTAAAAAAAAAAGACTCATTCCTTTAGAACCACTTTCAGTTCTTTGTGATCTCAAAAATTTCATGCCAGGCCACTAAGTCAGCGGTGGTGTCAGTGTACTCTGTCAGGTTCACATATTTTGTGATCAATCTACTTCAGCCTTTGTCATCATATTCTCCTTGTTTTATCTTCCTCAAATGTTATATTAACCTGCATATGCTAACCCATAGAAATCAGATCCTGCTACCTCTTCTTAAACTGACCTCTGCATCTGACAGTTTTTGGAAGTCTATCTTAAAAAAACGTTCTCTTGCTAGCACCTGAGCTAAGTGTAATCATCTAACAAAGCCTTTTTCAACCACGGCGCCCAGGCACCCTTGAGGTTTCTTCAGGGGTGCCTTGGCAAAAATTGTATACAAGTCAGCAGGTGATCAAGCCTGCCTTTTAGTTACACAAAGTCACAGGTTTTCATTGTGCACCATTACAACCTTCTAGCTCCCAGTGTTCAAACAACCAATGATTTCATTGGCTGATAAGGAGGACGTCAGGCACATGCACAGCACTGTGTTTGCCCCTCCCTGCTTTGCTGTATTTGCTTTGAAAGAATAAAACACCTCTAACATTGAGTGTCCTATGAGTGTGGATGTTACTGCATTATATAAAACTACTAGTTTGACTGAAAAAAAGGTTGAGAAACACTGATCGAACAATTAAATCACTGTTTGACACTACCTTTTGTAATATTGGATTATAAACTGACCTTTCCCACACACAGCACCATCATGATTAACCACTTAACAACCGCCCTATAGACAAATGACGTCTACAGAGCGGTTGCTTAATTCTGGGAGGACGTCTATTGATGTCCCGTCCAGATACGACGTTTCCGCCTGCTAATGGCTCCACTGTAGAGGACTCTCTGGTTCCACACTAAACAGGATCCTATTGGAACTCCAAATGGGACGCTCCACTCCTCCAGGAGAGGAACTGGAGGAAAGAGGGGGGGCAGAGAGAAAACGGCTCCAGACCTTTACCACACAATTTCTGGGACTCGTTGACAAGTTCACGCGTGTTGGTGCCCGGAGATGACCGGTACATATTGGACGAGTCCCAGAAATTGTGTGGTAAAGGTCTGGAGCCGTTTTCTCTCTGCCCCCCCTCTTTCCTCCAGTTCCTCTCCCGGAGGAGTGGAGCGTCCCATTTGGAGTTCCAATAGGATCCTGTTTAGTGTGGAACCAGAGAGTCCTCTACAGTGGAGCCATTAGCAGGCGGAAACGTCGTATCTGGACTGGACATCCTTCCTCCCCCTCTTGTCATCGGATAATCCATGAGAGTGATCATCTATCCTGGTATAGATCTCTGCGTATGTACTACCTGGTTCTGGTAAGCACACATCCATTACCTTAGAACGTGGGTCGCCATTTATGATGTTGCTGCATTGAAATATTATGTCGAGAAGGACTTGTATCTGAATATTTGGATGCTATTTGATTTATCTTCTCCTTTTTGGGACTTAAACCCCTACTATAGGCGCTGCAGATTTATTTTATGACTTTTGCAACAATCTAGATCGGTTGGTTATGCGAGCTGCCTGTTAATCAGTTGTATCATATCCATATTTTCCTTTTTTCTGTTTTGTTTTAATTTTGAGCGCGGGTTTGCTTTTTCTTTTTCCTTCAAAAGTGCAAGAGGTAGTCAAGAAATTATGTGTGTAATTTATGCTCCTAGAACGCCTGACGTTGCTCCCTGCATGTTGAGCCTCTGTATGTGGCCAGGCTGTGTAAAAGTGTCACACATGTGGTATCACCATACTTAGGAGGAGTAGTAGAATGTGTTTTGGGGTGTAATTTGTGGTATGCATTTGCTGGGTGTGAGAAATAACCTGTTAACATATGACAATTTTGGGGGGAAAAAAATAAATAAATAAAAAATTCATTTTGCAAACAATTGTGGGAAAAAAATACAACTTCAAAAAATTCACTACGCCTCTTACTAAATACCTTGGAATGTCTACTTTCCAAGAAGGGGTCATTTGGGGGGTATTTGTACTTTCCTGGCTTGTTAGGGTCTCAGGAAATGAGATAGGCCGTCAGTAAATCAAGTGTGATCAATATTCAGTGATTGGCACCATAGCTTGTAGACTCTATAACTTTCACAAAGACCAAATAATATCCACTAATTTGTTTTTTTTTTACCAAAGATAGGTAGCAGTATAAATTTTGGGCAAAATTTATGAAGAAAAATTACTAATTTGCAAAATTTTATAACAGAAACGAAGAAAAATTCATTTTTTTACAAAATTTTCGGTGTTTTTTTAATTATAGCGCAAAAAATAAAAAACCCAGCGATGATTAAATACCACCAAAAGAAAGCTCTATTTGTGTGAAAAAAAGGACGCAAATTTCATATGGGTGCAGTGTTGCATGACTGAGTAATTGTCATTCAAAGTGTCGGAGCGCTGAAAATTGGTCTGGTTGTTAAGGGGGTTTAAGTGCCCAGTGGTCAAGTGGTTAATTGACAGTTGGGCAAAAAAAGGGAATTCTGACTTACCTGTGAAATCCATATCTTGGAGTACAGTACAGGACTGGCTGGATATTCTTAGACCATGGGTTATTGCTGCTACCTTCAGGTAATTGGACACTGACAAATGCTTTACTGAGCATGCCAAGGCGCACTTCTACAACCCCATCCCACTCTGAGTTTTTGCTTTTTTTTCAGAAATCAATGCAAAGTAAAACAGAGACAAAGGGGAGGGTGGCCTGTGTCCAGTACTGTAGTCCAAGATAAGGAATTTATGGGTATGTCAAAAATAGGATTTTTTGACTTACTGACTTACCGTAAAATCCTTTTCTCTGAGTTCATTGACAGACGCAGCCTCTTAATCTTGACATGTGGGGTATGCACCTTTTACCAGGAGTAGACTAGGCAGAACATAGTTCAGACAAAAAGCAAGCTAGCCCCTCCCAGGGAGCAGTCCTCACTCTGCATAACCCCCTCCACCCTGCTAGTGCTTCAGTTCGTAACAAGCAGTACAAACTCAAACAAAGAGGGGTGGGTGCTGCGTCTGTCAATGAACTCAGAGAAAAGGATTTTACGGTAAGTCAAAAAATCCTATTTTCTCTTTCGTTCATTGACAGACGCAGCCTCTTAATCTTGACATGTGGGGACGTCCCAAAGCAGTGTCAAACAAAGAGGGGTGGGCAACAACAATAACAACTGTACCCAATGGAAACTCGCTGGGAGGCGCCAGACACGCCTACACCACCGCCTGCAAAACTTTGCGGCCAAAGGCAACATCCGCAGATGCCTACACATCAACTTTGCAAAACTTGGCAAAGGTGTGCACAGAAGTCCAAGTGGCAGCCTTGCACACCTAAGACACCAACGCTAGGTGTCAGAAAGCCCAGGAAGTGCTAATCGCCCTGGTGGAATGAGCCGTGACCGGAAAAGGGGGTTCTTGACCCCGAACCTCATACGCACGGGTCACAGTCTGTCTAATCCAACGCAAAGCCCTAACCACATCCAAGGAGTGCAAAGCAACCTCCCTAGGATGTGACAGGCGTGGACACAAGGAAGGAAGGACAATGTCCTCATTAATGTGAAAAGAGGAAACCACCTTCGGTAGAAACGAAGGAGAAGGGTGCAGCACTGCCTTGTCCCTATGCAGGACCAAGTAGGAAGACTTACAAGACAACACCGCCAACTCAGACACCCGTCTGGTGGATGTGATGGCCCCCAAGAAGGCCACCTTTTGCGAGAGCAACTGCAAAGAAATGTCTCTGATCTTCTCATATGGTGGCTTCTGCAGTAATGACAGTACCAGGTTCAGATCCCACGGCGCCAGGGGCGACCGCACCAGAGGGGCCACATGACATACCCCCTGTACAAACGTACGGATCAAGGAGTGCGTCGCTAACGGATGCTGAAAAAGAATCGCTAGGGCAGAAATCTGGCCCTTGAGGGTACTCAACGCCAGTTTCTGACCCAGGCCTTGCTCAAGAAAGGCCAGCACACGAGCCACTGAAAAGGAACGGGGGTTCCATCCCCCAGCCTCGCACCAAGCAATATAAGCATTCCAGGTTCCATAAATCTTGCGTGACATGGACTTACGTGCCTTAAGCATGGTGGGGATCACTGACTCAGAGACCCCCCTATCCCTCAGTACCTGGGATTCAATAGCCAGGCCGTCAAAGCCAGGGAGTGTAAAGCAGGGTGCAAGATGGGCCCCTGCGACAGTAGATCTTCGCGTAGCGGAAGCCGCCAGGGAATATCCGTTGCCATCCGTAACACGTCAGTGTACCAAGGACGCTGCGGCCAATCTGGAGCCACGAGGATAGCCGGAATCCCCTCCACTTCTATCCTGCGCAACAGGCGTGGAAGAAGCCTGAGAGGAGGGAAGGCATAAAGGAGCCGGTACCAAGAGCATGGAGCCACAAGGGCATCTACGGCATCCGTCAACGGGTCCCTTGCTCTGCACACAAAGGTTCGCACCTTGCGATTGAAACACTTCTGGATGCAGGAACCACTCTCCTTGATTCAGAGTCTGGCAGCTGAGAAAGTCCACCTGCCAATTCTCTACACCCGGAATGTACGCGGCGGAGATGGCCGGCACATGAAGCTCTGCCCACCTTGATGGTGCGGTTGTCCGACTGCACCCGAACAGGTCGACCGTGTAACCTCTCTGACCAATGGGAGAGGCAGCGCCTGATCGCCCGCAGTTCCAGCACATTGATCGGAAGGCGGGACTCCTCCGAGGACCATCGGCCCTGGGCAGACAGCCGCCCCAGGACACCACCCAGCCCGCTAGGCTGGCGTTGGTCATGACAATCAACTATTCCAGGAGAAGGAACGACTTTCCCAGGCTCAACGCTGGGGCCCGCAGCCACCAGGCAAGAGCACCCCTGGTCTGGTGATCCAACCTGATCACCCGAACCAGAGACAAAGGAGACTTGTCCCACTGCAGCAGAATCGCCCGCTGCAGGAGCCGGGTGTGACTCTGGGCATACGGTACTGCCTCGAAGGCCGACACCATGAGCCCCAACACCCGCATGCAGAAACGTAAGGAAGACGACTGTCGTGACAGCAGAGCCCGTACCGCAGTTTGCAGTATCGGCAATTTGGCCGGAGGCAAGAACACCCTCGCCTGCTCTGTGTCCAGTATCAGGCCCAGGTATTCTAGGCAGCGTGACGGGACCAGCGTCGACTTCTGAAGGTTGATCAACCAGCCGAATTCCCGCAGGGAGGCCAAGGTGATCGAGACGTTGTCCTCCAGGGCAGGAGCCAACTCCGCCCTCAGGAGCAGATCGTCTAGATATGCCACCACCGCAATGCCCCTCTGCCTCAGCAGAGCCAGCACCGGAGCCAACAGCTTGGTGAAGACTCACGGAGAGGAGGCTAGGCCGAAGGAGAGAACCACAAACTGGTAGTGGAGGACCCCCACCGTGAAGCGCAGGAAACGCTGATGCCGAACACAAATGGGAACGTGGAGGTACACGTCCCTGATGTTCAGAGAAGCCAGGAAATCCCCCTGGCGAAGCACGGCCACGACAGAACGGACTGACTCCATCCTGAATTTGCGCGCCTTCACAAAGTGATTGAGCACCTTTAGGTCCAGAATCGGTCTGACTCCATCCTTCTTTGGAACCACAAAGAAGTTGGAATAAAACTCGCGGAACAGTTCCGCAGGAGCAACCGGGACAATCACCCCCTGCTCGAACAGAGCCTGGACAGCCCCCAAAAGAGCTTGCCAATGCCCCGGAGGGAGTCTCAGATTTGAGGGGAAGAACCTGTCAGGGGGCAGGGTACAGAACTCTATCTTGTACCCGGACACCACCTCTCGCACCCAGAGATCTGAGATGCGGGCGGTCCACCGGTCTGCGAACCCCAGAAGCCGACCCCCCACCCGAGCGTCGGGCGGGGGCAACCCATCATGCGGAGGTGGGCTTCTCCTCCATCTTCCCGGACTTGCTCTGCCAGGGACGCTTCTGGTTCCCTGCGGCAGCCTTGCCGGACCGATTACCCGCGCGCGCTGCACCGGCGCATGAAAAAAACACTTCTGAGTAGAAAAAGAGGGGCCCTGTTTTCGGCGTTGCTCCCGCCGCTTGGGCATCTTGCAGAGCCACCAGGGAGCCCACCAACACCTTTTACCATGTTACGGTGGCCCCCTGCTCCTCCTCACCGTCAGAAGGGTACAATTCCCCATCTTACAGATCCACGGGGTCCCTGTGATCACATAACTCCCTTCCGGCTCCGAATCCTCCTCAGAGGATCGGAGGGGGGTGGGCACTTCTTCGCCACCCCCCCTGCCACCGACCAGTTCCACCCGGGCGAGAAACTCCTCCAGAATTGAAGTCAGTTTGTTCAGTGGGACTACAGGTCCCAGCGTCGCCGGGGCCTCCGCGGAGACTTCCAGAACACACATGCCCGGTTCAGCCGCCATTGCGCTACCCCCGGACACGTGTGAGGCCTACAGACCGCACACCCACCACAGGCCACCCCTCAGTTGCCCCCGTACAGCTGTCCGGAAATGCACAGGAGGACCCGCAGCCAGCACCCCAGGGAGAAGTCAGCTATACTTGCTGAAGTCTGCCACTCTGCCTCCACTGCTGCTGCTGCTGCTGAGAGCTCCCTCACACGTGTTGACCGCGCCGTCCAGAATGAGGAAGCAGCACCAAAGCACATGCTATTTACCCATAGGGAGACCAACCAAAAATGGCCCCGGAAAAATGATGACGGATGCCGCATGGCCAGGGGACCCAGGATGGGGGGGACCCGGCAGCCCCCCTCTGCATGCCCCCGTCGGCACCAAAGGATTAATTTGATACATTTTCTATTATCTATTGTGAATAAAGTATGGGTTTATGAGATTTGTAAATCATTGCATTCTGTTTTTATGTCGATTTTACACAGCGTCCCAAATTTTTTGGAATCGTGGTTGTACTTCCAACTTGCTATCGCCTACTCCATCTACTGTAAATAAAGTATGCAGTATTTGTCAAAGTATTATCCAGAATATTTACAAGCTTAAATATAAAATCACATATATATGACCTTACTTTGGCTTCCTCACAGTTGAAGAAGGCATTACATTCAATATGCATGCTCTGTTATTTTTGGAAGCTGTATGCATGCCTGACTTACTGATCAAACTGAGATGTAGGAAGCTGAAAACAATCATTTACATTCAAAAGCATATGAAAGAGTTGAATCTGCAAGACTTTTATTACAAATCAGATTTTTGTTCCAGGATTTCAGATATATCATACAATGGTAATACAACAGATGACCCAAAGATTACAGAATAATTGTATGCTGTGATGTGAGACAGATCCTTATGACCATTAATAGAAAAATGCACATACAGTATATAACTATGTATACATTATGTCTAACAGCATATGTATCGAAACAGTTTATGGGGAGGGCCACATGAATATCACTCTGGACCTAATATTTGATCTATCTTTGAGGCAGGTAAAGGAATCAAGACATAAGTAAAATAAACTATCTGTGCATTAGGGGTGCGCATCTTCACTGGCCTCACGATTCGATTCGATTACGATTATCAGGTCAACGATTCGATTCGATTCCGCGATGCATCACGATGCATCACGATTAGGATACAGGCAGTATTCCTAGACAGAGTGT
>BLSH010289873.1:770896-790062 GCA_018402905.1 Glandirana rugosa
GAGGAGTGGGTGGGTGACTGTGAGGAGTGATGAGGAGTGTCAGTGGGTGGGTGAGGAGTGTCAGTGGGTGGGTGAGGAGTGTCAGTGGTTGGGTGTGGGGTGTCAGTGGGTGAGTATGGGGTGTCAGTGGGTGGGTGAGGAGTGTCAGTGGTTGGGTGTGGGGTGTCAGTGGGTGGGTGAGGAGTGTCAGTGGGTGGGTGAGGGGTGTCAGTGGGTGGTGAGGGATGTCAGTGGGTGGTGAGGGATGTCAGTGGGTGGGTGAGGGGTGTCAGTGGGTGGGTGAGGGGTGTCAGTGGGTGGGTGAGGGGTGTCATTGGGTGGGTATGGTGCATATATAGGGATCTAAAGGCACCCTCCCCCCTCCCCCAGTATGATAAATACAGATGGTCTATAGGGACCCCTCACCTGTAGAAGGTTTTTCTCCCCCGGAGCTCCTCGCCCCTCCTCCTCGGTCCCCCGGCAGATATAATAGTCCCCTCGGACCCCGAGGATCTTCCCCCAGAACAGAAACATTGATGTCCGCAGCTCAGACCCACACCGGAGCCGGACACCATCTCCATCCCCAGCAGCAGTCCGTCCGCCTCCATCTCTCCCGAATCCCATCTCTGCTCTGTCTCTATAGCGATGTGTCCCGTCTCCAGGAACTGACATCACCGCCCAGCCCGCCTCTCTCCTCTCCGGCAGACATCAGCGGTGGATTCCTCAGCCCCGCCCGTCTCTTTTCTGATTTTTCAGATACAGTCAGCGGGCAGGGCTGAGGAATTCACCGCTGACGTCTGCCGGAGAGGAGAAAGGCAGGCAGCGGGCTGGGTGGTAACGAGCGAGACACCACGGTACGAGACATCCGGGTGTTTCACAAATAGGAGACTTGTCAGGCGACTTGAGTCGCCTGACAAGTCGCCTCCATGCAAATTGAAACTGTTCCAAGTCGGAGCGACTCAAGTCGCTCCGACTTAGAAAAAGGTTCCTGTACGACTTGGGGGGGACTTGCATTGACTTCTATTACAGAAGTCATTTGCAAGTCGCCTTGTGCCGAGGTCGCCCACAAGTCGGATGACGTCACCCATAATCAATTATGGGCAGTCGCTGCATCGATGCCGCATCGCGGACGTCCGAATCGCGATGCATCGATGCATCGATTAATTTCAGCACCCCTACTGTGCATGCAAGGTAGAAGAAGATTTGGAACCAAATGCAGTGACACGTTCCTGGACAAGCTAAGTTGGGAGCAGAAACTGTTGCTACTCTATTAATAAGCTATAACAGGACAAATCACTATGGGGTTGATTTACTAAAACTGGAGAGTGCAAAATCTGGGGCAGCTCTGCAAAGAAACCAATCAGCTTCCAGTTTTTTGTCAACACTGGTTTGAAGAAACTGCAGTTAGGAGCGGATTGGCAGCCATGTACAACTGCACCACATTTTGCACATCACATTCCTTGTGAATTGGCAACATCTGTTAATATCATAATCCCGAGGTAGTATCCACTAGTAACATAGTATTCTCTGGAACCTTACAGACATAGTGTTCCTGAATGGTATAGTATGAGGAAGTGATGTGATGTCCTGGCTCCAGTAGGATTCTGATTATGCTGCTCTGTATGGCTCCCAGCTATCGAGGGATTTTGAGTACCCTATGCTGTGCGACTCCTAGCTTCCAAAGGGCCCTGCTTATCCTGTGCTTTGTGGCTTCAACTCCTGTGGTGCTTTTGGGCATCTTGTGCTGGGTCTGGGACTGTACAGAAGTACTAATAATGTTACCAGTGCAACCCAGCCTACATTGGAGCAATGCTGGTACGAACACAGACCAGTACCCTGCACAAAATCCCTACAAGTACCATCGCAGCCCAGTACCCTGTACAGGCGCCTTATTGACACCAGCACAGCCCAGCATCTTGTATAGAGCACTACAGGTACCAACATAACCCTGCAAAGGAGCACTACTGGTATCAGCACAGCCCTGTACTGGCACATGCATAGTCCAGTTTATTATCTTAGATTTCTTCCTCATCTATGGGAGAGCATTTAGTTGCCAGCAGAGATATCAAAAAAGCCAAGGGAATAAGTGCATACACCAGTAAGTCCCCTTTCACACTGAAACGCCGGTAAAACAGAGCTAAGTACCGGTCGTTTTGGCGCCGGTTTTCGGGTGCTAGAGGGCCACTTTTTTGGGTAAAAAAAAAAACTATAAAAGACCCGTTTTGTGGCTTTTCAGGCGATTTGGAAGCGCTGCCCATTTCTTGCAATGGGCAAGGGTGTTTTGGGAGCGCTGTACCAACCTGCCCCAAAGATGCTGTTTGCAGGACTTTTCTTAATGGCCCGCAAGTGTACCGCCCGGGTGTGAAAAGGCACACTGCAATGAATGGGAGGCGGTTTTCAGGCGCTTCTTAGAGGCTATTTCTAGCGCTAAAGCGCCTGAAAACCTCAGTGTGAAAGAGGTCTTAGAGTACTGCAGGATTATGCAGGAATGCTGAACAGCAAAATAAAAATGCAAAATAAAAGAGGAAGGAGATGGTTTGCTGCCTGGCTACCCTACTTTCTCTCCTCTGAAATACGCACCGACTGTTACAACCCTAGCAAACTGACAACACCAGAAATCTCAAGAGACATTGCAATGCTCTTGAATGACTGTGGCGTAAAACCGAATCCCTGCAGGACTTCACCCTATATAAATCGGCTCTCCTAAAATACAATTACTGCCTACATGCTGCCAAACGAACCTACTTTGTCTCTCTTATACCTTGTCATCTAGTCCCTGTCGGCTCTTCTCTACCTTTAGCTCTCTAGTGATTGCCAATCACTTCAAAGACAAGAATAATGCAATACATGAGGACACCTCCACTGTACATACATCTTCACCACTTAATATAACTTGTCTAACAGCACAGTCAACAGTCTCCTCTTTTGAACTGGCTACTACTGAAGAGGTTCCAAAACTTTTCTCAGATGCCCACCTAATCAATTGTCCCCTGGATCCTGTTCCCTTGCAACTACTATGGTCACCCACCTATACTTTCCTATGCTCCCTCACTCACATCTTTAATCTCTCCCTCTCTAGTGGCACCTTCCCTTCCATTCTAAAACATGCACAGATCACCACATCCTTAAAAAGCCCTCACTGGACCCCACTAACCTCAACAACTTAAGACCCACCTCATTGCTCCCATTCACCTCTAAACTTCTAGAACGCTTAGTCTACAACCGTCTTAGCTCCTACCTCATTGAAAAGAACCTTCTTGACCCCTTACAGTCTGGCTTTCACTTGCAGCGCTCCGCAGAAACTGCCTTACTTAAACTCACTAATGATTTACTAGCTGCTAAAACCAATGGCTACTACTTGACCTCTCTGTGGCCTTTGATATTGTTGACCACCTGCTCCTTCTCAATAAACTCTGTTTCCTTGGCCTACAAGATTCTGCTCTAACCTGGTTCTCCTCCTACCTATCACAGCGCTCCTTCAGTGTTACCTACAACTCTGTCTCCTCCTCTCCATTGCCTCTTTCTGTGGGGGTCCCCCAAGGCTCTGTTCTTGGACCCCTTCTATTCTCTATCTACACCTCCTCCATTGGTCACTTGATAACCTCCCACAGCTTCCAAAACTATCTATATGCCGATGACACACAAATCTATCTGTCTACTCCTCACCTCACTCCTTCAGTCTCCTCCCGCATTACTAACTTACTAACTGACATATCAACATGGATCTCGACCCACCCCCTTAAACTGAATCTCTAAAACCAAGCTGATAATATCCCCCCCCCCCCGCCTATGCCCCCCTCCATGACTTTTCCATCAAAATCAATAATGCAACCATCAATCCCTCCCCTCACGCCAGGATACTAGGTGTAATCCTAGACTCTGATCCGTCCTTTCATCCCCAAATCCAGTAGTTGTCAAAAGCTTGTAGATTTCATCTCTGTAACATCTCTAAAATACTCCCCTTTTTAACTAATGAAACCCCAAAGCTACCCATTTACTTCCTTGTTATCTCTCGCCTTGACTATTGCAACTCTCTCCTCGTAGGCCTACCTCTCCTCCTCAGTCTATTATGAATGCTGCTGCCAGACTCATCTACCTTACCAACCCCTCAGTGTCTGCTACACCACTCTGCTAATCTCAACACTGGCTTCCGATCACCCAGCGAATTTAATTTAAAATACTAGCCAGAACATACAAAGCCATTCACAACTCTGCCCCAAATACATTACCATCACCAATCTTGTTTCTAAATATCACCCAAACCGTCCTCTCCGCTCCTCTCAAGACCTCCTGCTCTCAAGTTCTCTTATCTCCTCCACTCACGCTTATCTTCAAGATATCCCAAGAGCCTCTCCCATACTCTGGAACTCTCTACCTCAATCTGTCTTACTATCTCCTACTCTGGCTGCATTCAGGCAATCCCTGAAAATTCATCTCTTCAGGGAAGCCTATCATGCCTCCAGCTAATCTGTTACCACTTCCATCACCTCATTCCCCACAGTTACAACCTTTTGTACCACCTGCCCCACCTTATTAGATTGTAAGCTCTTCTGAGCAGGGCCCTCTTAACCCTCTTGTATTTTATTGTATTGTAACTGTATTGTTTACCTTTTACATTAAAAAGCGCTGCGTAAACTGATACCTACATTTATATTTACTGTATGTGTATATGTACTTGTCACTGTAAATTCTCACATACAGTATATCAACTTGCTGCCAAATCACGTACCTGGTACGTCATTGTACTTCAAAGTGGTAGTAATGGGGTGGTACCGTTTTTTAGAGCCAACTATCAACTCTCTTGTAATAGCAATGGGAGCAGCGCAGTTAAACCTGGGTGGCTAAATTTGAGTACAAAAGGGAATATTAAAGAGAAAAAAATATCCTTTTAAAAATGTAAGCATTTCAACACTACAAAGAATGCAATAAGAAATGTAAATGTATGATCAGGGCAACGAAAATAGCCCACAAGAGAGACATAGTGGAGGAGAGTAAAAAGAATTTGAAAACATTTTTAAAAATACTAATAGTAAAAAAGCAAAGTCAGAGCAATTTGGCCCCATAAAAGATAGGGGCATTTGGTTACAAGTGATGGAGAAGGCAACTCTATTAAAGCAGTATTAAACTCAAACATTTATTATATTCCAGCTTACCATTTTTGTCTGCGTTCATTTTCTTTTTTAGGCTTTCTTTCCTTTATTTTCATCTATGATCCAGTCAGTAGGTCTGTTGTTTTTCAAAAGCAGCATGCATCAGTTACATGGATGAGACAAACCATTTAACACTAGCAGGGGTGCCAACAATGATTAGCTTTTATTTCTGTAAAACATTTATCCCAAAATGATAAAACGGTTTGCTGTAACTGTTTGTAAAGTATTAGCTGAAGTCTGGCTTCTATTTGTTAGTGTGTATATATCTTCTAGTACATCTACCACTCCACTACCCCCAGATTGGTGATGCTGCTGTCCAAAGGTGCCCCGTGCTCATGCATCCCAAGTGGGGGCATTCTAATACAGGAGGTGTTTTACGGACCAGATCATGAAGGAGAAAAACTAAAAAAAACAAAACAAATGTAGCCACAACATCTAAGGATTAGTAAGCTGCAATATATTATGTTTGGTTTTGTATTTAATACCGCTTTAAATGCATTCTTCTTCTTGGTTTTTACAAAAGAAAAGTAAGGGTATAATAGACAGGATAGTATTGTTAGGAACACAGCACAAGATGTTCCCTTGTGGCTAAAAAAAGCCAGTTTTCTAAAAAGACTTGAAAAATGCAATGTGAATAAATCACCTGAACCAGGTGGCTTACACCCAAGAGTCCTAAAAGAAGTTTTAGCCAGGTTATTGCTAGACCATTATTCTTTAACCACTTTCGTACCGCCGGACGTCATATGACGTCCTTGGGTTTGAGTGGTGATATCTGAATGGTGCCTGCAGCTATCCATTCAGATACCGTTTTTTTCTGCCGGCGATTCTGAACAGCGACAGAGATGATCGGATCCGTCCCCCCCCCCCAGTGTCCGTGAGCCGAGGGAGCCATAGTATGGCAGGGCGGAAATTACGTCAGAAGTCACGTCCGCCCAACGGTCTTAAAGGGCCCATTTTTATTTTGGGCTGTCATTTTTTTCAAATATTTTTATTTTTTTTATTTTTTTTGCATTTTAGTGTATTTCTTTTTAAAAAGAACAGTGTAAAAATAAAAAGCTAAAAGCAAAATAAATAATTAAAAAAAAAAAAATTAAAGCGCCCCGTCCCCGCGAGCAGAAGTGAACGCATACGTAAGTCCCGCCCACATATGAAAACGGTGTTCAAACCACACATGTGAGGTATCGCCGCGATCGTTAGAGCGAGAGCAATAATTCTAGCACTAGAACTCCTCTGTAACTCAAAACTGCTAACCTGTAGAATTTTTAAATGTCGCCAATGGAGATTTTTAAGTTGCAAAATTTGTCGCCATTCCGCGAGCGGACGCAATTTTGAAGCATGACACGTTGGATATCATTTTACTCGGCGTAACATTATCTTTCACAATATGGAAAAATTGGCCTAACTTTACTGTTTTCTTATTTTTTAACAAAAAAAACTGAATTTATTTAAAAAAAAAGCACGCTTGAAAGACTGCTGCGCAAATACGGTGTGATATAAAGTGTTGCAATGACCGCCATTTTATTCTCCAGGGTGTTAGAAAAAAATATATATATATATATAATGTTTGGGGGTTCTAAGTAATTTTTTAGCAGAAAAAACTGTTTTTAACTCGTAAACACCGAACCCAAAAACAGGCTTGGTTTGGAAGTGGTTAAAGTGTTTGTGAACCCAATCATGTAAAGCACTGCGAGCCCCTCTTTTACAGTTAGACATAGCGCACTGTATAAGTCTTTTATAAAAACAAGGCTTATAAACACCGATTTAGAGCTATCTTCAAGCCAGTCATGCAACTTGTGGCCGCTGTACAGCTCCAATACATGGATACTACAGGAGGGGCTGAGATCTCCCTCTGACGTCAGCCTGGGAGGTCACATGGCCGCTCAGCCCCTCCTGCAGTAACCCGCTCCTGAGGAAGTGAATTTTCACGAAAACGTGTATAGAAATTAGGATGCAATCTTTACAGTTTTTATCATGTAATTATTTGCTTTTATATCAACTTATGTCCATGATGTATCCATACCACTGTGGTTTTTCTTTTTCCAAAACAGTTCTTACAAATTTACATCTCTATGAGTACCATGGTTTAACTGTACCATTGATGTATTTACTTATCTGATCAACTGTTTCAAATCATGTAACATCTTCTGCCAATTGGATTATACAATAAAATATTTGCTTTTAATGCACCTACTTTTTGTTGTACATAAATGTATACCATATCTAGATGTATTATACTTATGACTGGTCATGTAAAGTCCCAAATTTCCCGTTTTGTTCAGTTATGAGGAACGACTAAAAACATTAAAGGGTAACTCCACTTTCATGGGGAAAAAAATAGCAAATAAACAAAAAGTAATATAGTGTGTACAATTGCAATACAAGTCATATTGTAATTGAATGTTATTAAAAATGACCTTTCCTTTTCAATCTGCAGCTGTTGTAATGTTATAAGAATGCATTGCAATATGGCTACCTGGATTTGTCCTGTACACAGAATGTGTATTGACCACTCCCCAGAAACATCATTTCCTGCTTGTGTGATTGGCTCACCAATTTTGCCAGAAGTCTGCCTATGATACAAGTCAGATTTCAGGCATCCCCTGCAACAAAAATGTCATTTTTGGAGAGATACTTCTAATAGGAACACATCTAAAGGGTTGCAAGCCCAGCAGATTTCCTCATTAGTGCCCTGCAGCTGCACACCTGATTGTTAATTTATGAAACCACTCCCATTAGACCCACTCAGTACAGAGCCACAGAGAAACAGAGGGATTTCTTCAGAATAACAAAAGGTAGGAATCCGCAACAAAGGTTGTTATAATCCTTGCAATGTACATAGATCACGGAGAGGGGAATGTTTTTTTGCTCAACAAAAGGGGAGTTACACTTTAAACTTTTTCTCCCCAGAAAAGAGACACTTAAAGGGGTTGTAAAGGTTTTTTTTTTAAATAACAAACATGTTATACTTACCTCCTCTGTGCAAGGGTTTTGCACAGAGTGGTCCCGATCCTCTACTTCTGGGGTCCCCCAACGGTGCTCCTGGCTCCTCCTCTTCTTGAGTACCCCCTAAGAGAAGCACTTTCCCTGGGGGCACTCATGCAGGTGCACTCCCGAGTCCTGCTGCTGCGTCTATTGACACAGACAGCAAGACTCGGCCCCGCCCCCAGCTCTCGTGTCACTGTATTTGATTGACAGCAGTGGGAGCCAATGACTCCCGCTGCTATCACTCTATCCAATGAGGACCCAAGACAGCGGCTGGAGTTGCTGTGCTCGTCCCCGTCACTGGAACGATCAGGTTCAGGTAAGTAAAAGGGGGGCTCTGGGGGGCTGCTGCACTACAGAAGGCTTTTCACCTTAATGCAGTAAAAAAAGCATGTCTAGGAGCAGCTGTCTTGGCAGAAAAAAACACAGAATTCTGGTTAATGAAATAAATTAACACCCAAGAGCTTGATGCACCTAAACAGGTTTACGCATGTCAATTGTTTTTTTTTCTGCAAAACCACTGCTGACAAGAGGAAAGTCCTTTAGGAGAGGTTAGCTACCTCCCTGTGTGCATGGGGCCTAAGAGGGGATATGACACAGATATACAAATGGAAAACCTAAACCAGAATTCTCCTGCACTCGGGTGCTCAGCCTTTGGACGTGTGGTACAAGCTGCTATCTATGGAGTGCCAAAAGTCTTGCAGCCTTCCTCAGAGCAATGGGTGCTCTTAGAAATTAAATATACAAAAGGAAAAGGAGGGCGCACTGACCTTGTGCATTCCCAAAGATATTTAATACATTTTAAACACAGAAATGGTTATACTCACATACAACCGTGTAAAATAGGCATGTAAAGTACTCCACAACAACAGACAATTCCCTTAAAGTCCAAGGCGGGGCCCGATAGATGGGACGGTATGGCGTACCTCTAACGCGTTTCGAGGGAGGACCCTCTTCCTCAGAGCCCAAGCCACATATGTCCAGTCTCCACAAGAAAGTACAAACATTTGTCTTATAGGCATGCTTGCAAAATGTTCACTCCCAGGTATATGCCCACAATGAGACACACCCACACCTCCATCAACACCTCTCCCCAAAAGGCTGGGATTAAGTGCCCGCCGCACTCTGCAGGCGTGTGGCTGCGGCTCAGGCAGACTCGATCTCCGCCGGCGAGCCGTGATCGCCTGGCAGAGAGGAAGAACGGGGAACCGCCAATGTAAACACGGTGGTTCCCCACTCTGTCAGGGCGCATTTAAAAGATCTACTGATCCCTGTCACTGGGTTCAGTTAGATCTCTTATGCCCCTGGTAGCCCAGCCCCCTCCCAGTTAGGGCACGCCTAGGGAACACACTTAACCCCTAGATCTCCCCCTGCAGGTTAACCCTTTCACTGCCAATGACATTTACACAGTAATCAGTGGATATTTAAATTTCTGATCGCTGTATAAATGTCATTGGTCCCAAAAAAGTGTCAAAAATGTCCAACATGTCCGCCCCAATATCGCAGTCCTGATAAAAATTGCAGATCGCCACCATTACTACTAAAAAATAATATTTGTAAAAATTGCCACAAATGAATTCTCATGGTTTGTAAACGCGGCAACTTTTGCACAAACCAATCAATAAAGGCCGATTGCGATTTTTTTTTACCAAAAATATGAGGAAGAATATAAAATCGGCCAAAACCGATGAATTCATTTGTTTTTATATATATTTTTTTGGATTTGTATTTTAGCAAAAAGTAAAAAATATTGTTTTTTTTTGCAAAATTGGCACTCTTTTTTTGTTTATAGCAGCGATCAGAAATGACGCGGTGGTGATCAAATACCACCAAAAGGAAGCTCTATTTGTGGGAATAAAAGGATGTAAATTTTGTTTGGGTACAACGTCGCACGACCGCGCAATTGTCAGTTAAAGCGACGCAGTGCCGAATCGCAAAAAGTGCTCTGGTCCTAATGTGGAAAATCCATCCAGGGCTGAAGTGGTTAAACACATGCCCACTCTAAGAAGTTGGATGAAAAGCGGTTTAACCTTAAACTGCATATGGTGTGCTGTCAATAATTTAGCAAAACTTTTAGATGGGCATCTTAGAGAACACAATATACAGGGATAGAAACATAAATACATATACCCCCACATACACCCACACAAGTTGAACTGTTGTTTTTATTTCACCTTACCAACTATGTAACTATGTATTGGTGCAAAGTAATCGCTATAGCCATATTTTTCTGCCAGGGTACAATAATAGACTCAACTACCAGAAAATAAATATTGTTTGCAGAACCTAAAAGCGTTATGTGCTATGTCTTACCCTGCATGGCTAAGGAATGTTGCTTGTGAAAAAAACACTTCTTGATATACCACCTGATGGAGTTTCCTGGATTGATTAAATTGAGAAATACTTATGAAATCATAAAGTACTATTGACCTGGCGTTAACAGAAGTTTTACTATTTTTTCTTTTTTTGTTGCCTCTTATAGTGAATAAATAGCTAATTTATTTATGTTTCTAAGGGGAACCTGCTGGGTGATTGTGTTTCCTTTTTTCTTGTCCTCTCCTGGTCCTTTAAACACCAAGCTTCAGCATTTATTATCAATGAAGACCAATGCTATTTTCACATTATAATTTCTATATATATTGCGTGCTATGAATAGGGGCAGATACTTTGTTTTATACTTGTTTTTTTAACACTTGGTTTGAGCAGTTGGTATTATCAATGGGGAGAATGATGTTATTTCATATTATAATTTATATATTGTGTGTTTTTTCCTCCATCTTGCCTTTTTAATACTGAGCTTGAGAATTTAATATCAACAATGGAGAAATATGTTATTGTTACATTATAATCTATGTATTTTGTGTGACATGAATTGTGGGAGATACCTTTGTATTCTCTTTTCTTATGACAGTGGGTTTAAGCAGCCTTTATTGTAAAAAGAGAGCAATTCTATTTTACATCTTTATATATATATATATATATATATATATATATATATATATATATATACACATGTGGACATGTGGTTTGAATTGTGGAAGATAAGTTATTGCACTATAATTAGTTTTATCTTTTTTTTTAAATGATTATTTGGAACATGAGTATGTATATGCACATGCTATCATTTTTTGCAAGAGACCTTAGACACCTAAGACCCCTTTCTCACTGAGACGTTTTTCAGGCACTTTAGCGCTAAAATAATGCCTGTAAAGCACCTGAAAAACTCACCCCAATCCACCTCAATGTGAAAACCTGAGTGCTTTCATACCGGGGCGGTGCGCTTGCAGTATAGCAAAAACAAAAGTAATGAAAGCAGCATCTTTGGGGCGGTGCAGTGGATGGTGGTAGCAAGAACTCAGGGAACAAATGTCACACTATATAGGATAATGTACTTAGGGGTCCAAAGTAGACTGGATAGATGGATGAATCCAGGTCAATAGTCGTTGTCCACAGATCCTATGGAAAGAACCGATACTAAAGGCACAAGCTTCTCTCTTGAGTGAAGTCAGCTCAGGCAACCATATGGAAAGAGATACAGAGAAGCGCCACTAAGTAAACAGGCTTTATTATGCAGTACATCATCAAGCTTAAAACACTTACATCAAGGTTGTAAGAGATGAGCTCCTCATGAAATGGAATGCCTCTGTGGTGGGTCACAAAGCTGCTGCATGTGTAGGAGACCGCAGTAAACAGAGACAGGATGCCGGCAAGTCCTGTGTGCAGTTCCGTGTTTTGTGGAGAAGGAACCAGCCTGGATCGCAGCACAGCGTGGCGCACGATGTCACCAGAAGGACAGGGAACACGACACGTTTCTAAGCATGCGCAAACTCCGCAAGGAGCACGCGCGCTCCGTTGTCAAATGATAGGGCTCTACTTCTAATGTGATACAGACACTAACTTTTTTCAGCAGAACACTGAAAGTGTAACCGCTAATTATAATAAAGCAGTCACTCCTATTCAGAATTAGTATGCAAAAGACACGGTCAACAAATATCTATGTCTTCGGAGCAGAAACAGGTAGAACTCTGCAACAAAGTTTGTTAAATTCCTTGCAATGTGCATTGATTACCCAAAGGGGATTGTTGCTTTTTTTCAACAAAAGTGGAATTACTCTTTAAAACTTTATTGGCTAAGATTGTTCCTAGAGTCCTACTAGAGGGCTACTTGTGAAACAAATCTTGGTTCTTAACCACTTGCTGACGGCTGATCGGCAAATGACGGCGACAGAGTGGCTCTGTAACGCGGATCGCCGTCATATGACGGCGGCCGCGAGACAGAGCCTAGTGAGCGCGCGCGCACCGCCGGAGGCGCGCAGGCTCACTGTGTTGGGGGGGGCCAGGGAGCGGGTGCGGCGGCTTCGATTGCCGCCGGCTACCCGCGATGCCCCCCCCGGAGTGAAGGAACGGAGGTCCGTGTAAGTAAACACAGACCTCCGTTCTGTGAAGGGGGAAGGGCTGTGATCACAGCCTTCCTGTACATGAAGGCTGTGACCACTTCCCTTCTCCTGTTAGGGCAGTCCCCCCACAGTTAGAACACGCCCAGGGAACATAGTTAACCCTTAGAGCGCCCCCTGCAGGTTAACCCCTTCACTGCCAATGGCATTTTTATAGCACTGATCGCTGTATAAATGCCAATGGTCCCAAAAAAGTGTCAAAATGTTCAGACATGTCCGCCCCAATATTGCAGTACCGCTAAAAATCGCAGATCGCCGCCATTTCTAGTAAAAAAAAAAAAATAATAAAAACCCCAAAAATGAATTCTCATCATCCGTAAACACGACCACTTTTGCGCAAACCAATCAATAAACGCCGATTGCGATTTTTTTTTACCGCAAATATGAGGAAGAATATAAATTGGCCAAAAACGGTGAAAAAAATGTTTTTTTATATTTTTTTTTTTGGATTTGTATTTTAGCAAAAAGTAAGAAATTTGTTTTTTTTTGCAAAATTGTCGCTCTTCTTTTGTTTATAGCGGCGATCAGAAATGACGCAGAGGTGATCAAATACCACCAAAAGAAAGCTCTATTTGTGGGGAAAAAAGGACGCAAATTTTGTTTGGGTACAACGTCGCACGGCCGCGCAATTGTCAGTTAAAGCAACGCAGCGCCGAATCGCAAAAAGGGCTCCGGTCCTAAAGCTGGAAATCCTTCCGGGGCTGAAGTGGTTAAAGCAAATATGAAGACAAGGAAGAGGAATCTGATGATACAAGTTAATAGAGCAGAAAAAGAATATACTAATATACCTCCTATTTCTTGAAAAAATTGAGAAGGCTGAACATAGGCATTTTTTAAAGCATTGCTTTTAAGAGAGAGATAACGTATGACATTTATTTGCAACTATAATACATGTTCAACAGCCATCTGAATACACAGCGGCAATTGAAAACTCTACCTATTTTATGGTAATCTATAGGCCTCTAAAAGGACATACTCAGATGAACAACGAGGTAACGATTTAGAAGATATACTTAGATATGATTTAGATTTTTCTTTACTTTGGAAGAGCTAAAAAGAGCATTGGAAACACTTACTAATAACAAGGCCCCAGGACAGATGGTCTCCCAGCAGATGTGTACAGGACTTGTAAATAAAATTCTCTTACCATCATTTTTAGAAAAATAAACACATCTTTTGATCTTAGTATATTACAAGACTCTGCGTATAAGGTAATACTAAGTGGCTATATTGAAACCAGGTAAGACTGTCATGCATCTAGATTTGCATTGACGATAGGTTTGCTTACAGAAAATGTTAAATTAACTGCTGAAAAGAGCAAATTGCTTGATTGTTGTATTACATACAATTATAAATCCTGATCAAACAGGTTCTATGCCTAATATATGTAAGGCTCTGGATATCTTACATAGCTTTTTAAATGTATAACTACTTCCAGATAATATGGGAGCCAGAGCAAAACTATCTCTAGATGCAACTAAAACATTTCATAGTATTACGTAGCCCCAATAATAGACAGGAGTGGAAACATTATTTTGACTCCAAGTTTATTAAATGTGTTCCACTTTTATATCAGATTCCCTGTAAGATATAAAGTAAATATTTGTTTGTTTCCTCAAATTAAATTGCAGTGTGGCACTCACCAAGGATTATTGTTTTGCAATGACTATTGAACCATTGATAGTGATAATCAGATACACATCTGACTTCACTGGCTTTAAACAAAGTCCTACAGAAAAAAAATTGGGTTATATGTGGATGATGTTCTTTTATTCTTAGGTGATACCAACATTCTAACTCTTCTCTACATTTGATCATTTTCAGGATCATTAATTAATTGGAGAAGGTCACACACATTAATAAACTGAAATCCCCTTTACCCAGCTCTGCCACATCGATTAAAATCTCGACCCATTTCAAATATTTTGAGTAATTAATAATGTTACGCCCCCTTCATGTTGAACCCAAAGACAGATGGGGTAGACCATTCTGTATTTGAGGTTGCACTTGTGTTTCTACTGAAGCACTGGCGAAAAGTTTGGGAACAGGAGACCCAGTTTCTATAGTTTAGGAAACTTACCAGGAAGGAAGGCGGAGGGGTCCCAGGAGTGGGTCTGCCCACAGGAACCCTAAGTGCTCTTTCAACCACATAGGTAACAGAGACTTCTGAGAGACCCAGGAGCTTTTTGAAGAATGATTCTGCAAACTCTGCCAGATGGTCACCCTGGGGCTCCTCTCGGAGGCCAAGGACCCATGCATTTTTGTGGTGCAGCTGATTCTCTGCTTCATCCGGCTTGACCACCAGGACTTGCACTGTAGTACAGGTATGATACTGGAGTGCTGTGTAGTAATGTCCTTGGTGGCAGAGATGTGGGTTTCCTTTTAATAATTAGAATTGATCATTTCATTACAGCATCCAACTTAAGAAGGTGGTACTAGTCTATGGCTATATTTCGCAAATGGAACATTTTGTAGGTTGCGGTAAGGGGATCCAACCTCTATAACAGTTGATAAGTGCATGTTGGGGGGGGTAAACCTATTAGTGATGCTAAAGAAGGGGATTTTTTTTACTCTCTGGGTGGTGTCCCTATTTTCTAATTTGGAGGTGGGTTAAGGAATTATCAGGGATAAAGGGGGTTTACTACATGTATAAGGAACTGCCAAAGTTGAAGAGATTTGCCCTCTGGAAAAAAGGTATTTTAAGATTTGAGCAATTGCTTCACACTAATTACCTAAAATAATTTAAATAATTATGGGAAGAGTTCTCTATACCTAAAGTTGTTATCACTATTTACAATTGCTCCATGTAATAGGCTCCCAGGAGGAACTAAGGAACAACAGCATTTTGGATATTATAAGATTCCAGTGGTAAAGGATGTGCTATTGTGTGATAACACAAAGAGTGCAATTCCCTCTGTATACAAACATACTAATCCATAAATATCTAATGGCATATCTCCCACTGATATGCAGAGAGCAATGGTTTTGAGACATACGCAAGATTGAAACGAATGAATGGTCAGATATATTAAAGCGGTTGTATCCCCTCCAATATGATTTTTGCCTACAGGTAAGCCTATAATAAGGCTTACCTGTAGGTAAAATGAATATCTCCTAAACCTGTATGGTTTAGGAGATATTCCCCTTGCAAGCAGCCACTGTCGTTAGCGGCGCATGCACAGTGATGGCCCGGCGCATTGTGCCGGACCTTGTCGGAAAGACGGGAGTGACGTCTCGTGGCTCCGGCCACTCACAGCGCTGGAGCCCTGTACCCGAAAGCAACATCTGAGGGAAGATGTCCGCTCCCTCAGAGGGGACTGAGCAGCCCTGATGGATCTTCATTCTAAAATGAGTATTTCATATTGAGCTAGTATGCGGTAATGAGTAGGCTCATTATGCCTTTGTCTTGCAGGTTTTATTTTTTTGGGGGTTTTTTGTTCCCTGGGGATACAACTGCTTCCACTGTCTTGATATCAGTCTCTGCAAGAGTAACTCAGTTATTTATTGTCCTATTGACATTTACAGTTGTATGCAAGAGTTTAGGAACCCCTGACAATTTCCATGATTTTCATTTATAAATATTTGGGTGTTTGGATCAGCAATTTCATTTTGATCCATCAAATAACTGAAGGACACAGTAATATTTCAGTAGTGAAATGAGGTTCATTGGATTAACAGAAAATGCGCAATATGCATCAAAACTAAATTAGACAGGTGCATAAATTTGGGCACCCCAAAAGAAAAATCACATCATATTTAGTAGAGCCTCCTTTAGCCGAAATAACAGCCTCTAGATGCTTTCTATAGCCTGTAATGAGTGTCTGGATTCTGGATGAATGTATTTTGGACCTCCTTATGAATGTATTTTGGATTCCTCCTTACAAAACATCTCCAGTTCAGTTAGGTTTTATGGTTGCCGAGCATGGACAGCCCACTTCAAATCACCCCACAGATGTTCAGTGATATTCAGGTCTGGGGACTGGGATGGCCATTCCAGAACATTGTACTTGTTCCTCTGCAAAAATGCCCGAGTAGATTTTGAGCAGTGTTTTGGGTTGTTGTCTTGTTGAAATATCCAGCCCCGGCGTAACTTCAACTTTGTGACTGATTCCTCAACATTATTCTCAAGAATCTGCTGATATTGAGTGGAATCCATGCGAGCCTCAACTTTAACCAGATTCCCAGTACCGGCACTGGCCACACAGCCCAACAGCATGATGGAACCTCCACCAAATTTTACTGTGGGTAGCAAGTGCTTTTCTTGGAATGCTGTGTTCTTTTGCCGCCATGTATAACGCCCCTTGTTATGACCAAATAACTCAATCTTTGTCCAAATGTGCGTTTGCATACCTCAAGCGACTCCGTTTGTGGTGTGTGTGTGTTGAAAAGGCTTCTTTCGCATCACTCTCCCATACAGCTTTTCCCTGTGCAAAGTGCGCTGAATTGTTGAACGATGCACAGTGACACCATCTGCAGCAAGTTGATGTTGTAGGTCTTTGGAGGTGGTCTGTCGGCTATTTTTGACCGTTCTCACCATCCTTCGCCTTTGCCTCTCCAATATTTTATGTGGCCTGCCACTTCTGGCCTTAACAAGAACTGTGCCTGTGGTCTTCCATTTCCTCACTATGTTCCTCACAGTGGATACTGACAGCTTATATCTCTGCGATAACTTTTTGTAGCCTTCCCCTAAACCATAATGTAGAACAATCTTTGTTTTCAGGTCATTTGAGAGTTGTTTGAGGCCCCCATGTTGCCACTCTTCAGAGGAGAGTCAAAGAGAACAACAACTTGCAATTGGCCACCTTAAATACTTTTTCTCATGATTGGATGCACCTATCTATGAAGTTCAAGGCTTAATGAACTCACCAAACCAATTGTGTGTTCCAATTAATCAGTGATAAGTAGTTACAGGTATTCAAATCAACAAAATGACAAGGGCGCCCAAATTTATGCACCTATCTAATTTCGTTTTGATGCATATTGCACATTTTCTGTTAATCCAATAAACCTAATTTCACCACTGAAATATTACTGTGTCCTTCAGTTATTTTATAGATCAAAATGAAATTGCTGATCCAAACACCCAAATATTTATAAATGACAAGCATGGAAATTGTCAGGGGTTCCTAAACTTTTGCATACAACTGTATAGGACGTATAGAACTTCAAGTTACGTTATAGAGCAGGTCTTCGGGATAGACCTAAATTTACTAGCTGTAGACAGGCCCTGGGAGATTTCATTCATCTTATTTGGAGATGTCCTAAGTTGGAAAGGTATTGAAAAAGATGTTGCTCAGCATAGTTACACTGTTCTTAAACCAAATGTTGCATGTAATTAATATATTTGAATATCAGAATATCTAGAGGTGGCATTTATATCAGCAGGCAATTTACATATGAAAGTAGAACAGCTGACTCTTCAGCTTAGGCGGAGCGCTAAACAAATTTCTAATTATTTGGGTGGAATGGCCTCAGTTACCTGGTCTGCTACTTTATTGTTGAGAATTTGAAAGAGGCTTCGGACATTTAGAATAAAAAAAAAAATGTTTTTTTTTTAACCACCTCCCACCCGGCCACTGTACATATACGGCCGGGTGGGCGCCTCACCGTTCTGAGTGGACATTCAGGAACGTCCCTCAGAATGAGCGCTCGCAGCACGGCCACGAGGTGCGCTGCGGTTTGATCCTGATTCAGAGGACCAGGCCGAGCAGAGATCGGGATATGGGCGCTGTGATTGGCCCTCCCGATCACATGATGGCTGTGTCTAATCACAGATTCCACCTCAAATATACATGTCAGTGTATCCATAAAACATCTGTACCAGTGCCCAAAACATCTGTATGTCCCTGTCACATCTGGACCAGTGCACAAAACATCTGTATATCCCCATCACATCTGTACCAGTGCACAAAACATCTGTATATCCCCATCACATCTGTCAGTCTCCAAAACATCTGTCTGTCCCCGTTCCATCTGTACCAGTGCACAAAACATCTGTCTGTCCCCCATCACCGCCAACACCAAATAAACCCTGATTTGGGTTATTTTTACCAAAGAAATTTAGCAGTATTATTTTTGGTCAAAATTACTTATTTGCAAAAAATTTTAACAGAAACAAAGAAAAATGCATTTTTTTTTAAAAATGTCGGTCTTTTTGCATTTGTAGCGTAAAAAATAAAAACCCAGTAGTGATTAACCACTTCAGCCCCGGAAGGATTTCCAGCTTTAGGACCGGAGCCCTTTTTGCGATTCGGCGCTGCGTCGCTTTAACTGACAATTGCGCGGTCGTGCGACGTTGGGCTTAGCGTTTTTCCCGAGGCCAGGATTTCGACCTTTAGGAAGGCCCCGACTTCACCAATTAGTGATGACCCAAAAATAAAAAATGCGATGTTTACGTTTTTCTGGCTGTAAAAATTTTTTTTTACGTAAAAAGAAACAAAGACAATTTTAAAAAACGTTTATTCATTAAAACTGGTTTTTATTATGACGATTTAAAGAAACCATTTTTATTGGGTTTAGTCCCAAATAAACCACAACCGCCACTACCCCCTGTCTGTCTACAAAACACGTGACCATGTCTACCTTGCCCCTGTCTGTCTACA
>BLSH010289873.1:793373-807735 GCA_018402905.1 Glandirana rugosa
CTGTGCTAGCATTTCTCCTGCGGTGTTGCTATCAGTGTGTGAAGAGTGGGAGAAGAGGGTTGCATTGACAATCCAACACAATGGGCAGCACATTGAACACATTTTATAAGTGGTCATAAACTTGTAAATAACTCATGAAAGCATAAAGTTACGTTAAAACCAAGCACACCATTGTTTTTCTTGTGAAATTCCCAATGAGTTTGATGTGTCACATGACCCTCTTCCTATTGAAAAAAACAAAAGTTGGATTCAAAATGGCCGACTTCAAAATGGCCGCCATGGTCACCACACATCTTGAAAAGTTTCCCCCCTCACATATACTAATGTGCCACAAACAGGAAGTTAATATCACCAACCATTCCCATTTTATTAAGGTGTATCCATATAAATGGCCCACCCTGTACATCAGGACTGATTAGTTTTCAAATATATATACCATAGTTTGTAGACTAACTTTCACAAGACTAAAGAATATACACTAATTTGTGTCATTTTTACCAAAACAATACATGTTTGCCTACATTTATGAGATCATTTATTTACAAAATTCTATAACAGAAACTATTTAAAAAATGTTCAGTATTTTTTCACTTATAAAGCAAAAAAGTTACTCATCCAGTGATGATTACATATCACCAAAATAAAGCTCTATATATTTTATTTTCCAGGGTGTCTCTTTTCAGAAAATATATAATGTTTTGGGGGGTTTATACAATCTTCAGGACTAAAATGATTTTTTAATCACTTGTCTACTGGGCACTTTTACCCCATTCCTGCCCAGGCCAATTTTCAGCTTTCAGCGCTGTTGCACTTTGAGTGACAATTGCACGGTCATGCAACACTGTACCCAAACAAATTTTTACCATTTTTTCTCACAAAAATAGAGCTTTCTTTTGGTGGTATTTAATCACCATTGTTTTTTTATATTTTTTTGCTAAATAAACAAAAAATACAAGAGAAAGAAAATTAAAAAAAACGTTTTCATGGTTTGTTATAAAGTTTAGCAAACAGGTCATTTTTCTCTTTCGCTGATGTGCGCTGATGAGGCTGTACTAATGGGCACTGATAGGCTGCACTGATGGGGCAGCACTGATGAGGCTGCACTGATAGGAGGCACTGATAGGCAGCACTGATGAGGAGGCACTCATGGGCACTGATTGGCAGCACTAGTGGGCACAGATTTGCAGCACTGGTGGACACTGGTGGGACAGCACTGATAATAAGGACACTGATAATCAGTGCCCTGATTATCAGTGTAGATGTCCCTTTTAGAGAAGCTGGTTATCGGCTCGGCATGCTGTCAGCATGAGGAAAGGAGTGCCTATAAAAGGCATCTGTTTACCTTCATAATCAGCTGTGATTGTACACAGCTGATCATATGGTAAAAAGCTGCTGATTGGCTCTTTACCTCAACCTGTGATCAGCAGTGTCCTGAGGACACTACGTTCACGGAGTGCACTGCCCGTGTCCAGCCACGGGTGCTATCACAGGACGCCGTCATTCGGTTATATCGCGGTCGACAAGTGGTTAAATGTGTGCAAAAAAAATAGCAAAATCAGCTCTGGCAGCGAACAGGTTAAAACTGAACTCCAGGCAGATACAGTATCTCACAAAAGTGAGTACACCCCTCACATGTAAATATTTTATTATATTGTTTCATGTGACAACACTGAAGAAATTACACTTTGCTACAATGTAAAGTAGTGAGTGTACAGCTTGTATAACAGTGTAAATTTTCTGTCCCCCTCAAAATAACTCAACATACAGCCATTGATGTCTAAACCGCTGGCAACAAAAGGAAGTACACCCCTAAGTGAAAATGTTCAAATTGGGCCCAATTAGCCATTTTCCCTCCCCGTGTCATGTGACTCATTAGTGTTACAAGGTCTCAGGTGTGAATGGATAGCAGGTGTGTTAAATTTGGTGTTATCACTCTCCCTCTCTCATATTTGTCACTGGAAGTTCAGCATGGCACCTCATGACAAAAAATTCTCTGAGGATCTGAAAAAAAGAATTGTTGCTCTACATAAAGATGGCCTAGACTATAAGAAGATTGCCAAGACCCTGAAACTGAGCTGCAGCACGGTGGCCAAGACCATACAGACCTATGGTTGCTGCCAGCATTGCTGCAGAGGTTGAAGGGGTGGGGGTCAGCCTGTCAGTGCTCAGACCATACGCCGCACACTGCATCAAATTGGTCTACATGACTGTCATCCCAGAAGGAAGCCACTTCTAAAGATGATGCACAAGAAAGCCCGCAAATAATTTGCTGAAGACAAGCAGACTAAGGACACGGATTACTGGAACCATGTCCTGTGGTCTAATGAGAACAAGATAAACTTATTTGGTTCAGATGGTGTCAAGCGTGTGTGGCGGCAACCAGGTGAGGAGTACAAAGACAAGTGTGTCTTGCTTACAGGCAAGCATGGTGGGGGGGTGCCATGGTCTGGGGATGGGCTGCAGGCCAGTATTCCAACATGATAACGACCCCAAACACACCTCCAAGAAGACCACTGCCTTGCTAAAGAAGCTGAGGGTAAAGGCGATGGACTGGCCAAGCATGTCTCCAGACTTAAACCCAGCATCTGTGGGGCATCCTCAAACGGAAGGTGGAGGAGCGCAAGGTCTCTAACATCCAAAAGTTTTGTGATATCGTCATGGAGGAGAGGAAGAGGACTCCAGTGGCAACCTGTGCAGCTCTGGTGAACTCCATGCCCAAGATAGTTAAGGCAGTGCTCGAAAATAATGGTGGTCACACAAAATATTGACACTTTGGGCCCAATTTGAACATTTTCACTTACGGGTGTAATCAATCACTTGTGCTACCAGTGGTTTAGACATTAATGGCTGTGTATAATAAATGAAGAATTCGGCGCAAGGCTATATGCCTACATGTGTGAGAGCGGCTTTGCACAACAAGGACTTTCTATTCTAGAATTCTAAACCTTTAAAACATGAAACAACAACAATGTGCAGAGCTAACACTTTGCATATATATACACACACAAATCACTATAATTAATATGAAAGAGACATGTGGGCTGAAAAATAAATCTAATGTAGACAAAAAAAGTACATAAAAATGAAAATGAAAATGAAGGGGCATAGGCACCAGAGCGGCTTCCCAATGTGTAATGGGTGTAAATAGAGCACATGATGTGTACAAACAGTGCAGACAGTCCCAGTCACCAAAGGTTTGTCAAGCCTCTCACCTCTCTGATCCGACCCTGTGCGGATCAAACAGCCTCCAACTACCTCCATTTGGCCAATTAGAAAAGAGGGGATGGTACTTCATATAGACAAGTCACTTGAAAATCCCTGGTAAATGTTCGTCTCCATAATGATGACTGCTGATTACATCCACAACTCCAGTACATATATGAAAAGAAGAGTACAGGATCTAGTGCTCACTGTATCAAACAACGTTTAATATAAAGAATAAGATTACACTCACATTAAAAAGCACTTAAAAGCAAGTGCAGGCTTAAGAACGTGCAGACACAAATCACATCCAGCTGGAGCCGCCGATGTTTCGTCCGCACGGACTCCTCACTGTAAACTACTGGTGACGTTGTGCGTGACTCCTCCCCCTCGTACGCGTTATGTCCTGCCTGTGGGGGGTGGACTTCTTCAGCTAGGGGCTTAATTAATTAATGGCTGTGTGTTGAGTTATTTTGAGGGGACAGCAAATTTGCACTGTTATACAAGCTGTACACTCACTACTTTATATTGTATTCTTCAGTGTTATCACATGAAAAGATATAATAAAATATTTACAATGTGAGGGGTGTACTTACTTTTGTGAGATACTGTATAACAGACACATTGATGCATCAATTATTGTATCCTTATTTTTTTTAAATCCACACAGTGAAAATACCTGAACTTGACTTGGTATCAGCCTCTTACAGTTACAGTACTTCAGTACTAGAGAAGAAGATGCAGCACAAACAGCCAACCAGTTGTGAAAGAAGCAAGCTCATAGGAGGAAAGAGCAAAGTGACAAAGAGATGAAATCATAAGAGTGCTGCTTCTCTTTTTACAGTTTAGTCAAAGGATGGGGATGGGACAGAGTCCTGTAAGTGTCACTGAATTGAGGAAGAGAAAAAAACAAGTCAGAAAGGACTGTGTGGTGTGATTGAGCTGTGTAAACCTCAGAACTGGATGGACAGAAATACAAATCAATCCTTTGCTAGGTAAAACAGCTCAATTTTTGTGATTATGCATATGGTCTGTAAATATGCTGTTATGTGTTTACCAATTGCTATGTATCCATCACTGTATGGCAGTGTTATATGGCTGAGACAATAAATACATATATACTATTGGTATACTCGGTTTTGCCTGAAGTTCCCTCACACACACCTCATCTAAAGTCCCGACCCTTCTTTTTTATGTATTCAATAGGGATGGAGATTCATGGTCACATGTTCTCATTTATAGTCCCACAACCCTCTCCTTTTAATTTTTGCAACATATTTATATATTTAATGGTATGCCTGGAGTTATTTTTTTTTTTTTTTGCATAAATAACTGCATTCATTTGTGCATTTGACATTGGCCCAGAGTTCAGCTGAGCTGAGCTGGGCTGACCTGAGCAATGTTAACTTTCCCTTAAATTTTAGTTGTTGGTGGAAAACAAACACATGAAAAACACATCAACTTCATGCAGATGGTGCCCTTGGTGAAAATGAAACCCTGGATGCCAGACGTGTAAGGCAGAAAAACGAACCCACTGCCCACTTTGCAGTCTAACATAAAGGGAAGGATCACTATAATGGGAATTAACAGATTTTGCATAGATAAACAATGATAAGAGTCGACAAGAAAAGTAATTGTTCTGTTGATTTCATAGTTTCAGGAATGTACAATCTAAATCTGTGACATCCCAATGGTCACCCAAGTAAGAAAAATATACCTATTCTTTTGCTTTACAGTTATACTAAGCCACACTATATAGTAAATTTTTGGACATCATTACCATTATTTCATATGGACTGAATATATTCTGAGGTACAGAAAATGAAGTCTTAATCTAGTGCATTTCACAATCTGTCCTCAATACAGTCACACAAACACATGCTCACTTGCCAATTTAAGCAGAAGTCAATTAACCTACCTGCTGGTTTTTGGACTGTAGAAGTGAACTAGGGCAAACTATTCAAGCTGCCATTTTCTGTGTTGGTAAAGAAGGAGAGCAGAGCAAGGTGCCAAATACATGGCACAAAATCTGATGGTACATTTCATGTTGTGTGTCCAAATCCACTAGTATTTATGTATTATTGCAAAACCACAGAAGTTTCTGTCTTATTAATATTTACATAAGCTTTTGAAATGGTAATTTCCTGCCAATATACCACAGGCAATTGTATACTTTTGTATATAATATATAGTATTGTTTTCCTTTTCTGTTTATGAACTCTGGATTCAATTTTTTTGGTGACATATAAATGAAAATTTCTAGATCTGGTCATTTACTTACGCTGATTATAGCTTTTTAATGAACAGCCACTTAATTGATAACAGTATGTATTACAACAGTAAACGCTCAAATTAATTATCTTCACTTCCTAACAGCAAAATGGAAATAAAAGCACATTCTCATGGAAGAGTGGGGGTTATCATTAATCTAAAGCCTCATGGGTGTTCATTACTAGAAAATACCATTTATGCAGCAAATAAATTACTTGAGCTATGCTATATATAAAGTGACTGTAGATAAAATATATACGTATACATATATGTACGAAGGCTTCCGCAAATCTATGTAACTTCATTCTAGTGAATACAACCCAAAAACATTGCGGCCTCAGCAGAATGTCTGTGACTTTCCAGAGTATCAGCAATGTAGATTAAAAAAAAAAAACTCTGGAAAATCAAATTAAGGGCCCATTCACACCAGACATAGCAAGTTCACTGCAGATTTGCATGAATTTGCAGTGTATTTTTTCCTAAGCTTGCATTTCCTTTGAAGTCATTTCTGTCCTCTTTGGGACTTTATGTGCACTCATCTGCACTGCAGTGCATTTTCATGCATTTGCAGGAAAGAAAATTGCAGCATGCTGTACTTTCCTTCACTGCACTTGCACTGCAATAGTGTGACATTTGCCCAAAATCCTTAGGCTGACAATTTAAAGATAACACATTCCAGCAATATAAAAAAATATATATTGTGATAAAGCATTGAGGTGATTGTAGCCGTATTAGTGCAATAGTGCCAGAGAAAATTGAGTACTGTCCGTGATACTTTTTTTATTTGCACTAACATACAATTTTTCAGGACAAGCTTTCGGGGTGCGTCCCCTTCTTCAAGATCCAAGCTTGGACCTTGAAGAAGGGGAGATACCCCGAAAGCTTGTCCTGAAAAATTGTATGTTATTGCAAATAAAAAAAGTATCACGGACAGTACTCAATTTTCTCTGTGATAAAGCATAAACTTTAGGCAGAATAAAAAAGTATTTCAAGTAGTACCGCAATCTGTTTTTTTTATCAGCCTTTTCTAGTCTCCTGCAGAGCAGGACAGAAACTGGGAGAAATGTGGAAGCACTGTAAGCCAGTGATCAGACCTTGCTGTGTTACATGTTGGTGTCAATCTAACAAAGGATGCTCACTGGCAGGATGAAAGACTACACATCTGACCTCATCATTAAGCTGATTTGTGTTTACTATTCAATTACAGTCTAATGAAGTCTTGGCCAAGCTACATCGTGCAACATATTTTTGCAGGTAAGGTAGTTCCCACAAATTCGCTAATTTAGCTAATTGCATATTGCTGTTTGCCAACAATTTCTTTATAAGGTTTGTCATAATGAGCCTCTTCTCATTTTTTATCCCAACAAGTGTGGTTACATCCAAAGAACATGTAAGGTGTGTTCTATCTTGTTGATATGGGTACTCTCCTTCAGTAATCAGCAAACAATATAAAAAAAATAAAAAATAATAAACACATAAGGTGAAATTTCACAAGTACCATAGCCTAGCTATCGTGTTGTTTGAGGAAAGCACAAATGAATGCAATGCAGTTTGGATTTCCTGTTTTCCTCAAGATCTGATGAAGAACCAGTAACCTGAAACAAGTTGTATGCATTCAGGTTTTTCACATCTTGTGTAAAAGTATGCTAAAACGCACCTTTTTAAAAAATGATTACTAGCATTGCATAGCACATAACCAATTTATAATCATCTGAGCATAAATTATAGCTTCTACAAGAAAATCTACACACATTAGCACAAAGTATTCCTGATACAATATAGTCTCCAAAACAATAAAAAAGGTAACCACATTTCTTTCAATATGACTAAGTATGTAGTTCTGTAGATCGAGCTGTCTAAATTTTGGTAGGTCACCCACATCAAAGCACAATGATGAAGAAGTGATGTATAATGCTATAAAACTTATATTTAGTTACTCTCCCAGATTCAAACCTAACAGGCTTATCTGAGGTCTTGGTCAATCTAGGAAAACATTTTAGCAAAGTAATAATACATGTTATTGAAAAAATAAAAATTGTTTGCAGTGGGACATGCGGACACTAGTGTGTTATATTGAGTTGAATTTGGAAAAGTCCTTCATGTTGCGTTTTTGGTTTATTGCCTGCATTTTCCACCAACATCAGTTTAATGAGCTCCTTCACAAAAAAATACACCCAAAACAAATAAGCATGGTCTTAAACAAGAATATAAACTCTGAACAAACACAACTTTTCTAAATAGTCAACAAAGAAATGCTACAAAATATTAGAGGAAGTCAGAACACACAAATGTAAGGCTTGGCCAAGAAAATTCTATTTTTACATGCACACTACACAATAAGGTACATTTTGCTAATATTTGTTGCCAAAATATAAAACCATTATGTCCATTTATTCACTAACATTAGGCCACTCTACACATGGCAAAAGCCATTATTATGAAAAGTAGGGGAGCTGAAAAAGGAAATGCCCTCATGCAGTGTATTTTTTCCATTTCTGCTGCATTTGGACTGCTTTTGCTGATTTCCGCCCATCTTGCTAATTTTCACTATTTATTTACACTTCACTACAGCTATTTTCAATGTCCGACGTTCATAACTTAGGAGAAAAGGCAGACAAAGTCTTGAAGTGAAATGGATGAAATGTGGAAAAACAATTATTTTAGCGTTTTACAGAATCTGGTCCTCTAACATCTGTAATGAGCTATTCTGCTTTCTAAACAAGTTCAGAGAATTCTCTATTTAACAGTACATCTTTGTAATAAAAAATGATATACTGTATTATATAATGTTCTGCTGATAAAATTCAGTTTCAAGTGCATGATACGATGCAAAACGCAATTCAATAAAATTGTACATTAGCGGATTACTGACAGTCTGCAATTTTCATGCTTTATTACAAATCCTAAAATGCAGCTCATGGTTACTGTTATCAGTTAACAGAACATTTGCTTTATCTGGGTAACTGTCATCAACATCAAGCAGTGCGCCTGACAACAGTAATCTGACATGACAGTAATACTTAGCGTAGTTTCCTATGTTAAAGATGTTAATGTGCCAGGATATGTCATATTCTGTAACACGCCAAAGATTTTTTCTCTCTTTTAACTTTGCTGTGTACAAAACGGTCACTTTCACAATCATTCACATTTTATGAGTACCTACAGCACACTTTCTTTAATAAAGATTAGCAAATGAATTTCAGAATTACATCAATCTGGCAAATTCTTTTTCAGGGATATTAAAATTTTCAACTCACCAAAATATATATGTGTAAGCAGATTTCTTTAATCTACAGAGAACAAAGTTAATGACTGTATGCAATCACATTTCAGGTCATACAAACTCATTTGTACATATTCAGGTGACAAATTTACTACATTTGCTGAAAAGGTGACAGTCACAATATTTGCTTCCCAAATTAACTTCCTGATCTCAAAATCATTTTTTTTCACTTTTCTCTTTCTCTTACAGATTTTTTGGGTTGAAAAAATAAAACAAATGTAAACCATTATGGATATTAAATACCTAATCTATAGCACAGATATGCAATGAAGGGTACATTATTTAAATATTTATTTCAAATATAAAGATTGTGAATTATTTATTTGAATTTTGCGTAAACTATTAAAAGTGGTGAATCGTTTATTTCAATGATTTAAAAATGATACTATTTTAGGCTCTTAAAACAAATGCACTAGTATTATGGTTTTTCACTGTTGAATACTAAGCAATAGCAGCATAAATGTACATTATTTAATCTGCTCTGCAATACTTTTGCTTCATATGTAAAGAGATTGTTTGGGCATGCTGACATTTACTAATTATACATAACAATATGTTTCTGCTGAGTTTGTTAGCATCCACATTAATGGTAAAGTGTGATACCAAATTCACTGTGAGCATAGCCAATATGTATAGCTATCTCCAAAATCTGGGCACAGGGCAGTGTTAAGAGCTTCTGATTCTGTGCAGATTGCTGAGAAAGAGTTAGACATTTTAAGCAAAGGCTCCAAAAATACTTGTGCTCTGTGTCTGATTACCCAGCAACTGCTCTACAAAATAAAAAAAATAAAAAACTTACAACATGTCTATCAGTTCTACAATGCTGAAATCACATATGACAGGTTCGCTTTAGCTGTTTGAAAATTTGAAACGTGCTTCTTTAACATATAATGTGGCCAAATAGACTAATTTATGTGCTTACTAAACTACAATGTGAGCAAACGATGAACCAAAATGATGCCACTTTCATTCCAGAACAGGGGCTGCTGATAACACAGGTGCGCTATTTCAATAGAGCTTCTATACTATAGTGCATTAGGATTGACATATTCATAAAATCTTGATTTGCAAAACGTACAGTCAATATCAGCACCTTTTGTAACTTTTTTTTTTTTATCCTATACTTATAATAGAGTGTTTTAATTCAACATTTGCTTTTTTTTATTGAACAGTATATCTAAAACCTATTCTAGGTTGCTAGTACTATATATATTTTTTTAAATCTATTTAGCATTACAATAGTGTTCCAAATTCGTTTTATTATATATTTATAATATCAACTATATATCGATTATATATAATATGAGAAAGCTTTCTACATTAAAAGTTTTAAATATCAAAAATGAAATTTACAATTAATTGAAATTTCTACTGTGTTTGCAAAAAAAAAAAAAAATAACAGCCTGAGCTAAATTTACATCATACATAGTCATTTATAAAACAAATCAGTATCTTAAAATTTTCTTAGGGAAAGAATAAAGAGATTAAGCCAAAAATAAATATTTCTGTTACATGTCTGTATGTGGTACACGTACAGGATATGAGGATATTAAAACCGTAGTGTCTTTGATAGCCTGCTTGTGGTATAGCAGGGAAGATCTGTACATATACAAAGGTTAGAGTGACCCCCTCTGATCACTTATCAAAATGCACTGTGCATTGATGGGAATAGCTCACTACAGAGTACTGTTCTACCTTCTCTGTTAAAAGCAGTAAAAATAGTCAATATGATTTAATAAAATACTGGGGAATTGGAGAAAGTACGAACACACTTAGGTCATTCAAATAACTTTTTACAGTCGTACTTGGCAGAGTTACTACTTTTCAATGAGTTAGCAAACATTCACAAAAGTCTGTGTATGGTGCAATGCAAATTCTACAGCTCAAACATTCTGATTTTTCTTAACCACTTCAGGTCCAAAAGGTTTACCCCCCTTCATGACCAGGCCATTTTTTTGTGATATGGCACTGTGTTACTTTAACTGACTATTGCGCGGTCGTGTGGCGCTGTACCCAAATAAAATTGACTTTTTTTCCCACAAATAGAGCTTTCTTTTGGTGGTATTTGATCACCTCTTCGGTTTTTATTTTTTGCACTATAAACATAAAAAGACCGACTATTTTTAAAAGAAAAACAATATTTTTTACTTTCTGCTATAAAACATATCCAATAAACAAATGTAAAAAAATTTCTTCAATTTAGGCCAATATTTATTCCGCTACATAGTTTTGGTAAAAAAATCGCAATAAGTGTATATTGATTGGTTCGCGTAAAGTTATATCATTTACAAACTATGGGATATATTTATGGATTTTTTTTTTACTAGTAATGGCGACGATCAGCGACTTATAGTGGGACTGCAACATTGTGGCAGACAATTTGGACACTAAGTGACACTTTTTTTTGGCATCAGTGACATTAATACAGTGATCAGTGCTAAAAATATGCCACTGTACTAATGACACTGGCAGAGAAGGGGTCAACATCAGGGGTGATCAAAGGGTTAAATGTGTGCCCAAAATGTGCTTGTACTATGGGAAGGCAGATATCTGTGTTCCTGCTTAGCAGAAACACAGGACCACTACCTTCCCTACTGGCAGAACAGCGATCTGCCTTGTTTACATAGGCAGAACATCATTCTGCTTCTGTCCCGAACTATCGGCGGGTCCCTGTGGACATAGAGTCCGCTGGACCCGCGGACACGTGTCGCCAGCGGCACGTGTACGCACCCCAGACCCAGAAGTGCAGGATTACATACAGGTACGTGATTCTCCACAGAAGAGCCACCTTGCCGCCGTATATGTACAGTATACAATCAGCAAGCGGTTAAAGGGGAAGTAATCTTTTTAAGGTATTTGAAATATATCCGTGAAGAAGACCAATCTAATGTAAGCAATAATAATGCATATTACCCTACTGAAAAAGTATTCCATGTATAGTTTGTAATTATGTATGTACATTTTGGGGCGAGGGGGCAGATTTTTTTTATCCTTTTATCTTACCGTTTATTGAAACCAGTAGACCCTCTGCAGTAATGATTAAAAGCTATAGACCATGTAACCAAGATCGCCTAGGCTGGGGTACACAATTTTTTTCATTAATTTAAAGAATGTGGTTACTATTTAAATCATAATAATATTAATAATGATAATTAGTAATGGTGATGTGTACTATGGATTTATGTGATGTGTCAATCTTCAATAGATTGCCAATAGAATGGGAACCTGTCACAATTGATGTTCCGTTAACTACTAGAATCTGCCACTACGTTTTTCTCAGAATCAGTGATAGTTCTGGGACAAGGATGAATAATGCCTCATAAGGTCTGCTTTGTTTCATAACTAGCACCACTTCTTAATGGCAGTCTTCAGTGTCAGAAGGGACCTTGCCTGATCTATTCAATTAAACACACCATATTACATCATTTCTGTTTTATATAATAAAAATTGACTATTTATACCAGTTTATTAGTAAATCAGATCTCATGCTGAAAAATGGATGAAAACCTCAATTTATGGAAACTGTTTAGAGCAGGGGTGTCCAACCTTTTGACCTTCCTGGGCCACATTGGAAGAAGTGGAACTGTCTTGGGCCACACATAAAATACAATAGCAACAAGGATAGCTGATGAGCAAAAAAAGTTTTTTATTACAGAAGTAAAAGAGGGCAACATAAAAGTAATGCTATATTTGACACTCTTACGCACCAATACCTTGGTTTAATGGATGTAGTAGTAATTCTCAATGACTTCTCAAGGTGCTCATCAGATAATTTGGTTCTAATTTTGCCCTTTGTGTGTTTCATCCTTGAAAATAGTTGCTTCCGAAAACTGATGACATGAATAGGGCATGATTGTGAAGAGCGAGATATTTTTCTTTAGGAGGATAAAACTTATAAAAGACCAATAGACACTGCCAAATTTTTCTAGTCGCATCTGTTCACAAAGTGTAATGGCATATTTACAACCCACCCCCCCCCCCCCCCACCAAAAAAAAAAATCAGCATTTTAAAGTGAGTTTACAATTCTGTATTGGGCTGCATTCATAGCCGCTGTTGGCCACAGGTTGGGCACCCCTGGTTTAGAGCATAAAATAAAATTTAGCATGATGCCACATTTGAAGTTTCTCAAAAGCAGGTTGGATTCACATGCAGCTTTTAACAAATGTAGAACAGCAATTACATGTGTGAACACACATAAAGATGGCAAATATATGTTTTTTTAATTTGGGAGGGTCCTATTTCAACTTAATGCCCCCCCCCCATGACAGTACAATACAGTTTAGTCCTTTCCTCGTCTCTGATGAACAAGAAACACATTTCCTACATCATCATCTGTATATTTCCCCCAAGTATTGAATTGAGAAAATACTCTGGGGAACCATTGCTGCTTTATGGTATTATCAACACATACATGCATTCCTCAAAAAATAATATTGAATGTTACATACAAAATTTTGCAGAATTTATCAACAGAAAAAAAAATCCTGAGACCATACTACTTTACCTTAATTATCATGCTACCACCCCAGCATACAATTCTCACAAAATACACTAGTTCTTAAGGACAGTCCCAAGCAACACATGAAATAATCAGTAAGCTAATAATGCTATCCTTTAAACCTTTGCAAATTTGCTAAGATTTTGAAAATGTACAAAGTTTAAAATGATCTGAGTTTTCTGTATTCCGCTACAAACCGAATCCAGAGAGCACTCTATGTGGCTATCCAGATTGTGCTTCCTGAAGAGCATGTTATATAATGTGCTCCCCTTTTGTTTCCTGCATTACAAATTACATCCACACCTCCAAGGCAAGTTTGTTTGCAATTGGAGAGTGAGAGAGACTTCCTAAAAAAGTAGATGTAAACTCCAACTTAATGACATTTAGGGGTTAATTTACTAAAGCTGGAGAGTGCAAAAACCGGTGCAGCTTTGCATGATAGCCAATCAGCTTCTAACCTCAGTTTGTTCAATCAAGCTTTGACAATAAAACCTGGAAGCTGATTGGTTTCTGTGTGGAGCTGCACCAAATTTTGCACTTTCAAGCTTTAGTAAATCAACCCCTTAGTCTCCCAAACCGTGTATCATAAAAAATTGCGTTTTTTTTTTACATAAAATACTCTTCACCGTTATTCATCTCGGTGCTGCTGATCCCCTGCAGACATTTTTTCAAGTTCCTGTCTACATGCAAGTTCTCTAGGGATGGCTACACTGCATTTTTCAGGATGACTTTCCTGACGGAGAGCAGAACATGCTTGTATAATGTCTGTTGAAATGGCTAGAGGTTCCTTCAAAAGTTCTTGTAATACATCTGTCCTTGAACTTTTTTACAGACGTCCCCTAGTCGTCGTGGCTCTACTTATTGCCACTTCTCATAAAATACATTTTTTTTTTGCGTTAAAAAATACTATGTGCCAAACCCTCTGATTCCCCAACTAAATGATTTCGAACTTTCACGTTTTAAACCACGTCGAGGTGTGTCTTTGGTTAGTCGAAGGTCCAAAATAACAGTTTCGAACTAACTTGTTTGACTCCAATCTTCGACTAACCGATAGTACGTTTCGACGTGGCCAAAAACGTGAGAGGTCGAAATCATTTAATTGGGGATT
>BLSH010289873.1:810344-858094 GCA_018402905.1 Glandirana rugosa
AATCGACATCACATAATAGTTGACACATATGGATTTAATTCCCCACATGTACGGTTCAAAAATAAGGAGGAACTTCAGTAAACAAGGGTATAAATTAGGAGTCTGAAATATCTATCAAAAGACAATATTTTGTGAACTGGCTGCAATACTGACACAGCAAAGCCATTGTACTTTTGTTTTTCTATATACAGCTGTGTTTTCACAGATGCAGTGCCATGTGTCTTCACCAAAAGATGTGTCCTTCCTTCAGATGTGACTACAGATCAAAGCATCAAATACAGAAATACAACATGCTCTGTGAGGAAGTTACATTTCTTGCAGTCACCAAGAAACCAACATTCCATCTGCTGTCCTTATGTATGGGTGCCCAGGTTATATGTACTGGAGCCAGCCTGCCTAAATAAGTAAGGCAGTTACCCAAAAATCATCAGAACTGATAATACACTACAGCTAAATTATTATACAAAATGAACAGACGACAGTTGCCTATCATGAACATTAGGAACCCATTTATACCAGAATACAGTGCATTTTCATACATTGCATTGCGTTGGCAGACCATTCAAAACACACTTCAATGCACACACAAAAAAAAATGTCCTGTTGCATTTGTTTTGTAGGGCAACGCACATCCTGGGCTGTGGTGCTCAGTGCTGTTACAAAGCTGTGCTCTGGAGATGCATTTTAAAATAAATGGCACTGCAAAACATGAATGCCAGCATGGGGCGCTGCTGTGTGTTGTGGCTCATTTTACCACAGCATTTTGTCCTTTGTATAGGCCATAAGTGCTTTTCTCTATAGGGAAACTATAACGGTTTAGGGTCAATCTTTTTTTTTTCTAGTGTTTAAACTGATGGCAAACATATTGTTTTACCATTTTTATTGATTCTATATTTGATAAATAAATAATAAATACAGGGTGTTGCAAGGGCACTGGTTTTGCAATGCATTCTAAGTTTCCTAAAGAGAGGCCAGCAGTAGCTCTTTTCTTTTGGAATGACTCTTTATCTAAGGCTAGTTCTGTTCCCTTCCTGTCCCATTTCAGATTTACTTGACTAATAAAAATTGGAAAATAGTTATATTAATATTTATTCAAAAAATAAAATTAGCAATAGTGGAGATTTCCCTTGTTAATGAATTTTGAACTGAAGAACAAAAAGTAGTACATTGTCTATATAAGAGGTGACAATAGTGACATTAGACATGTTACAAATTTGTCTACTAAACAGCACTGAAGTCCTTTTCCTCATATACATTTGAATTGTTTAGTAAGTAAGCCCTTCATAAGCACGCTTGGAAATGTTTTCATACATTTGAATTGTTTAGTAAGTAAGCCCTTCATAAGCACGCTTGGAAATGTTTTCAGACATCTAAAAATCGAAAAGCTTAGCACTGTCATTCATCTATGATCAGGGCTGGCCCAAGACATTGTGCTGCCTGGGTCCAAGAATGAAATGCTGCCTGCACACCCCCCCCATCCCAAAAAAAAAAAATCACGCCCACCAAAAGGCCCCCACATGCATTATTTTATATCATGATAATTAAAACTAAAATTACATTTATCAGGTAGACAGATTTACATGCAACAGCAGCTTGTCTATATGCAAAATTATATGACATACCATTATGTTCAATTCCAAGGGGCAGGCCAGGGTAGTATATAGACAGGCTAGAGCAGTATGGGCTAAGGTAGGCAGAGCAGCCCAGGGGCAATTGTCATCATGACACACAAAACTGCTGGAAAAAAAATCTTGGTTGCCAATTTGCTGGGTAAATAGAAGAGGAGAGGAAGCCGTGGTTCAATTTGCTGCCCCTCTCAAAGTGCTGCCTGGGTCCAATGGACCCACTGGGACCCATGGTAGGGCCGGCCCTGTCTATGATGATTGCTATAATGCCATTTTCTGGGGTCAATATATCATTTCTTTCATTTTATGTTTTGCAATATTAAATGTCTTACCAGCTGCAGACTGTTCTGTTCTGTAACGTCACATGTTGACATTTATTTAGCATTCATAACCCTAAAACAAGATGATTAGTCAATATGTAATGCATGACTGCAGATGTTAATGCTGTTGTTTGGATTAGATTTACATTGTTCCTCTGGAGGATTATACATTTTAGGGCCTATTCACAATTTTGCTGCAATAAATGTTGTATTGCGCTGGTAAATTGCAATCCACAAGTAGAATGTATTCAACGCCCTGGATCCTGTTGAAAATAATGTGCTGCAGTATGCTGGAATTTCTGTTCTCGACAACTGGAATCAATAGTATCTATCATACTGTATCGTGTATATTGAGATTTTTCTGCATTTGTCTTTTAAGTAAAGAAATCTCTATTCCTGAATATTATTACTATTTTGCATAACTCATGAACAAAAAACATGCCTTAAACATTAACGTGTAAAAACGAATGACGAGGCCCAATTTATATTCTAATTTCTTTCTACCATAACACAGACAAGAAAAATTTATTGATATTTGTGGTCATTTAGATCACTTTACTGTATTGCAGTGCTGTGAAAAAATGTGCCTGCGCTATGATAAATAATGAAGAATCTCAACATCAAGTGGTCACTAAATAATATAGCTATACAATGCAAAACTGATAGCACATATCTCAAATCAGAAACAGGATTTCTGACACGTTTTTGAATGTGCAAGTCCCAGGCTGTTAGGCTGTTCGAATTTTGCACCATTAGTGGGTGAAAGCCACAGACAATTTTCATGTGGTTATCGAATGAGTGATCAGGCATGTTGGAAATTTTTTTGAACAACAAACCATTTTCTAACCAATTATGGGAGAATCGTCTGAGAAATACAATTGAAAAATAAATGTGCATGAGTGTAAGAAAAGAAAATTCCCAGAAAGAAAAGAAGACTCCTGACCATGAAAAATATTTTCTGTAGCAACATGAGGTGAAATTGAAGGCTTGGTTGGTCAAATTTCTAAATCAATGATGGCACCATCGGATCACAATACGCACAGAATTTCTGATTTTTTTAACCACTTGCCAACCACCCGCCGTGGATTGACGGCGGCAAAGTGGCTTCTTATCGCAAACAGCTGTCACCTGACGGCGGCCGCGTTAACTAGTATTGTGAGCGCGCACACGCGCTCACTGTGTTCCGAGGGGGGCCAGGGAGCGGGTAGGGTGGACTCGATCTCTGCCGGCTACCCGCGATGGCTCCCCCGCAGTGAGAGAGCAGAGGTCCGTGTATGTAAACACAGATCTCCATTCTCATAGAGGGGAAAGGGCTGTGATCACAGGCTCCCTGTATATGGAACCTGTGATCACCCCCTCCCCCTGCCAGCCCAGCCCCCATATAGTTAGAACACACTGAGGGAACACAGTTAACCCTTAGAACGCTCCCTCCAGATCAACCCCTTCACTGCCAATGGCATTTACACAGTAATCAGTGCATTTTCATAGCACTATTTGCTATATAAATGCCAACGGTCCCAAAAAAGTGTCAAAATGGTCCAACATGTCCGCTGCAATAACACAGTACTGCTAAAAATCGCAGATCGCCGCCATTACTAGTAAAATAAATAAATAAAAACCCCATAAATTAATTCTCATCATACGTAAATGTGGCAACTTTTGCGCAAACCAATCAATAGACGCCAATTGCGATTTTTTTCTACCAAAAATATGAGGAAGAATATAAATCGTCCAAAACCGATGAAAAAAAGTATTTTTGTTTTTTTTTTGGATTTGTATTTTAGCAAAAAGTAAGAAAATTGTTTTGTTTTTTTTTTGCAAAATTGTCGCTTTTTTTTGTTTATAGCAGCGGACAGAAATGACACAGAGGTGACCAAATACCACCAAAAGAAAGCTCTATTTGTGGGGAAAAAAAGGACGCAAATTTTGTTTGGGTACAACGTTGCACGAATGCGCAATTGTCAGTTAAAGCAATGCAGTGCCGAATCGCAAAAAGTGCTCTGGCCCTAAAGGGGGAAATCCTTCCGGGGCAGAAGTGGTTAAAGAATTTGTTCGGAATTCGATCCATGTATGGCCTGCATTATTTTTCTGCTAAGTCTGAGAACACACCACACACAGCGGCACTAAATCGAAAACTTGACGACTTTCTGACAAATAAAGCACCCCATGATCCAGGCAAGGAACAGAGGGGTGGGGGGTTTGGATGCAACACTGCTTCATGTTACACCCTAAATATGTGTGTAGCATGAAACCTGGTCTAAAACATGGCCTTAGCCTTTAACCACCTGGTGAGCCAATTATCTGGAATAGTGAAATACATGTCAATACCATGAGCACACTTAGGCCCCTTTCACACATACGGACCGCTGACATCCGATCTACTAAATGCAGACGGATGGAAACCCTATTCTCCTTCCGTCTGGCGGATCGTATCGGATGAAAACGGAATCCGTTTTCATCCGATCCCCATAGAGGAGAGCGGGGCTCTGACAGGTCCGTCCCTGCACAGTGAGCAGAGATGGAGCGGTCATCCACCGGCTCAGCCGGGATGAACGGATGGATCCCCGCTGAACAGCGGAGTCCGTCAAAACGGACTCTACTAATGTGAAAGGACCCTTAAGCTGGCTATACAATATACAATTTTGTTGTTCAATTTCCTTTAGATTTACCTTCAACTATGTACTCCAAGGGCCCGCTTGATTGCATACAAATCGAAAGTGTTTAGGTTTGACCTCATATTATAGGTTTTTTAAAGGAAACTTGTACAAGAAAATTGTATAATGTATGGCCGCCTTACTCCAAGTCAAAAACTCACTAAGTAGTTTATCGGGGAGAAGAATGATAACCTTGCAGTTTGCACCTTCAAAGACAACCCCAATAGATAAGTAGTATATTTTATTTATTTATTTATTTCAGGTACTTATATAGCGCCGTCGATTTACGCAGCACTTTACATATACATTGTACATTCACCCTCAAGGAACTTACAATCTAAGGTCCCTAACTCACATTCACATTCATACAGGATCTAATTAACCTACCAGCATGTCTTTGGAGTGTGGAAGGAAACCGGAGGACACGGAGGAAACCCACGCAGGCACAGGGAGAACATGCAAACTAGAGGCAGGGAGTGTCGTGGTTGGGATTCGAACCAGCGACCCTTTTGCTACCAGGCGAAAGTGCTATCCACCAGATACCATGTAGAACAGCCTCTCAACTGGGGTTTAAAGAAACATTCGGGTTTTAAAGGTCAGTAATGGTTTGTGGTCATTTCTCTCCTAAACACCTATTTTCACGTCAGCAAATCTATGCTCATAGCTGAGGTCTTGGTTGTCCCTTCTTAACTTTAGCAGCCCTGCTTTGCATCTCTAGCTCTGCAACATCCTTTATATGTAAAGAAGAGGGATTACCGCCCTAAAACCAAATATAATAATAATGTATACAAACCAGCTGCAACCTCAAATACCAACCAGGTACCGTGAGCAAAAATTACCAAAGGAAGGTTGCGCTAATTGAAGGTAATATGCTCTAAGACCCCAATTTCAATAATATTAAAAAAAAACTAATAGTATGCAAATTGTGGAGTATATCGGTATAACAACCTATGGAGTAGACATGTCACAACTTATAGGACAAATACACTCATCTAATAAGCAAATGGAGAATAACAAATATACACAGATGGGTAAAGGTCAAAGGGGATACAAATAAAAATTATAGTATTTCATTCCAAATAAATAGTGTCACTAAACATCTATGAATATCAATGATCTCTGATTGTTATGCACCATATAATACATTACATAGATGACAAGTATAGTCCAAATAAAGTGCAAGAGTTATTCTCCAAAATATTAATAGGTATTCAAAATTGATGACTTCACACTCAAGATCACCACGTGAGGATGGATTGCATACCAATGTGAAACCTCCACCTATATTAGATAGCAGCTTACCAGAAGTAAACGTGGAATGCGCGGGGCGTGGCCTGGAGCTCAATGCGGTGAGACGTGGGTAGTGTGAGCTCCGCACTCTATCTATCCTTTATTGATATCCTGATCGAAGGAAAAACCTATCCTGGACACCCCCTGAGAGCAAAACACCTCGGGAACATGTCGCCACCAAAAGCTGCTAAAGACGCGGCGGGGAAGTTAGCCAAATTCAGACTACAAGAGTGGGACACTCCGGGTGAAGATGGCGCCGGCGCCATGCCTGAAACTGACCTTGCGGCGTCTGAAGCCAGAGTACTGGAAGCGATAGCTCTATGCCAAAGTACCCTCACAACTAAAATTGAGGAGGTGAAAATTGATGTTTCGCTTATCCGACAAGACTTATCCACGTTGAGAGACCGAGTGGGTGAGGCGGAAGACCGAATTAATACCATGGAGGAGATCGTACACCCCCTACAGCACACAACTGACCAGATCCAGCGACAACTGCAGCTACTCGGCGCCAAGCAGGACGATATGGAGAATCGCCTCCGCCGATGCAACCTCCGGTTTGTCCGATTACCCGAGAGGGCTGAAGGTACAGATCCCTCCGGATTTCTCGAGAACCTGTTGATTACCACATACGGCAGGGAGGCCTTCTCTGTGATGTTCGCGGTGGAGCGGGCTCATCGTATACCCGCCAAACCTCCCCCACAGGGGGCTCCACCGCGTACGCTAAGTTTTTAAATTTTAAAGACAGAGACAAGATTCTACGTTTGGCACAAGAAAAAGGTAACATCCAATTTGCCAATACACACATCGCTGCATTTCCAGACTTCTCCAGCGAGGTCCAAAAACAGCGAGCGCGCTATCAGGATGTCAAGCGCAGACTGCGTGCAGCTCATCTGAAATATTCCATGCTGTATCCGGCCCGGCTACGAGTGGAGGAGGACGGCCGTGCTCAGTTCTTTGATGACCCGGTAGCAGCAGCGGCCTGGCTTGACCATCGCCAAAACCCCAACTAAAGTAGCACTGCGGCCGGCTTCTCAGTCAGAGATAGCGGATCATTGGATTCAAGGTATTTCCGCCTCCCCCCTATACTCCCCTGAACCCACAGGCCTATCCCGCACTGCACAGCCTGCCACCTATATTGACTATGATATCTGCGGAACGGGCACAGGCGCTTCTGATTCCCCCAGGGTTACCTTACCACTCTCAACACGGGACACATACTTGGTATTGTATACTGTTCCCCCTCGCCTGCTCCACTGGACAGAAGGGGGGGATCACGGACCGTTGTTGACCCCGTATATGACCGGGACATGTCAGCTCCCCATCCGGTTCGGGAGGGGATACCCCGTACACTGCTCCTTCGCATTGATAGTGCGGAAAGCCCCCACTAAGTCCATAAACTAAAGCTCACCTAGCCTTGCATGCTCTACAATGTGAGTTCTGCCAAAAAAGTCACTGTTCAAGTTTGTCGCCTGGAATTGGATGAAGCCCCAGTCTGTTACCCGTTAACCCCCAAGTACTTCTCCAAGTGACTGCCTTTGGAAGGCTGGTTTCATTGTCAGCTCCGGGGACAAAGACTGTTCTTTTACTTATTAGTTCTGGTTTGGGATGTTATGCTCAAGTCCAGCTGTTTGGACGGTGAGCTGGGAAAGAGATGTTATGCCGGGACGGGCTGTTCCATCTCGGCATTTTTTTGTTTGCATTGCTATAGGTATACCAAAACCATATGGAATATAATAATACATCAATTATACAGGATGGTTGAGTGTGAGCACAACATAAATGATTGCTATTTGCTGTTGATGACGATATGTTCCTTTAAGCCTGCCTTGCTGGTCCAATGTAATAATTCTCCTTCATATGCATACCCTGTTCGCCCACCATGACCGAGTATAAGCTGCTGACCTGGAACGTTAGGGGATTGCGTGACAGAATTAAACGGACGGCGATCCTAAAACTGCTCAAGACACAGCGCATACATATTGCAGCCTTGGTGGAGACACATGTGACAGGACAGATGCAGATGGCGCTGAAGCGCCCCTGGGTGGGATGGAGTTATCACTCTACCCACACCCAGTACTCTAGAGGTGTGTCTGTCCTGATTGGTAAAACGGTCCCCTTTGAATTGTTCCTATTGCGGCTGACCAGCAGGGCAGGTTCGTCTTTATTTATGGTGCAATTCGTGGGCTACATGTTATGTTACTTGCATGCTATGTCCCCCCTCCATACCGCTCGGATGTGATACAGGAGGGACTGGCCTTTATGACTCAGTACCCTTCTGTCCCGGCGGTGTGGATGGGGGACTTCAATAATGAAATGGATCCAATGTTGGATAGGTGCTCCCAGAGCCATGACGTGACGACTCCTGCTCCCACCAGATTTGCCCACCTCATGAGGAGTTTCTCTCTATATGACACCTGGAGACATTGCTTCCCCACTAGTAAAGCCTACTCCTGCTTTTCATCAACCCACAACACCATGTCCAGAATAGATTTCATCTTTGTGTCTGCAGAGCTCCTTCCTAAATTGACAGACGCGTCTTTCGGAAGTCGGGTTCTCTCTGATCACGCCCCGTACTGGATCACTCTAAATCTGTTCTTGGAGGCATCGGAGCACAGCTGGAGATTGAATCCGTATTGGCTCACGATATTGGGGGAGCAGCTAGATATCCCCAGGGAATTCCGCTTCTTCTTCTCACAAAACACTGGAACAGCACAGGAGTGCTCCACCTGGGAGGCCTTTAAATTACATGCCAAACAGACACTTTCCAACCGCATTAACAGACACAAGAGGAACTCAAAACTTATTCTACAGCAGGCCTCTGAGAACTTATCTACCCTAGAGGCCCGATTTGTGGCAGAGCCCTCAGTTGCCCTCAGCAACGAACTTAAATTACATACCCGAACGGTCAACCAATTACATCTTGATCAGGCAAAGCGACACCTCTTCTTCACCAGACAGCGCATCTTCGAACAGGGAGAGAAGGCGGGTAAAATGCTAGCATATTTGACACACTTGGATAGCACCCCCCCGATAGTAGTGTCCCTCACTGGCCCCGGCACGACACATATAACATCCCCCCCGGCAGTGGCAGAGGAATTCAGGAAATATTATGCCAGGCTATACACCTCCCAATCCAACCATACACCCCAACAAATCACTGCATTCCTCCAAAACCTTATCTTCCCACAGCTTAGCCAAGAACAGGTCAACCTCCTAGAGGCCCCCATTACTACCGACGATGTCACCACGGCAATCTCCCAGATGGCTAACTCTAAGGCCCCAGGAACGGACGGTCTTCCCGTCGAGTTCTATGCGACGTACCCGGACATTCTGACAGACAAACTCTGCTCACTATATAGATCCATATTTAGAACTGAAATTCTTCCCAACTCAATGCAGGAGGCACTGATAATAGTCGTTCCTAAACCTGGAAAGGACCCACACTCCACCGACTCATACCGCCCCATCTCGCTGCTCCAAGTTGACATCAAATAGCCAAAATATTGTCTGCCCATCTCAATCAGGTAATGCTTTCTTTAATCCACTCGGACCAAACAGGCTTTATGCCGGGGAAAAACACTGCTATGAACATCAGGAGATTACTCATGAACTTACAAACGACCCATGAGGAGGTAGGGGCGAGAGTGGTGGTAGCATTAGACGCAGCTAAAGCGTTTGACTCGGTGGAGTGGGGGTTCCTTTGGGAGTGCCTCCGGCACTATGGCTTCGGTCCCAATTTCATTAAATGGATCAAACTCCTATACCAAACACCAAGAGCCAGGGTGATGGTCAATGGATGGCTGTCAGAGCCGTTCCCGCTGGGAAGAGGCACCCGTCAGGGCTGCCCATTGTCCCCACTCCTATATGCGCTAGTAGTTGAACCGCTTGCCATTTCCATCAGAGCAAACGAGAGGATCAAGGGATTAAGTGTAGGTGGTTTTGAAGAAAAACTTGGACTTTATGCCGATGACATGATTTTGTATCTGTCTGATCCGGATACATCCCTCCAGGAGGCGCTGCACACTATCACACACATGGGCAAGTTTTCAGGACTTAGCATAAATTGGTCCAAATCCCAAATTCTCCCCCTTGATCAATTTCCCCTCCCACCTGCTGACCCCCCCTTACCCCTGCCATGGGTATCGGCCATTAAATACCTGGGAGTTACAATAACCAGAGACCTCCGTGATTATCTACCCCTTAATATCTCGCCACTGCTACAATTAATTAAAATCAAAACCCAAATCTGGGCCAAGCTCCCCCTTGGAGTCATGGGCCGAATTAATATCATAAAGATGGTCCTACTCCCCAAATTATTATACGTGATGTGGCATGCCCCCCCTACCCATCCCTCTCAAATTTTTCAAAACCGTTGACTCCATTCTGAATTCCTTTGTATGGGGTCGAACTAGGCGTAAATTATCATGGGCTACCCTAAAGAATCCTGCTAATCAAGGCGGTGCAGCCATGCCAGATTTCCAAGACTATTACTTAGCGGCCCAAATCTCACATTTCTATCATTACACCAAGGCGGAACGGGACAGATTCCAATCCTTACTTGCGGGGAACCCCCACAGCCTGGCATATATTCCCCTACAGACTATCTCTCGGAATGTAAAGCATCGTCCCATTTCCATGGCACCAGGAGATATGATTGCCCATTATCAATATGTTTGGCGTACGGCCTTGCGTAAACTAAAAATCACGCACCTCCATACTCACTCCCCCTTGTGGTACAATAGAGACCTCTCCGAACTGCTCTCGATTCCTGAGCCCAAGCTCTGGATAGACCACGGAGTGGTATTTCTATACCAAGTGATTTCCCCCAACGGGGTCAAATCATTTCAAGAACTGAAAGAGGAATTCCTGCTCCCTAACCATCTATTGTTTAGATATTTTCAACTTCGGCACGCTCTACAAACTCAACTAGGAAATACATCTTATTCTTTACCTAAAATCCCATATATACAAATTATTCTCGGATCTGACTCCTCTCATTTGATCTCAAATATTTACACCCACTTGCGCCTCCAGGTGTCATCGGAGATAGCTACCGCCACCAAAACCAAATGGGAAACAGACCTGGGAGAGATATCAGAAGACGACTGGGATGATATTTTAGAGGGTGTAAAGCTGGTCTCCCCTAGGTTACCTGATAGGCTATCCCAACTATATATTTTACACCGATCCTACCTTACCCCCAGTAGACTTGCCAAATTCCAATCCTCCACAAACCCTATGTGCCCAATGTGTAAGGGCACTCCGGCTACCTTTTTTCACCTCATATGGGGATGTACAAACATCCAAACATTCTGGTTACAGGTGATTAGGTTCCTACATGACGACATGGGCTCCCCGGTTACCCTAGACCCCAAACTCTGTCTTCTGGGCCTACTTCCCACAACAGACGTAAATAAATACAGCGCTGTATTCATACGAGAGACCCTATATGCAGCAAGCAAGGTAATTGCCAGAAATTGGATGCGGCCTAGTCCTCCTACCCTCCAAGATTGGACGAGAGAAATTGACTTAACCCTGCCCTATAAAAAACTGATATATGACCACCGAGGCTGCCCCACCAAATACAATAAAATCTGGGGCAACTGGCTGTCCGACACCAGTGCCAGCCAGTCGTAACTGTTTACACCACTACCAGATGCAGGGACACCCTAGAACGAAGGAATAGCTTGTCGAGCTCCGGTACTCTACACAACAGCCCAATAACTGACCCTGGCGGATTTACATATCTCAGAGGACAATAAACATTGGGTAGATACTCTCATGGATTGGATTAATCAATGTGTAAAGGTGTAACAGTACTAAATATTGATTTTATTTGTTGCGGTTCGCACATTCTCATAAAGCTCAGTTACACATTGCATAGCTGATGTACCTACAATGTCATCTTGATGTATACCTTGTACAATACCCTTTAATAAACTTGGTTTTTGATTAAAAAAACGTGGAATGCGCATAGGCTAATCACCCAGCCCGGGTCCCCAGATGGGGTGTGTGTTGGTGTCTTGAAGGTCCCAACTCGTCAGGTGGTGTCTCTCTCCAATAATGGGGGTAACAAGACTGCTATATACTCTCTGCTTTGTGTTTCAGCTTATGGTGCATAACAACCAGAGACCATTGGTATTCATAGATGTTTAGTGACACTATTTATTCGGAGTGGAATACTATCCTTTATATGTACTTGTGCCCAAAAGCTGAACTTTAACATCAAGGTGACAAGTACATCAGGCTAGCTTGATACCATCATTAGACGTTTTAATGTCGGCAGCAGTCAAGTAGAACTAGAGTTGAGATCTACAGTATGAGTATACTTATAGTATTTGTGAAGTCAGTGAAAGAAAACACAGCACTGTATTAAAATTCATTTTCTAAAGTTGTATTAAAATGTCTTTTAAAGAAAAACATTTGTGTTGTGTATCTTATATTTTGGGGTCACTAACCCCATGGCTTCCTTACCCGTCCCTTTTCCTGAGTATAGGGTGTGTTCCTCAACTGCCTGAGGACGGGCAGATGAATAAAGCCAGGGAGCACCTGTCTACTAATCTACACTGCTCAAAAAAGGCAATGCACAGTGAGTTTTGACAGCAAGCCTGCTGTTAGTAGCCGCTGTCATTCAAGCAAAGCAGGGCTGGGCAGGAGATGTGGAGGCAAAGCTGATTACAGAGATGCTTTAGTCTTGATTAGCAAGGTCAGTGGTGCAAACTGACCACACCAGCATGCATTTGCTTCTATGGTTTTTCAGAATGGAACAGGAAGAGGGGATACTGGAAGTATCACCAGGAAGTTGCTAGCATATAAGGGTGTATTACTACCAGAATGCATTACTTAAATATCAATTTAAGGGTTAACACACTTTAAGATACAGAGAGATATAACTTGCCATGATCCCTTCAAAACAGATGCTCTCAAAAGTTATGTTATTTGCACCAGTTATTTCCAAATCAGTATTACTGGCAAGCCTGAACAATGAAAAACAGAACCAAAAGATACTGTTTCTTCCAAGAATAAAGATATGAGGGGCTAATTTACACCAGTTTTTGGCTACCTTGTGGACATGAAAATGCCTTAGTATTTATGAAGTAGTAGAAGACCGTCATTAATCCAACATAGAAACACCAGATTCAAGACAGTGGTTCAGAGCATGCCAAGGGCTTCCGAGGAACCACCAGCTATGTAGTGGAGAGATATTTATTATACAAGGTGGTATATATTTGAAAAGTGGCAATTAACCACTTGCCGACCAGCCGCTGCAGTTTTATGGCAGCAGGTCAGCTCTCCTGGGCAAACCGCCGCCATGGTACATCAGCTCACGCAGGCGCAGTTGCGGACGGGAGCGCGCCGGCAGCCCGCGATCGCCTTCTACAGAGGCAGAACAGGGATTTGCCAATGTAAACAAGGCAGATCTCCGTTCTGTCAGGGGACATGACACTAATCTACTGTTCCCAGTGATCGGGAACGGACAGATCTGTCACATCCCTCCCAGCCCCCATACAGTTAGAACACACATAGGAAACATAGTTAACCCCTTGATTGCCCCCTAGAGTTTAACACCTTCCGTGCCAGTGACATTTATACAGTAATCAGTGGCTATTTTTAGCTCTGATCACTGTATAAATGTCATTGGTCCCAAAAAAAGTGTCAAACGTGTCTGATCTGTCCGCGGCAATGTCGCAGTTCTGATAAAAATTGCAGATCGCCGCCATTACTAGTAAAAAAAAATAATAATAAAAATGCCATAAATTAATTCTCATAGTTTGCAGACTAACTTTTATGCAACCCAATCAATATATGCCTATTGTGATTTTTTTTTAACCAAAAATATGTAGAAGAATATATATCGGCCTAAACTGACGAATAAACTTGTTTGTTTTTTTTTATTTGTTTTTTGGATATGTATTATAGCAAAAAGTTAAAAAAAAAACATTTTTTAATTCAAAATTGTCATTTTTTTATTTGTTTATAGCGTAAAAAATAAAAACCGCAGAGGTGATCAAATACCACCAAAAGAAAGCTCTGTTTGTGGGGAAAAAAAGGACATCAACTTTGTTTGGGTACAATGTTGCATGACTGCGCAATTGTCAGTTAAAGTGACGCAGTGCCGTATCGCAAAAAGTCATTAAGGGAGCAAATCCTTCCGGGGCTGAATTGGTTATTGTAATTAAGAGTAAGAAAATCTGATCAACAGAACTTAATTAAACAGTGCACTGCACAAAAGCAAGATGGACTAGTGGCCACATGCATGCATGGTAGCTAGGCAGCGATCTTACATTCGTTTTTTGTTCACCTGTGCCATGGTAGCTGAATTTTTTGTGAAATGAGTGTCATGATCTCATCTCAATTCAACCACAAGCACTGGCTAAAAGATGGCTTATTCTAGATGACAACCGGCCTCTATATGCAATCACCATAGTAAAATGTTCTTTTGTAACTGCCTTCTTCTTACCAAAAAAATCTTTCATTGGAAAAAAAAACATGGTTTATTATATAAAATATTTTACCATCATCTGGAAAATAAAGAAAATGAAAAAAGCAAACATAATTACCTTAAAGACAATCTTAACAACAACAACAGAAGTGAAAAGAATAATATTCCACTTTTTTATCATTTAAAGAAATGGTACTAGATAAATATAAGGATACAGTAAACATAATTTATGATATAAGAAGGAACTTACTTTTTTAGCATATAAATTATGCTGTTTTTTTTGGAAGTGTAAATGATATTACCTTTTAAAAGGCATAAAAAAATACCAAGAAAGCACCTTCATCCAGTCTTTATGTTACCAAAATGTGGTGTGTAATTCAAGTCATATCATTTTTAATTTTTTGTCCCATATCTGGCTTTAAGTCTGGGAACATGCATAAAAATGTGAAATACCACCCAATTCTCTCTAAACCAACATTTAACACCTTACATTCCATCATCATTACATGTAAGACAGACAGAAGAAACCATCAGACCTCTCCAGTGACGATCAATCAAATATAACCTAACTTCCAAATACAATTAGAACTGTTTACACAGACATACAGTATGTGCACAACTATAATAATCTGTTGTATTTGTTTAGTACCAAAAAATGTGTCGGCTGTGTGATATCTCATGTTAGTTTTTCATGCAAGCCTGCCAACTATTTGATAAATGCAGAATTTGCTAAAATACACATTTTCTCTATTTACTCTGGCCACGGGTAAAATATGTGACAACCCATAGGGAATGAGAGATACTGTTTCCTTCTTTCATTATTTTGTGAGTAAGCCTGCCCTGGGGCTATTAAAAATAAAATCAGTGCACTGTTATCATTAGAGATAAAACAGCATCAAAGCTTGCTAGAAAGGATCAAGAACATTTTCAAGGACTTTGCTTGGAGTTTTCTGCAGGACCTGATGTGTATTAATGTACCAGTGCCATCTAGTGGTAATAAAGAACACTGCAATTCGTTGCCAAAATGTATTGGGTAAACAAAAAGCACAATAAGCCACTTACTTTCTACTTACAGGGAAAATAAGATCAAAAACTTGGCAGTAGACATTCAAGTCCTGAGTCACAGTAAGCAATGGAAAATTGAGTCATTTTGCAAACTGGTTTACAATTGGCTGAGGATTTTTATTTACAATTATGTGATAGTTCATAATGCGGTATTGTGGCCTTGCAGCTCAATATGAACAGATGGCACTCTATTCAGCTGCTTCCTGTCTAATTAAAGTCGCTGTCCCACTGCCTGCTCTTTCAATTTATGGCCATATTTAAAGGACTGTAGTACCCAAGACAATCCACAGTACTGGCATCTTGTATGTAAACTGCAGTATACAGATAAATATTACCATACCACAAAATGGGCAGCTACTGCAACTGCACCCTGCTGGTAAATATTGGCTAGTAAAGAACATCGCCTGAAAGAATACCTTTTTTATAAGCAGGATATTTTCTAAAGTTTTGATAGACCAGCAAATTATGTTTATGGATATGTGTCCATTAAGAAAGTCATAAATGGTCGAACATTCTAAACCACCAGAATAGGGCGCAATAAATAGTAACTAAAGATTTACAGTGGAGGGTATTTCTGCCCCTCCCTTGAACAGACAGACTTTTGCACTTAAAAAAAAAAAAGTTTAAAGTCAAACAAATATAACAATTTTAAAATGGTTTGTACGCTGAAAAATGTTATCTTATAGGGAGACAAGTGTATCAGGTCAAAGAAGCGTGTCTCCAGTGGCCATTGGTTTTTCTCTAGAAATTTACAGCTGATTAAAAAAAACGAGCCTGATGGACTTTTATTTCTTCAAGCAGAACTCCAGAGAATAACTTTTCAGCATAAGCCCTGCTTGGCTCTATGACAGTTTTTCATATCTTTATTCTGGAGAGTTCCCAGGATCACTGAATACCACTGTAGTAGATGGTGCTACGAGCAAAAAGAGCCATGGTCTTCCAGGAACTGCTCCAGAAGCTTTCCCCTTTCCACGTTGACTGCAGGGGATGGCTCACTTGGCACCCTGCCATTCAGAGAATGCCTTGTATGTTTTATTAATAAATACAAGGCATTTTCATTTTTTTTTTAATCAGGCCATTTTTATTGAAAATCTTTTTAATTAGTCAAATACAAACTACAAAGGTAGAGATGGTAACATCATCCACCGCTCCTCTCCAACTCGTCCAAACAGAGATTGCATTATTCATTAAAAAAAAAAAAATACGAGACATTCTCTGAATGCAACATACAGTAGTACCCAAAACAATTGATTTACAAAACCAATATTTCGTACCATAACAAATAATCTATACAAATAAAAAGAAGGGCATTAAATCAAAGCATTATAATGTATTAAAATCTATTGTAATAGTGCGGTCTGCCCTTGGAAAGTGCTGCATAAACTTCCGGCACTATATAAATCCTGTATAGTAATAATAATCAATAACTATATAAATATTTGAAAAATAATTAATGACAAAAGCCGTGCGAACCGATAAAGGTGCATCAGATCAATACATCAATAGACCATCCAACAAGCAATGCAGTGAAAACATAATAAAATTGTGCAGAATCAATCCAGCTTTATACATTCTAAAATAGACCAATTGAAAGTCCATAAACCATGCAGTATTTAAACAAACATCGTCCACAAAGTGAGATTGGTTGCAATTCTTCAAAGTGGTCAAATACCTGAACTTCACATCCTTCACCATGCACACCATTGGTATAACGCACAAAATATTATTATTCAGGTATTTATACAGTAGCTTGGGTTGAGGGGGTTTAGAGTGAGCACAGAATTTTTGTATTTGCTTTCTCTGAATGACAGCGGTGCCAAGTGAGCGCCCCCCTGTGTTCAGAACGGAAGCTGCTGGAGCAGCACCCAAAAGATCACGGCTATCATGGTACGGAATGTGGACTACTTCATTGATTTACACTATGCCCAGCAGCCCTTTGGATATCAGATAAGGATACTTACATCGAGGTCAAGCTGGGCCAATGTAAGTTCACTCCTGGAGTTTCACTTTAATCACTGTATCTATCTACAGTATACCACATATACCAATTTTTGCAACACGGCTACTAGCAACTAATAGTTCAGCTTCTTGGTCACAATAATCATTGAATCACAGTTGTATTAAAAATGGCTGAAACATCAAGGATACGCAGCAAGTTCTTTCTGAACAAACCAAGAGGTTTTCCGTATGGATAATGGTAAATATGCCATTGTTTGTAGTACACTGAAGCGGTAACTACATCTCTGTGAAGTGCATATTAGCAGCAGACCCCATATAGGTTTCAAACGTAATAAAATAACTACATATGGTTAGCTGCATTATTGGAGATTTAATAAACATGTCACTTAATTACACAAACTTTACTAAGCAGAGGTTTATAAAGTGAATTAATTATTGTCTCATGGCCATACACTGTCTGGCTGACTTTGTAAGGGATACTAATAATATCACCACAGCAGCAGGGTATATTGGATCGACTTTTATAGGTCAAGTTTAAGTTTACTAAGCCATGTGCTACATGTCATTCTGTACAAGACGGGTCTATTCGCTGAATTTTCAGAGCGCTCTGACTTTAAACAGCTGCTTGCACAATGCATACCTGAGGCCTTTTTTCAAAAGTTTATGAAGTACACTAGAAACACCAAATAGTCACAATAAAATAGGAAAACTGGACAGTGCATAAGTTTGTGCTGCACATAAATGCCATTTTTAAAATCTAAGCATGGCATTTGTCAAAAAAAGTTGACAAGAGCCAAATCCTCATTGGATACATTTTTATTTTACACACCAGGGGAACAAGCACTATGCAAACCTACTAAAACTAGCCACTAAAACCCAGGCTATAGTTCAAATTCTTAGGCTACTTTCACACTGAAGCATTTTACAGACGCTATTTAGCTAAAAATAGCGTCTGTAAAGCGCCTCAAAAATCCCCCCCAATCCACCCCAATGTGAAAGCCAGAGTGCTTTCACACTGAGCGGTGCCCTTGCAGGACGTTACAAAAAGTCCTGCAAGCAGCATCTTTGGGGCGGTGAGGGAAGCGGTAATATACCGCTCCTCTACCGCCCCTGCCATTGAAATGAATGGCAAGCGCTTCCGAAGCAGCTGCACACCACCTCGCTGAGCACCGGCACTTTTAACCCCTTTTTAACCCCTTGTGGGGGGTTAAAAGCGCGGCGCTCCCGCCTGCATAGCGGAGCCATTACGCTAGTAAAACTCAGTTAAAACTAGCAGGGTTTTACCGCGACCACGGCTGCCGCTCAGTGTGAAAGTAGCCTTATACAGGACAACCATTATGACTATATTTCAGTATATCATAGCCAGATCAATGAACCATGTCAGATTAAATGCTTCAAAAGATATTATCGTTGTTTTTTGTTACTCCATTACTTACTATGTTAATAAATACTACTACCCTTTGCCACCTTAAAACCATACAAATTTCATACACATATTTGTGATGCAAATATCTCAGGATTTCAATGATGTGTCCCACATATATGTCCTAACTTATTCTTTCAGCTGCAAGCGCCACCTGTGCACAGTTTAATCATTTTCCACCAATGAATTCATGGGTGGATTAGCTGTTAGCAAATCTGCCTTATAGCCTGGGGCGTATTTACCGCAAGGCATACAAGGCGTTTGCCCGGGGCGGCATTTTTTAGGGGGCGGCATCTGTACCGAGATGATGCCTGCAACCTCTCCTTGTGATAGGAATCAGAGCGGCTTACTTGCCGCTCAATAGCTATTACAAGCAGTGGGAGGGGACGTCCTCTCCTGGGCTCTGCTGCCCCACCAGGAGACCCGAGCGACCAGGAATCGGCTTTGCTTGGCTGTTCATAACAGTAAACCGGAAGCAACGACATGACATTTCTTCTGGTTTACTTTGGAACCATCATCACCAGTTTTGAAAAATCTAAAGCATTCAAAAACACTGATCTTGGTGTTCTGAATGCTTTTAAAGGGCAGAGGAGGGGTTTGGGGTCTTATAGATCCCAGATCTCTCCATAAAGAGTACATGTCACTGCCTATTGCTGTCACAAGTATGTTTACAAAGGTGATAAACAAAAAAATTAAAGAAACAGTGTAAAAAAAATAAAATAAAGTAAAGTAAAGTGCCCCCATCCTCCCATGCTAGCATGCAAAGGCGAGCATGCATATCAAGCCCACATGCACGCAAACAGCAATCGACCCACACATGTGAGGTATTACCGCAAACGTGAGATCATGGGCATGAATTCTTATGCCGTTTGTGGGCAATTTTAAAGCAGCTGGAGTGGGACAAATTTAGATGGGGGGTGCCCATTTTCAGTCTTGCCTAGGGCAGCACAAAACCAAAATACACTACTGTTTACAGCACTAGGAGCCTTGGTTTGAATCCCAACCAGGCGTTATCAGCATGGAGTTTGCATGTTCTCCCTGTGTTTGTGAAAGCTTCCTCTGGTTTCTTCCTGCACTTTAAAGACATGCTGGTAGGTTAATTGGCCCATGCATGTGAGATAAGCTTGTAAGAACATGGACTAGTGTAAATTAAAGGAGAAGTAGGGACAAAGCTCCTTTGGCTCTACTTCTTCTGGGGACCACACAAGTGAAATTCATTCTGCACTCCTGTGACCTGTATCCACCCAGATGCCTAGCAGGCAGCTGGCTCAGCCTCACAGTGCGCTACTGAGAGGCTGAGCCAACAGCTCCCACCTCCTCCACAGCTCGGCACTTCAGTGAGCACTGGAGGGGGAGAGCACAAATCCAGTGAATGACAGTCACTTGCTCTCTGCTCACTGAAGACCAAGAATTGAGTGATTGATCGTCTTTGGTTGCTCAGTTCTAGATGTAGAGACGGTGGGGGACAGATGCAGCATTGGAGCGATACTGCATCCACCTAAATGAGTTTCCATGTTCATTTTTTTCATATCCCACACTTTTCTTTTAGTATATAAGGTGCTGCATAAATTGACGTATTATATAAATACCTTTTATAAATAGTGCTTTCCCATCTAATAGGTAACTACAGGAAAAATGGCAGCCAAAGTCACCTCTCCTCCTCTGGCTTGCCAATTGGACAGTGAAGAAATATTAGCACATAAATGAGGTTCTCTCTGTGATCTCTGCCTCTTTAAGAATAAACACATGGTTAGTTTGATAGGTTTTGTGTGAAGCAATACAGTGGTATGAACACTTCTGTGCAGAGAACCCTAGGAAGGAATATAAAACAGATTTAGCTATTAAAAATCAGGCTTGGACAAGACTGCCAAGAACATAGGAGACATCAACAAATTGGGTTTGAACTAACGTATGCAATTCTAATCTCCGCTGTGGCCATATATACAGTTCTCACCCTTCACAACAACCATAAACATTGTCTATAAAAGTATTAACCTCTATGTGTAAAAAGTAGAAACGTATCTTTGGTCACTTAACCTATGACAAAATCATCCACTGGCTGCCTCATTTGCCCACGCCAAGTTACAGTGGGCACTAGTAACACAAATTATGGCAAAGTGCAATGACCCATACCACGCATAATTTCTAATTTCAGGTAATTTTTCAATCAAGCCTTGAATTTCCTCAGCACAAAAGCCCTGAATGGGAGCAACAAATAACATTTACATTGGGAATGTCACATAAAACCACATACATATTCCTTCTCTTTTCAGCACATGATGGATCAAGACCACAACTGGTGTTGGGGATAGTAATTGATCATGGATCGGCCTGGGATTAACCAGCTGAAGTCTGACACACATAAAGATTAATTGGAGCAGGGGACACGGCTCTATGCTTTAGTTAGCCCACACAGTACTCATACAGGCTATACAGATTGGCATGAGCTGCATGTGTTAAACCCCATATACAAAAATATAGTTGGTAAAGTGCATTTTCACAATGCAATAAACATCTCAGTAAGTCTAAAACCCTCTGTAGTAAATGTACTGATGATGAACTTTTACTGCATAAAAATCCATCATGCAGTATATATAAAAAAACTGGAGCCTGTGCTGCTAATGGCAGAAACTCACTGGTGCCTTTTACAAAGAATTTTATTAGAGAATGAAAAAGTACACACAAATAGGCTAGAAAATAATGATATAGTACATCAGTTAGCATAGAGAATATAGGCATTGTTATAGATTGCCCTTTTCCAGATTGTGGAGTAAAGTCAATCGATACAGATATGGAAATATGAAAAAAAATGTGTTCTACATAAAAACATGGTCAAAACTGGAACTTTTCAGCGTTTTTCTCTAATAATTAACCATGTTGCATGTCAGCTAAGTAAACAAAAAAAAAAAAACTAAAGAAACCTAATGGACTTTTAAACCCTTTGTTTGGCTTGTTTAGATTCCACAAGTGTTATGGCCCTGGACAGTAGTAATTGCATTATATTCAGTGGTGCCTGACTGTGCGATTGCCACCTCATCTAAGTGAGTTTAATTACTAACTTAAAGAATATGTAAAGCCAACATTTCATATTTATGATATGTGCTTACTGTACCATGTACTTGTATGAAAAAGGATCCTGTTCTCTCTGTATTGCTTCCTTTATGTGAAATCCCTGGTGTCCCTGCCAGTCCCCCTGCTTTCCTTTCAAAAACTGACCACACTAGGCATGAGAGCAAAGAGTGGTTAGTTCTCTAGCTATGCCGGGAACTCAGTCTGCTCTCCTCCAATGATCAGACTTGCCCTGACACCCCTCTCCCCCGCACAGCCTTTCACTAGGAAGTGTACTGCGGTTTCTCCTCCCTGAGCTTCTTATGCAGCTGAGAACAGTGAGAATGTGATCACTTATACAGTATGCTCACAAAAGTGAGTACACCCCTCACATTTTTGTAAATATTTTATTATATCTTTTCACGTGACAACACTGAAGAAATGACCCTTTGCTACAATGTAATGTAGTGAGTGTACAGCTTGTATAGCAGTGCAAATTTGCTGTCCCCTCAAAATAACTCAACACACAGCCATTAATGTATGTGTTAAGTGAAAATGTCCAAATTGGGCCCAAGTGTCAATATTTTGCAGTTCACCAGCCTTTCAAAGTTTGCCACTGGAGTTCTCTTCCACTCCTCCATGATGACATCACAGAGCTGGTGGGTGTTAGAGACCTTGCGCTCCTCCACCTTCTGTTTGAGGATGCCCCACAGATGCTCAATAGGGTTTAGGTCTGAAGACATGTCTGGCGAGTCCATCACCTTTACCCTCAGCTTCAGCTTTACTGAGGGAACCATGAATGTCAACATGTACTGTGACATACTGAAGCAAAGCATAATCACCTCCCTTCGGAGACTAAGCCACAGGGCAGTATTCCAACATGATAACGACCCCAAACACACCTCCAAGATGACCACTGACTTGCTAAAGAAGCTGAGGGTAAAGGTGATGGGCTGGCCAGGCATGTCTTCAGACCTACACCCTATTGTGCATCTGTGGGGCATCCTCAAACGGAAGGTGGAGGAGCGCAAGGTCTCCAACAACCACCAGCTCTGTGATGTCTTCATAGAGGAGTGGAAGAGGACTCCAGTGGCAACCTGTGAAGCTCTGGTGAACTCCATGCCCAAGAGGGTTAAGGCAGTGCTGGAAAATAATGGTGGCCACACAAAATATTGACACTTTGGGCCCAATTTGGACATTTTCACTTAGGGGTGTACTCACTTTTGTTGCCAGCGGTTTAGACATTAATGGCTGTGTGTTGAGTTATTTTGAGGGGACGTACACTCACTACTTTACATTGTAGCAAAGTGTTATTTCTTCATGTCACATGAAAAGATATAATAAAATTATTACAAAAATGTGAGGGGTGTACTCACTTTTGTGAGATACTGTATATACTATATATTTTTTTTATTATTTATACACAAAATGTTTTGCCTTCCATTTCTATTTTAACCACGTCCTTCCCTAGCCTATTCTGACACTTCGCTCCTACATATAAAAATCAACTTTTTTTTGCTAGAAAATTACTTAGACCCCCCAAACATATATATATTTTTTTTAAAAAGACTCTATAGAATAAAATGGTGGTTATTGCAATTTTTTATGTGTCACAGTATTTGTGCAGTGGTTTTTCAAATGCATTTTTTTTGGATAAAAAAACACTCATGATTAAAAAAAAAAACAGTAAAGTTAGCCCAATGTTTGTGTATTATGTAAAAGATGATGTTATGCCAAATAAATAGATACCCAACATGTCACACATTAAAATTGTGTCTGCCCGTGGAATGGTGGCAAACTACGGTACTTAAAAACCTCCATAGGTGACGCTTTAAGCGCCTTTACAGGTTACCAGTTTAGAGTTGCACAGGAAGTCTGCTGCTAGAATTATTGCTCTCATACTGCCGTTTGCAACAATACCTCACATGTGTGGTGCCATCACCATTTACATACGCGTGCGGGCAGAGGCGTAACTAGAACCTTCAGGGCCCCAGTGCAAGAAATTATGAAGGGCCCCCCTACCCCCTGGCCAGGGCCCTTCCCTCTTCTCGCTGATCCTGGGGTCCTTTACTCCCATTGCGGGTCTCTTTATTATGGTCCCGCAGCGGCACCCTTTCACAAGTTCTGCAGCGGGCCCCCTTACTGACATCTTTGGCTCTTCCCATGTCGGGGGCAGCATATAGAGGAACAAATCTCCTCAATTAGGAGGAAAATGGAGGAGAATGGTTCCTCTAAATGCCACCCCCCCCCCCATCCCTCCTATTCAGGTGTACAAGGGAGGCACACGGGCCCCCTGGAGCATAGGGCCCGGTTGCAATCGCAACCCCTATCGTTACGCCCCTGCGTGCGGGAGTGACGTATGTGCTCGCATTTGCGCGTAAGCACGTTGGGACAGGTGCGCTTTAAATTTTTTTTTATTATTTATTTTATACAATTTTTTTTTGTAATAACTTTATTGCTATAACAAGGGATGAATAACATCCCTTGTGATAGCATGGGCTTTGACAGGTCCTCTTTTATGGAGAGATCTGGGGTCTATTAGATTTGCAACCAAGATCGGCCTGATTGGTTGCTTCCCTGGCCACTGGTGGCCAAGAAAACAAAGGGGTGGAACGGGAAGTGACAAACTACTTATCGCTCCCAGTTTCCAGGGTTCCAGAGAGAGGGGAAACGACATCACTTCCTCTCTCTATGTACAGGGCCTCCATCGCTGCTGGCTGCATCACTTCTGGCCTCCGCAATAGGTACAGAGAGCCTGGGAGAGGTGGCGGCAGGAGGGGGGTGGGACCCCCTTCCGCCACCCACAGAAATGATTGCGTGGCTAATTAGCCACTCAGATCCCTTCTCCTTTACAGAGAATCACTGCCTGAACACAGTGGTACCCGGGTGATGCCTGTAAGTGCAGGCATTAACCTGGTATAACCACTAAAACCAAAGGACGTATCGGTACGTACCTTGTGTGGGAAGTGGTTAAACTGAATGGGTTGTTTTACAAGGTGAGGATTTACATTTTAAATCAGCCACAGAACCTATGGAATTAATATGTGTTCAGTTTTAATGGGATAAGAGAGCAACTTTACCTGACTGTAGAGTCAAAAATGTATATGAGCTTCTTTTGGGGCAGAGTTGCCAGTTTTGTCCCCAGTGGACTTCAAAAGGAGCATCTTAAAAAAATCTCCATATCATGTTTTGTCTTACCTAGTAAAAGCTTTCTATTGGCAAAAAATAAAAGAAAAAAAATTCGCTCAAGCCTATAACAAGCACAAAAACACCTGAACAAATGCTCAAAAAACAACCAAAGAAGCTCATCTCAAGTGTGCATTGAGCCTTATACATTATTTTAATTAATTTTACAGATTTGTTCCAGAAACTGGCAAATCAAGAATTATGGCAAAAAAGAAAAACATTAGCTAAATTGGTACAGATCTATTGAAGCCACATACATGAGTACTTCTAATACAAGTCTCCTCATCTTCCACTTATCTTAGGATAACTCCTACAGTTCAAGCCAAAAGAAATTTCAAACAGACTTTATCTTCAAGATTTTGTTAAATTTGCTGGCTAAATCAAAGTGTTAAAAAATCACCCATCTTCTAAACTGCCAATGTCTAATGTCCAGCCTAAATATCTGGCAAACCAGTTGGTGAGCTAGATAAAGCAAAGTGCCGCAGAACTGGTTTGCAAAGTCTTTATAAACAAACAGGTGTTAAGCAGGAAACACACTATACAACTTTCTTTAGATTTTTTTCCTTTACATTTACCAAAACCATATAATATGAGGTCCAACCTAAACTTTTTCAATTCGTATGCAATCAGGCAGGCCCTTGCACTACATGGTTGAATGTAAATCTAAAGGAAATCGAACAACAAAAGTTGTATAGTGTGTATACAGCTTTAGTCTGGGCATATATGACACTATGGGGTAGATTTACTAAAACTAAAGAGTGCAGAATCTGTGCAGCTGTGCATGGTAGCCAATCAGCTTCTTACTTCAGCTTGTTCAGTTAAGCTTTGACAATAAAACCTGGAAGCTGGTTGGTTTCTATGCACAGCTGCACCAGATTTTGCACTCTCCAGTTTTAGTAAATCAACCTCTATAAGTTCATTGATTTTGGAAAGCGTACAGTCGTGCTCATAAGTTTACATACACAGGCAGAATTTATGATTTATTGGCCATTTTTAAGAGAATATGAATGATAACACAAACATTTTTTTCACTCATGGTTAGTGTTTGGCTGAAGCCATTTACCGTAATATAAATCAACTCTTTTTAAATCATAATGACAACAGAAACTACCCAAATGACCCTGATGAAAAGTTTACATACCCTGATTTTGGCCTGATAACATGCAGACAAGTTAACACAAAGGGGTTTGAATGGCTATTAAAGGTAACCATCCTCACCTGTGATCTGTTTGCTAATTAGTGTGTGTGTATAAAAGGTCAATGTGTTTCTGGACTCCTGACAAACCCTTCCATCTTTCATCCAGTGCTGCACTGACGTTTCTGGATTCTGAGTCATGGGGAAAGAAAAATAATTGCAAAGGATCTGCGGGAAAGGGTAGTTAAAACTGTATAAAGCAGGAAAGGGATATAAAAAGATATCCAAGGAATTGAGAATGGCAGTCAGCAGTGTTCAAACGCTAATCAAGAAGTGGAAAATGAGGGGTTCTGTTGAAACCAAACCACTGTCAGGTAGACCAACTTAAATTTCAGCCACAACTTCCAGAAAAATTGTTCGGGATGCAAAGAAAAAGGCACAAATAATTTTAGGTGAAATACAGGACTCTCTGAAAACATGTGGTGTGGCTGTTTCAAGATGCACATTAAAGAGGCACTTGAAGAAAGATGAGCTGGATGGTCGAGTCACCACAAGAAAGCCATTAATAAGCAAATGCCACAAAGTATCCCACTTACAATACACCAAACAGCACAGAGACAAGCCTCAAACCTTCTGGCACAAAGTCATTTGGAGTGATGAGACCAAAATTGAGCTTTTTGGCCACAACCATAAACGCTACATTTGGAGAGGAGTCAACAAGGCCTATGAAGAAAGGTACACCATTCCTACTGTAAAACACAGAGGTGGATTGCTGATGTTTTGGGGATGTGTGAGCTACAAAGGCACAGGAAATTTGGTCAAAATTGATGGCAAGATGAATGCAGTATGTTATCAAAAAATACTGGAGGAACATTTGCATTCATCACCCAGGAAGCTGCGCATGGGATGTACTTGGACATTCCAACATGACAATGATTAAAAACACAAGGCCAAGTTGACCCGCCATTGGCTACAGCAGAATAAAGTGAAGGTTCTGGAGTGGCCATCTCAGTCTCTGGAACTCAATAACATTGAGCCACTCAAACGTGCAGTTCATGCAAGACAGCCCAAGAATTTCCAGGAACTGGAGGCTTTTTGCCAAGAGGAATGGGCAGCTTTACCATCTGAGAAGACAAATAACATCATCCACAAATACCACAAAAGAATTCAAGCTGTCATTGATGTTAAAGGGGGCAATACACGGTATTAGGAACTGGGATATGTAAACTTTTGATCAGGGTCATTTGGGTAGTTTTTGTTGTCATTATGATTTAAAAAGAGTAAACACGGTTGATTGATAATATATGGCTTCAGCCAAAGACGAACCATGAGTGAAAGAAAAGTTTTTGTGTTATCATTCATATTCTCTGAAAAATGGCCAAGAAATCATAAATTCTGCCAGAGTATGTAAACTTATGAGCACAACTGTATGTTCACTTTACAATGTGAATGTCAGTGAAATGTGTTCACATTGAATACCTAATCATGAACTAGCAAATCACTGCCTCTGTGCCTTTAGGAAAACAACCATTGGTCTAAAACCTGAGTTGCACTGTGACAAAGAAATAAATGATTGGAGGAATAGAATGAGATGGATGGTAAAGAGAAGTGTTCCAGTCTCAAAAAGATATTTACATGAGAAGAGGGAACAGACAACATAGACAGGAAGAAAAAGAAAGGAAAAAAAAAAGATCAGAAACAAAAAAAATGAAGAAGTAAAAAAGAGAAGAAGAAAAGGTACTGCTGAGGGAACAGAAAAAGCCATAACTAAAGAACAAGAAGGGGTACATTCAGACATCCCAGGACAGGGATGCTTGCACCAGACAAACCATTGCCTTCTTTCCCACAATTTAAATGATGGAATTTCAAGATGACTTAGATCCAGAAATGATGTATGACAAGTGTTCAGTGTGGTTTGTACCAACATTATTTTTTGTGAATATGGGCCTTACCAGAACTTGCTCACAGGTTGCATAACAGAAATTTGGTTTCTGATCCTGAGGCACAAAGTCGTTGAACAGCTAAACAGCTACTCCAGATATTTTCTAACATATGGTGTTGGAATCAAATGTGCAATCATATTGCTGTGCAAAATATGAAGTCACGTTATTTATATATTTAATAATTTCTTTTTAGTCTGTACAAATGGGGAAATATATAGTAGAAGCAGACCCCTAGCAGCTGATTTTTTATCTAGTGCACATAAAGAACATACATTGTGACTGGACATGTACAGATTGTGAGTTCAATTTAAATCCAGTTCATAATTCAGATCATTGGAACTGTCTATGATATTATTAGAATGGCATTATATTTTGAGGCTGAGTATGTCTTGTGTCCCCTGTTGTGAAATTGGATAGTTTTATTTAGATATCACAATATGTTAAATTTTTGATTGTTTTATTTTACGACCTTCTCTTCTGTACAAGTCACATTTTCATACAAAACTGCTATACTTCCATTATTTTTTAGTATATTTTTCTACTCTAGAACCAATATAGAATAACAAATATATTGTATTTTTCATGTTTTATTTGGGACTGCTTACATGTTACACGGCATCATTTTATTTTCAATAAATAGAACATAATAGAACTGTTGAAAACAGAATTGGGCCGACTCGCACTCGTGTCGTATGCTGGTGTGTCTTTGTAGGACCAAGGACATTTCATTAAGTTCTATTCACACATTGGTGTTTGGATACAGTGATTTTGCTGCAGTATGCTGTGCCGATATTGCAGCACTCCTTTTCAGCGCACACCACCACAACACAGTGGCGTGAATGGACGTTTTAGGAAATAAGGGCTTGTATTTATATTGGGACTGAACTAGGCAACGCATTCCAATGCAAATCATGTAAATGGACCCTTCAAAACATGCTACTGCTTGAACCTATAATATGTCTCAAAGTGTAGACAGAAGTACTGATATCTAAAATAGTTTTATGTGTATACCAAGTTTTCAAGATTGCTTTTCTATTTTTATGTGTATAAAGTAGTGATGTACAATGCAGTCTACCGATGACATCAACGAAAGCAGAATTTGCATGAACATAATATTTGCGAATCAAGCATTACATAGCATGACATCTTGTTAGTGTTAAAAATATATAAGCTCTTTGTAATTGTGCTCCTGGAATGTCATCTGTCTTGAGTTATGCCCACCTGGGATCATGTTGTGATCAGCAATGTGGACAGATTACTGGAACTGTAAAAGCCTTACTTTCTTTGTAATTGACATGTAAACTGTTTGAAGTTTCTCATTAAGTCCTTTAAACAAATGAGGTGCAGATGTGCCAAGCTCAAAGTACAGTATAAGGGAAATTAGGTCACCAAAAAAAAACCACCTCAATCTAAATGTTATCTAATATAAAATGCAGGAACTGTTAAAAATGCAACTCTATATATTCTGCAACCTTTGTACACCTCATTTCCCTCCGGAGCCTCCCTAAGAGATCACTTTCAAGGAAAAAAGGGAAATTTTATCTAGTAAAATGTAAAAATGTAAACCATTTTCCCCTAAAGAAGCTGAGTAAACAATGAGCTGTTTGATTATTTTAAAGCAACAAGATAGACGTATGGACCAATTAGGTTCTACTTAATAAGTGATATAACTAAGTTACACATTAAAGTATAACTAAAGAAAACTTTTGTTTTTTTAGTTTTTTTTACATTTGAATAGATGGATGAAGGGTTAAAACCACAGTAAGGTTTTTATTGCTGTCAGATATTCTTCTCTCTTATTGTCCTGATCCCCACTGTCACCAGGAATGACGGCAAGGATAAATCCAACATTTTGAGTTGCCAACTGAATATGAATAAAAGAATTTGAAAAGAAAGTTCATAATAGAAAGTTCATGATAAGAGGCATCCAGATGATGTGAGTAAGAAATCTTGTGAGGAATCCTCCACCAGCGGGTACACACGCACTGCCTCTTACCGTGAATTTTGGACCACCCAATATAGCAGTCACTTGCGCTTTTTACAATTCAGATCACTCGGATGCCAAACTCCAAAGGCTCCTTCCACATCAGATTCTGTATGATAGGAACCCTGCCAGGTGTAAAATACCAGCAAAGCAAATACACATCTCATGGTGCATTATGTTCAAAAAGGTGGGTTTATTAAAAGCCAATTTTAAAATACACACTTACCATGTGAGAGAAAAAACTTGCATGTTTCCAACCCACAAGATGGCCGACCTAGCTCCACCCAACGCGTATCGCAGTGCACTGTGGATGGCCATCTTGTGGGTTGTAAGATGAGGACCTACCTTATCTATACAATCTGTTTTCAATTATACTACATACACACTATATAATTGTTGGTAGACCTAAAGGAGATTGCACAGATTGTAAAGTATGTGGTGAGATTAAAAGGGGAAATCCCTCAAATTGGAAAGATATTCTCCCATTTCCTGTCTACAAAGCAGGAAGTTAAGGGAAATCTCCCTAATGAGACACTTCAAAATGAAAGGGGTGGAACCGCTCCAGGTGTGGATGGTAAGATCAGAGCAAAAGGTGCAGGTCTGGTCCGTCATCCAGGAAGTATCAGCAAACGAAGAGGTGTGACAGCACACAGTTGCAATGCATAAGCATAAACTTTATTGTAGATATAAAGATGATCCAATCATATGGCAGATAATAAGACAATTGCCACAAGGCACAAAGGTTGACGCATTTCACGGACTACATGTCTGCTTAGTCATAACCCAGAATGAAACACAAAATACCAAGATATTTATAAATGTTTTGGTATTTTGTCTTTCATTCTGGGTTATGACTAAGTGAACATGTAGTCCGTGAAACGCATCAACCTTTGTGCCTTGTGGCAATTGTCTTTTTGTCTGCCATATGATTGGATCATCTTTATATCTACAATAAAGTTTATACTTATTCATTGCAACTGTGTGCGGTCACACCTCTTTGTTTCCCTAATGAGACCGGGCAACAACAGCAACAACAAAAAAAAACCTGACAGCATTTTTAACCCTCCCCTACTCTATCCAAACTTTAAAAAGTCTTTGGGTTCAGGTTAAAATAGAAGTATGGGTTTACAAAAAAATATACTCACCTAGATGGCTGTAGCGTTGATCCGATGCTGCAGCTGTCCCTCGTCAGCTCTACATCAAGAACTAAGCAACCAAAGACCAGTGACCGCTCGGTTTTCAGTCTTCAGTGAGAAGATAGCCAGGCACTGTCAATCACCGACTCTCTGCTCTGTGCCTAAAGCACTCACAGGAGAACCGGGCTGTGCGGGGGGATACAGCAGTGCAGAAAAAAGTGCACTCCTGTGATCACCAGGAGAAGCATGGCCAAAAAAGCTTCAACCATACTTCTACTTTAAAAGGTTACTCTACCCACAAAACAAATATTTATACATTTTGATAGATGCTGGAGAATTCAAAGGCTAACTCCACCTTTAGCAACATGTTATTACATCGTATTTAGGGTTAACATGTAACATATTGCCAAGCACCCCCCCAACGTTTCGGGGTGAATACCCCTTTATCGAGTCCTGACAGAGATTTTCACCACAAAACACTGTCTGTACCCCCAACCTCTTTCTCTTCTTCTACCAGGTGTTCACTATTTGTAACCGTTGTATATCTAGTGTGATGTTATTTCAGTGCCTCTATTCTGAACTTTGAAGATGAATTTATGAATAATACCTATAAATACAGAGGTGAATGAAAACATGTTTAACTGCTTGCCTACCAGGACAATTTGAAAATCTGCATTTTGTTTGCTAGAAAATTACTTAAAACCCCCAAATATTATATTTTTTCTGAAAGCAGAGGCCCCGGAGAATAAAGCAGTGTCTATTGCAATTATTTTATATCACATGATAATTGTGTAGTCGTTTGTTAAACACAAATTTTCAGGAAAAAGGGCTCATGCACACGCAGCATTTTTAATGCTGCTTTTAGGGGTGTCTTGTTTTTTTCCTGCCTCTAAATGCCCCTCCATGTTAGCCTATGCATCCATGCACACATAGGCGTTTAGAGGCAGAAAAAAATCTGACTACCCGAGTGTCCAGAAGCAGCTGCGTCTTGGCAGAAAAGACACTTGGCACGTGTAAATGTATCTAAACACACATTAATGCTAGGTGCATTAAGTGCTTGGGTGTTAAGTCATTTCAATGGCCAGAATTCTGGTCAATGAAATAAATTAACGCCCAAGCGCTTGATGCACCTAAGCATATTTAAAAGCGTTTACACACGTCAATCGTTTTTACGCAAAAGTACAGTTTAGGTGAGGAGAGGTTAGCTAACGCCCTGTGTGCATGGGGACTAAAAGTATTTACATGTTATCGGTTTAGAGTTAAACGTAAGCTATGGTGCTGGAATTATTGCTCTAACTCCATTGTTGACAGTAATACCTCATGTGTGTAATGCAATCATCATTTACATATGTGTGCCGGACCTAAGTGCGCATTCTGTTTCTGAAATGGCCAAGTGAATGTAGTCTATAGGTTGTTCCGGCAGCAACCCACGGGGTGTCTCTGTCTCTATAGTTAGTATTACAGACACACCCACTCAGCGCTGCCAAGTTGACTGACAGTGGCTCCCAGCCAGGATCTTGCTGTCAAACAGCAATGTACACAGATGGTGAAAGTGATTCCCTGCTGCACATGACGTCACTAATATCCTGGAATGCAGAAGCACCACTCTTTTTTAGAGCAATTTAAACAGACAGGAGAATACCTTTCATGCTGTGTTTGATGTCACAAACAGCCTGCACACTTGCAGAACTGACAATGAACATATGAAAGACTTATTTTTTAAATACATATATGTAATTATGGGACACACATTGTATTTGCTTTTTTATTAGTATCCTTTAAGTAAAGTGCATTCACATATGCCCTTAATCAAAGTCTCAGATTGCTTTACCAACCAGGGCACTTTTGCCATAGCAGCCCACATCGTTATGTTCCACAGACAAAAATCTGGTAGGATCAGTTCCCAATAATAATTTATTTTCTTAACAGTTAAACTTATTTCAGCCAATCTCTGAGGGTTGGCTCATTGATTTCTTGGCTACCCCTCTCCACAATCCATCCAAGGTAAGTTCACACATGAAGAAGCAAGTACAAACCGATTGCAGGCAGCAGCATCCCTGTAGTTACTACAATAAAGGCAACAACTGAGGCTGTTACTTTATACAAGAATGTGTGAAGAAGCTTTACCTATACAGTAATTACAGAGTATAAATCAATGTATACATCATTAAAGGATAACTCCACAAAAAATTGGCAAATAAAAAAATAATATAGCATATACAATTGCGACACAAGTCATATTGTATTTGATTGTTATTAAAAATGACCTTTCCTATTCAATCTGCAGCTCTGTAATTTTCTGTAAAGTGAAATGCAATATGGCTACCTGGAGGTATTCTGTAAACAGAATCTGTACAGAACACCCCCCAGAAATATTATTTCCTGCTTGTGCGATTGGCTCACTGATTTTCCCAGAAGTCTGCCCTAAGATACAAGTCAGATTTTTGCCATCCCCTGCAGCAAAAATTAAATTTTTGGTGTGATATTCCCAATAGGAAATGACATCTAAAGGGATGCAGACCCTGCAATTTTACTCATTAGAGCCCTGATTCTGCAGCAGCTGGTTGATAATTCTGAAACCACTCCCACTGGGCACAGAGGAACAAACTGTGATTTCTTCAGAATAACAAAAGGTAAGAATCAGCAACAAAGTTTGTTAAAGTCTTTGCAACGTACATAGATCACCCAGGGGGGGAATGTTCTTTTTCCCAATAAAAGTGGAGTTACGCTTTAAAGGTAGAGTTTTCAACAATTACAATTTCCCTTCTAAACCAAGATACATAATCACTTTCAGACAATGCAAACATAAATCCCGTTATTTCAAATGTTCTGCAGAGAACCTCAATGGGAAATAGAGCAACATTAGGGAAAGTTTTGAAAGTCCTTCCCCAAGTGCTGGAGTAGGTTCAGAAGTTTCTATACATTTGCATATCCGGTTGTTCAGACCCATTTGCACCAGATGTGGTGGGATTGCATTGGGTGGCTATTCCAGCAGAGTCCCACTGCATGACAAAATGCCTTGTCTCCTTCTCTGCCCGGTTCACACCACTGCATTGTGGTGGTGTGCACTGTAAAAAAAAGTACTGTGTGCAGGCAATTGAACTTTATGAGATGTCTGTGTGACAATAACATTTTTTATTTATTTTTTTTTAATAGTTTTTAATAAGGTTTGCAGAGACGGTACAAAAAACATACAATACAGGCAGATCTTACATAGCGTAGCCCACGCAAGGGCTGTTGCCCTAAAAAACATAGTGTACATCCAGTACCATAAAACAATTAAAGAAAACTAATACTAAAATAAGCAGAAATGGTGGTGTAAGGCTCAGGCACAAGGATATAAATATACATCATCATATAAATCAATATTTTGATACCCGCGTCACTCAACATAATGCCTTGTGGACTTTTAGGAATCTAGTGCAGTGTCAGTTGAGGAGTTATCCAACCAACCTGACCAGACTTTATTAAACTAAAGCCCCGTACACACGGGACGACGATCGCATACAACAGGTCGTACTAACGACCGTTGTATGCGATATCGATCGTTCGTATGCGCGATTTGAACAGTCGAACATACGACGGTCGTACAAGGGAGTTGTATGAGCAGACTAGAAAACTTGGTCGTACCAACAAATGCTCATACGACCGTTGTATCGTGTGTACAGAGCAGTTGGTACAACAAAGTTGTATTGTGCAAAACACGCATGCTCCGAAGTCAGGAATGGTCGAATGCTAATTACATGCACCTGAACGTTCTTCTGCGGTCGTACGATCGTGTAGTGCAGTCAGTATGCTACATACAACAGCCAACATACGATTTGACACGATCGTACGTGCGATCATCGTCCCGTGTGCACGGGGCTTTAGTCTATTACAGTAAATATGTTGATACAAGGTCAAATTGGAATTAACCAACTTCATTCAAAAGCATACTGAGGAAGGGGAAGACTTCTTCCAGAATGAATGGTAATATCTTTCCTGACATAAAAAAAAGTAGTAGGCTTAAAAGAGTTCTCAGTCCCATCTTGTGAGCCAATTATTTGACCAGGCCTAGCAGACAAAACCTAGGTGTTTAAGTGATAGGAGTATGCACCACAGAGGCGATACCATCAAGAACACTCTGCCAATACAAGCCTATTTCAGGGCACAACCAGAGTATATGTATGAAATCTCCCACTGGGAGCAAGATGAGGATCCATCTTATGAAGCCTGTACAGGGTAAAATAGGTTCTGTGAACAATTTTAAATTGGATGAATTTATCACTGACACACACCATATGAGCGAAGGGGAACTTCCAGAACTCAGATCAGGAGGCTTTTCCAATGCAGGCATCCATAAAGTTTGAATATAAAAAAAAAAAAAAAAAGAGACCAGACGCTGCTGCACACCAGCTGCTATGTTGTAAACAGTTTCGGCTGGTGAAATTTTAGGATGGGGCGGCGCCAGTCCCCACCCTTCATTTTTGACCCCTCCCACTTCTCATAAGTCCCACCCCTTATAGATTCCACCCATTGTGTCAGGAGTATAAAGCTTAGCATCACTAGACAGGGTATACAGCATCGCCATATAGGGGTATATACAGCATCACCAGAGGGGTATATACAGTATCACTAGAGGGGTATATACAGTGTCACCAGAGGGGTATATGCAGTATCACCAGAGGAGTATAAGCAGTATCACCAGAGGGGTATATGCAGTATCACCAGAGGGGAATATGCAGTATCACCAGAGGGGTATATGCAGTATCACCAGAGGGGAATATGCAGTATCACCAGAGGGGTATATGCAGTATCACCAGAGGGGTATATGCAGTATCACCAGAGGGGAATATGCAGTATCACCAGAGGGGTAGCACCAGAGAATTATCACCAGAGGGGTATATGTGGTATCACCAGAGGGGGGTATATGCAGTATCACCAGAGGGGTATATGTGGTATCACCAGAGGGGGGGTATATGCAGTATCACCAGAGGGGTATATGCAGTATCACCAGAGGAGTATATGCAATATCACCAGAGGAGTATAAGCAGTATCACCATAGGGGTATATGCAGTATCACCATAGGGGTATACGCAGTATCACCAGAGGGGTATACGCAGTATCACCAGAGGGGTATATGAGGTATCACCAGAGGAGTATCACCAGAGGGGTATATGCAGTATCACCAGAGGGGTATATGCAGTATCACCAGAGGGGTATATGCAGTATCACCAGAGGAGTATATACACAATATCACCAGAGGGGTATATGCAGTATCACCAGAGGGGTATATACAATATCACCAGAGGAGTATATGCAGTATCACCAGAGGGGTATATGCAGTATCACCAGAGGGGTATATGCAGTATCACCAGAGGGGTATATGTGGTATCACCAGAGGGGAATATGCAGTATCACCAGAGGAGTATCACCAGAGGCAGGTATATGCAGTATCACCAGAGGGGTATATGTGGTATCACCAAAGGGGTATATGCGGTATCACCAGAGGAGTATCACCAGAGGCAGGTATATGCAGTATCACCAGAGGGGTATATGCAGTATCACCAGAGAGGTATCACCAAAGGAGTATCACCAGAGGGGTATATGCAGTATCAACCAGAGGGGAATATGCGGTATCACCAGAGGGAGGTATATGCAGTATCACCAGAGGGGTATATGCAGTATCACCAGAGGGGTATATGCAGTATCACCAGAGGGGTATATGCAGTATCACCAGAGGGGTATATGTGGTATCACCAGAGGGGAATATGCGGTATCACCAGAGGAGTATCACCAGAGGCAGGTATATGCAGTATCACCAGAGGGGTATATGTGGTATCACCAAAGGGGTATATGCGGTATCACCAGAGGAGTATCACCAGAGGCAGGTATATGCAGTATCACCAGAGGGGTATATGCAGTTTCACCAGAGGGGTATATGCAGTATCACCAGAGAGGTATCACCAAAGGAGTATCACCAGAGGGGTATATGCAGTATCAACCAGAGGGGAATATGCGGTATCACCAGAGGGAGGTATATGCAGTATCACCAGAGGGGTATATGCAGTATCACCAGAGGGGTATATGCAGTATCACCAGAGGGGTATATGCAGTATCACCAGAGGGGTATCACCAGAAGAGAATCACCAGAAGGGGGGGTATATGCAGTATCACCAGAGAGGTATCACCCAAAGGAGTATCACCAGAGGGGTATATGCAGTATCACCAGAAGTAATAGCACATTCTAATCTACTCTTAGGTGTGATTGCACATTTTACTCTGGGCAGTAATGGCACATTTTACCTGAACAGTCCTGGTGCATTCTACTCTTAGGGTACTATTAAGAAGTACACAGACCATTCCAATACTACATACTTACTACTTAATGAGGTGTAGTATACAGACTTTCCCCCTGGGACAGACCGGTCCGGCTGGCTCAGGCTGTGGTGTGGCTACTAGGTTTCAGCTTGGCTGCTTGGGTAATGGGCACACCGCACGGTAAGTGACGGAGGACGGTCAGTGGGTCACGGACAGAAACCCGGCGGGCATCACATAGGCCAGACGTGTTCATCCGCTTCTCCCAGTCCCAGCACCTCGTCCGCTAGTCCCACCCCCGCCCACCACACTGTGACCTGACCAGTGACCAATCAGTCACTGCTCAAGAGGACAGTTGACAGAGGCCAGTGTGGACGAACCGCCACTGGTTGTAACGCATTGGCTGGTGTGAACATACCCTTCATGACCCTGTGCATGAGATAAACCGCTGTCCTGTAGCTTTGGAATTGAACTGTAGAGTTACATTCACTCAGTAGCGATTTACATGCCAGGCGACTTTGTCTGTGGCCAGAGCGTTAAATAATAAAAGCAGTTGGGATATTTATTTTCTACTTCCTGGAAAATCGCTTATATATAGATGGTGATCAGACTTGGAAGCGACTTTCATTGACTTCTTTAGCTGAAATCTCCTAGAAATCGCCTCCAAGTAGTACAGGAGCGACTTGAGTAGTGTATATTAACCTCCTCTACACCACGCGCAGTATATTTACTGCGGCAGTGTGGAGCTGTCTCGTGAATCGCCGTAAATAGACGGCGATTTACGGACAGGCAGCTAGGGGGCCCGCCGCACTCAGGAGCAGTGTGCCCACGGCTCGGGCGGACTCGATGTCCACCGACGAGCCGCAATGAGCTGACAGAGGGAAAGAACGGTGAACCGCCAAAGTAAACACAGCGGTTCCCTGTTCTGACAGGGGGCATTACAGAGATCTACTCATTCCTGTCACTGGGATCAGTTAGATCTCTGGTGCCCCTGACAGCCCAGCCCCCATACAGTTAGAACACACCCAGGGAACACAGTTAACCCCTAGATCTCACCCTGCAGGTTAACCCCTTCACCGCATTTATACAGTAATCAGTGCATAAATCACAGATCGCCACCATTACTAGTAAAAAACAAAAAATAAAAACTACAGAAATGAATTCTCCTCATCCGTAAACGCAGCAACTTTTGCGCAAACCAATCAATAAACGCAGTTTGTGATTTTTTTAACCAAAAATATGAGGAAGAATATAAATTGGCCAAAACTAATGAAAAAAATGTGTTTTTATATTTCTTTTTGGATTTGTATTTTAGCAAAAAGTATGAAAACAGGTTTTTTTTGCAAACTTGTCACGCTATTTTATTTATAGCGGCGATCAGAAATGACGCAGAGGGGATCAAATACCACCAAAAGAAAGCTCTATTTGTGGGAAAAAAAGGATGCAAATTTTGTTTGGGTACAACGTTGACACGACTGCACAATTGTCAGTTAAAGCGACGCAGTGCCGAATCACAAAAAGTGCTCTGGTCCTACAGTGGGAAATCCTTCCAGGGGTGAAGTGGTTAAGACAGCTCCCATTCATTTCATTGGGATTTCTGATGTCAAGCGATTTGAAGAGGACTTGAGGAGACATAAATTGCTTTGGAAATCTCCTAGGTGTGAACCGGCCCTTAACCACTTCCACACCGCCTACTGTGTATTTACGGCGGCAGTGTGGACGCTGAGCGCGAATCGCCGTAAAAAAACGGCGATCTGCGAGTGGCCGATGGGGCCTGAGGAGTGTGCCCGCGGCTCGGGCGGACCCGATGTCCACCGGTGAGCCGTGATGAGCAACCACAGCCAAAGAACGGGGAACCGCCGTTGTAAACACGGCGGTTCCCCGCTCTGTTAGTGGGGCCATAGGAGATCTACTGATTCCTGTCACTGGGATCAGTTAGATCTCTTATGCCCATGTTAGACAAGTCCCCCCACAGTTAGAACACACCCAGGGAACACAGTTAACCCCTAGATCGCCCCCTGCAGGTTAACCCCTTTACTGTATAAATGTCATTGGCAGTGATCAGTGGACATTTAAATTTCTCATCGCTGTATAAATGTCATTGTTTCCCAAAAAAGTGTCAAAAATGTCCGACATGTCTGCTGCAATATCGCAGTACCGCTAAAAATCGCAGATCGCCGCCATTACTAGTAAAAAATAAAAAAATAAAAACCCCAGAAATGAATTCTCATCATCTGTACACGTGGCCACTTTTGCTCAAACCAATCAATAAACGCCGATTGCAATTTTTTTCACCAGAAATATGAGGAAGAATATAAATCGGCCAAAACCGATGAAAAAAAAAGTTTTTTTATATTTTTTTGTTTGGATTAGTATTTTAGCAAAAAGTAAGAAATTTGGTTTTTTTTGCAAAATTGTCGCTCTTCTTTTGTTTATAGCGGTGATCAGAAATGATGCAGAGGTGATCAAATACCACCAAAAGAAAGCTCTATTTGTGGAAAAAAAGGACGCAAATTTCGTTTCAAATTTCATACAATGTCGCACGACCACGCAATTGTCAGTTAAAGCAACGCAGTGCCGAATTGCAAAAAGTGCTCTGGTCCTAACCTGGGAAATCCTTCCGGGGCTGAAGTGGTTAAAGTATAGGCAAATGTATTACACAAACCCACAAGTAAACTAGGTAAAGTGCATAGATCTTCTCGTGTATGGGTAAAGGCTCAAAGAAGTACATTACATATACATTTTTAAAATGTTACAATGATTTTTAATTTCTGTTTGATGTTATGGCGCTAACACACCTACACCCACACACAAAATATATCCATATTTACGAGTCGAATATTAGAAAGTGAAAATAGAGCACCCTAAAAAATAAACATCACATGCTTAAGTATTAAGCATACAAATCAATTTCAATGCCCTCTCAGATTCTTAATTTTCATTCTGCAAAGAAATTAAGTGTGCTTCACCTTTAGGTCGCTATTACCATTATTTAATAAAAGTGACAAGAAACAGAATTAAATCTGTTTCAGTGCTAAAAAAAAAAAAAAAACAGGAAGAGCAAGGAGAATCAATTTCAAACAATTCTCTTGAAATAAAAAGGTTAAATAATTTATCAAATATAGATCAGGCAAAGGGGAAGACTAATAGATGTGAAATGCTATTCAAAGAGCTACGAGCTCACAGCTTGAAATGTTTACCTTGTCCTAATGTTTTCTCCTGGCAGTCTTATCAATTTTCCTCACCTCCAGAGTCACCGAATTATGACATAAAACTGAAGGTAGCGCGGCACAATTCGAAGCACCTATTATAAGCTCTAATCTTGCACTATTACCTTATTCCCAATTGTGGATCTTCCACTTATCAGAACCTGAGTGAGTTACCACTAGATACCTCCCTGGCATGTAGATGTACAATGTAGGCAGCTTAGTGCTGATCCGCACCACGCTGGGAGGCTCCGGAGTGGACTAAGCTATACTTTAGCCCTTTGATGGAGCTACCAAATACTTGATCTTCAGGTTATTTTCTATGGTTTTCCCATCCTATTATCCACTGTGGGCTCTCTTTCATAGAATAGCAACGTTGAACATTAAGAATCTGCTCAATCTTTAGCTAATAAACTCCACATCATTATTAAGAGGAAAAAAGTTTTGTAGACCTCAGCAATTATAGACAAATACAATTCAGGGTTAGATTGGAAGACAAAATCACTCTTATCACAAGATTTTGTGTTGTACAATCAATAAAAACAAAATTAAATGGACTAGTGTTTATTCTACAAAATATACCCTAAAGACCAATTAGTAGTACATGGTATTTTTTTAGGGATAATGGATTTTATTTTGCTTATATTTACACATTTTTTATACATAGATAGGTCCCCAATTAAACACTTTTTTTGGTTTTACCAGAACTCTAGATTTTACCTGCAGCACCACCTGCTGGTCAAATCTAGCATGACACTTTCATGGGAAATCATTTTCCATTGGATTTTTAAACGATCAAGCAGCTAAACAGCATGATCGAAAAAACTGGATTTTTTGACTTACCGTAAAATCCCTTTCTCTGAGTTTGTCGACAGGCACAGGGACTCTTAGGACTAAGTGGGTTATACTGCCCTCTTCAGGAGTTTACTAGGCAGAACAGGCAGTTCTAACAGCAAAAAGAACAGTAACAGACACAGCCCCTCCCAGGGGGCAGTCCCCACTGGCAGATAACCCCACACCCAGCTCTGCTAGCTCAGTTCGTAACAAGCAGTGCAACATCAGAGGGATGGGTGCTGTGCCTGTCGACAAACTCAGAGAAAGGGATTTTACGGTAAGTCAAAAAAATCCAGTTTTCTGTTTCGTTCGTCGACATGCACAGCGACTCTTAGGACTAAGTGGGACGTCCAAACACAGTGGCAAAAATGAGGGGTGGGTAACAGAACAACAACAGAAGTACACCCAACCGAACCCTCAGTGTGGAACCACACGTGTCTCACACGGCCGCCTGCAAAACTTTGCAGCCAAACGCATCATCCGAGGATGCCAAAACATCCACTTTGTAAAACTTTGAGAAGGTGTGCACAGAGGACCAAGTAGCCACTTTGCACACTTGAGACACAGACGCCTGATGTCGAAAAGCCCAGGAAGTGCTAACCGCCCTGGTAAAGTGAGCCGTGACCGGAAAAGGAGGCTCCAGACCCCGAACAGCATAGGCTCGGATCACCGTCTGTCTAATCCAACGTGAGATAGTAGCCGATGAGGCCGCCAAACCTTTCCGTGGACCATCCACCACGACAAAAAGAGCATCCGACCTCCGAAAGGAGGCTGTAGTCGCCAATACACCCACAGGGCCCGAACAGCATCCAGGGAGTGCAAGGCAACCTCCCTAGGTTGAGACGGGGGCGGGCATAGCGAAGGAAGGACAATGTCCTCATTGATGTGGACAGATGACAACACCTTCAGCAAAAAGAAGGTGACGGCGCAAGACCGCCTTATCCTTATGTAGGACCAGATAAGGAGACCTACAAGACAGAGCCGCCAACTCAGACACCCGCTGAGCGGATGTGATAGCCACCAGGAAAACCACTTTCTGCGAAAGCAAATGCAGAGAGATTTCCCTGATATTCTCAAAAGGTGGCTTCTGAAGTACCGAGAGGACCAAATTGAGGTCCCATGGCCCCAAATGCGACCGTACCTGGGGACGACATGTCAAACCCCCTGCATGAAAGCACGGATCAATGAATGAGTCTCCAAAAGAAGCTGAAAAAAGATCGGCAGAGTAGAAACCTGACCCTTGATAGTGCTCAACACCAGTTTATGGTCGAGGCCCTTCTGTAGGACACTGAGAAGGAACGAGGGTTCCACCCCCCAGCTTCGCACCAGGCGATGTAAGCCTTCCTGGTGGTAAATCTTACGTGAAGTGGCCTTACGTGCCTTCAACATGGTAGAAATCACAGAGTCTGAGACCCCTCGATCCCTCAACACCTGGGACTCAATAGCCATGCCGTTAAAGCCAGAGAGGGTAAAGCAGGATTCAAGATGGGCCCCTGAGACAGAAGGTCCTCGTGAAGCAGAAGCTGCCAGGGGACGTCCACCACCATCCGTACTACCAAGGATGCCTTGGCCAATCTGGAGCTACCAGAATGGTCGGTATACCCTCCGCTTCTATCCTGCGCAGAAGCAGTCTGAGAGGAGGAAAGTCGATACCGATCCCACGGAGCTACAAGAGCATCCGCCGCGTCCGCTAAAGGGTCCCTTGTCCTTCTCACGAAGGTCTGCACGTTCCAATTGATGCGGGGCGCTAGCAAGTCCATGGCCGGGACACCCCATCTCAGACAAATCTGATGAAACACATCCGGGTGCAGGGACCACTCTCCCTGGTCCAGGCGCTGACGACTGAGATAGTTTGCCTGCCAATTTTCTACGCCCGGTATGTGGATGGCAGAAACTGCCGGAACGTGGCTTTCTGCCCACCGCAGGATGGGAGCCACCTCCGAGGCCGCAGCCGAGCTTCTCATCCCGCCCTGGTGGTTCACGTATGCCACGGCCGTTGGCATTGTCCGACTGAACCCGGACAGGGAACCCGTGTAGTCTCGAGGTCCAATGAGAGAGGCAGCACCAAATTGCCCGCAATTCCCATTGATCGGGAGATGAGACTCCTCCTGAGACCCCCGTTCCTGGACTGAGAGCAGCCCCAGGACTCCGATCCAGCCTGTCAGGCTGGTGTCCGTCGTGATCACTGTCCAGTGAAGGGGGAGGAAGGACTTCCCTGACCGAAGAGCTGGGGACCACAGCCACAAGAGCAGCAAGGCCCTCACCCTGTGATCCATCCTGATCACCCGATCCAGGGAAGATGGGGACCTGTCCCATCTCAGGAGAATCTCCCATTGCAGAACCTGGGTGTGGTACTGAGCATAAGGGACCGCCTTGAAGGAGGCCACCATTAGGCCCAGGACCCGCATGCAAAACCGGAGTGAGGCCCATTTCTGGGACAGCAGGGACTGAACCGCCGACTGAAGCATCTGCTGCTTGGTTGGAGGAAGGAAAACCTTTGCCTGGGCCGCATCCAGGATCAGCCCCAGATATTCCAGGAATCAGAACCGACTTCGGGAGGTTGATCACCCATCCGAATTCCTGCAGAGTGTGCAGGGTAATCGCCAAATTGTCCCTGAGCGCAGGAGCCGACTCCGCTCGCAGGAGGTCGTCCAGATACGCCACCACCGCAATACCCCTCTGCCTCAGCAGAGCCAGAACCGGGGCCAGCAGTTTGGTGAAGACCTGAGGCGCCAAGGTCAGGCCAAATGGGAGAGCCACAAACTGGTAGTGATCAACCCCCAAACGCAAAGCGCAGCAAGCGCTGGTGCTGGGTGCAGATGGGAACATGCAGGTACGCATATTTGATGTTGAGGTAGGCCAGGAAATTGCCCTGGTGCAGGGCCGCTACTACCGAGCGGACCGACTCCATCCAAAACCGGCGGACCCGCACAAACCTGTTGTGGTCCTTCAGATCCAGGATGGGATGAACCCCATCCTTCTTCGGAACCACGAAAAGGTTAGAGTAAAAACCTTGGGAAAGTTCCGCTCAAGGAACGGGGACAATCCCCCCTTGACCCAGCAGGTCCTGCACAGCCTTGAACAGGGCCCGCAGCCTGCCCGCAGGCAGCTGCAGGTTGGAGGCGAAGAACCTGTCTGGGGGGCGGAAACGGAATTCTATGCTGTACCCCGAGGAGACCACCTCAAGAACCCAGCAGTCCGAGATGCGGGAGGACCACCTGTCCGCGAACCCAAGGAGACGTCCCCCCACCCGAACACTGGGTGGGGGCAACCCTTCATGTGGAGGAGACCTTATCCTCTGGCTTGGTGCGCTTATGCGGCTAGGGACGCTTCTGTCCACTCGCGGGTGCCTTGGCGGGCTGTGAACCCTTGCCCGAGGCGCGGGAGGGACGAAAAGGCCGCCTATAGGCCAGAAAGGAAGGCCCCTGATGGCGACGGGAGTCCGTACACCTCCTAGGCTCTGGGAGGAAAGAGCTCTTCCCTCCAGTGAGATTTTTGATCATCTCGTCCAAGGAGTCACCGAAGTGCCGCCCCCCTGGAAAGACAAGTCCGCCAGGGCCTTCGTAGAAGGCAGGTCCGCAGACCAGCACTTCAGCCAAAGCCACCGCCTGGCTACCACAGAGACCATGGACGTCTTGGACATCAGGGTTTCTGCGTCCAGGGTAGCATCGCACAGATACTGAGCCACCTGGACCATCCGATCAGCAAGATCCACACACTCAGGAGAAGCCTGCTCAACTCGCTGTGCAACCGCTTTGCCCACTCAGTGAGCGTTGCAATGCCAGCGCAGAGGCCACAACGGCCCGCATGGCCGATCCCATCAGAACAAATAGGAACCTGACACAAGCCTCGGCCTTCCTGTCAGTCGGGTCCTTAAAGGACAGCGTGCCCTCCACCGGGATAGTGGTCGCACAGGCGGCACACCGGTGGGTCAACCAAGGGGGGTGATGCCCACTTCTTCAACAATTTATCCTCAAAGGGATAACACACATCAAAACGCTTCGGGACGGGAAAGGAGCTCTGAGAAGAAGAAAAAACTCGCCATGCCTCTTACTAAATACCTTGGAATGTCTACTTTTCAAAAAGGGGGTAATTTGGGGGGTATTTGTACATTCCTGACATTTCAGGGCCTCAAGAAATAAGATCCATCAGTGCATCAGGTGTGATCAATTTTCAATGATTGGCACCATAGCTTGTAGACTCTATAACTTTCACACAGACCAAATAATATACACTTATTTGGGTTATTTTTACCAAAGATAGGTAGCAGTATAGGTTTTGGCCCAAATTTATGAACAAAAATTACTTATTTGCAAAATGTTATCACAGAAACTAAAAAAATTGTTTTTTTTCTCAAAATTTTCGCACTTTTTTACTTATGTCGCAAAAAATAAAAAACCCAGAGGTTCTTAAATACCACCAAAAGAAAGCTCTATTTGTGTGAAAAAAAAATGATAAAAATTTAGTTTGGGTACAGTGTAGCATGAGAGAGTAATTGTCATTCAAAGTGTGAGAGCGCTGAAAGCTGAAAATTGGTCTGGGCAGGAAGGGGGTATAAACGTCCAGTATTGAAGCGGTTAAAAAATTATCGCAATCCAGCCCCCCCCTCACGATCTTAATACAGCATTTCCCCAAGTCATGTTAAACAAGTGCAGAGGCGTTCTCTGCTCACTCACAGCTGTCAAAAGAAAAAAAAAACTCAGCCAGCAAATGTTTATCAACAGCAATAAAGAGAAACAATCCATCTCTTGGTTCTTTTAGATCAGTGGTCTCCAAACTGTGGCCCTGGGGCAGGATGTGGCCCTTTGCTTGCCTTTATCCGGCCCTTGGGACACTATTCCTCCCACTGATAGAGACACTATTCTGTCAACCGACACCAGGAATGGGGCTCCATTTCTCCCACTATCACCAATAATGGGGCACTATTCCTCCCCCTTATACCAAATGTGATGATAATTATTCCCACTGATGCCAGGAAAATTTCCACTCCCGCTGACCACAGTCCGCCACCCCCTAAAGTCTGAAAGACAATAAACTGGCCCTTTGCTTAGAAAGTTTGAAGACCCCTGTTTTAGATCAAAGGAATGAACTTCCGTCTGTAAGGTCAGTTTAACCACATAAAAGGACCTTTTAGCTGCCTTCAATACTGTCGACCACCCCCTCCTCCTCAAAAAACTTTACTCTCCGTGACTGTGCTCTTCAGTGGCTCTCATCCTACCTATCCCATCGCACCTTCAATGTCATGTATAATTCTACCTCCTCCTCTCCTCTTCCTTTCTCTGTTGGGGTCCCCCAAGGTTCTGTTCTTGTTTTCTCTCTTATTTTCAATATACACCTCTTCCCTGGCCACGGCTTTCAATATAATTTCTACGCTGACGATACCCAAATCTACCTCTCCACCCCCCCAACTCACTCCATCAGTCTCCTCACACGTCACTAACTTATTAACAGACATATCTGCCTGGATGTCACACCACTTCCTCGAACTCAACTTGTCCAAAACTGAACTCATAATATTTCCTCCTCCACGTGCTGTTTCCCCTGACTTCTCTGTCAAGAGCAATGGCACAACCATCCACCCATCCCCACATGTCAGGGTGCTTTGTGTTATCCTGGATTCTGAACTCTGCTTTTGGCCCCACATCCAATCAATTTCTAAGGCTTGCCGCCTCAATCTCCGCAACATCTCTAAAATATGTCCCTTCCTAACCAATGAAACCACAAAGCTCCTGATTCATTCCCTGGTCATCTCTTGCCTTGACTACTGCAACTCCCTCCTCACTGGCCTACCTTTAAATAGACTATCCCCCCTCCAGTCCATCATGAATGCCGCTGCCAGACTCATCCACCCCCCTATCAGATAAATTTCCATCCGGTCACTCCTCCCTCAACGTCATCAGTTCCGTTCTCTACTGGTCCCTTACTTAGTCCTCGAAACACCAAAGTAACCAATCCTTCCCTGTATAAAATCTCTACAACGCCTCTAACTCCGCCGTTCGGAATCTTTAACTAACCTACACCCCGGTTTTCGTCTCAAGTCTTAGGTCCTATTGTGTTTCGTGGGACTGTACACCCCTACCCACCTACCAACACGGTAACGAGAACTGTCTCTTCAGTCCCCTTTGTCGTGCACCTCCTCCTTTATAATACTCAAGTCAAAACCTGTTCAACTCAAGCTCCTTCACCACACTGTAGGTCCGTC
>BLSH010289873.1:858104-881303 GCA_018402905.1 Glandirana rugosa
TCTTAATTTTCCAAAGAATTGTGGGAAAAAAGTACAACTTCAAAAAACTCGCCATGCCTCTTACTAAATGCCTTGGAATGTCTACTTTTCAAAAAGGGGTAATTTGGGGGGGTATTGTTACCTTCCCGACATCTCAGGGCCCCAAGAAATGAGATAGGCCGTCAGTGCATCAGGTGTGATCAATTTTCAATGATTTGCACCATAGCTTGTAGACTCTATAACTTTCACACAGACCAAATAATATACACTTATTTGGGTTATTTTTACCAAAGATAGGTAGCAGTATAGGTTTTGGCCCAAATTTATGAACAAAAATTACTTATTTGCAAAATGTTATCACAGAAACTAAAAAAATTGTTTTTTTTCTCAAAATTTTCGCACTTTTTTACTTATGTCGCAAAAAATAAAAAACCCAGAGGTTCTTAAATACCACCAAAAGAAAGCTCTATTTGTGTGAAAAAAAAATGATAAAAATTTAGTTTGGGTACAGTGTAGCATGAGAGAGTAATTGTCATTCAAAGTGTGAGAGCGCTGAAAGCTGAAAATTGGTCTGGGCAGGAAGGGGGTATAAACGTCCAGTATTGAAGCGGTTAAAAAATTATCGCAATCCAGCCCCCCCCTCACGATCTTAATACAGCATTTCCCCAAGTCATGTTAAACAAGTGCAGAGGCGTTCTCTGCTCACTCACAGCTGTCAAAAGAAAAAAAAAACTCAGCCAGCAAATGTTTATCAACAGCAATAAAGAGAAACAATGTATCTCTTGGTTCTTTTAGATCAGTGGTCTCCAAACTGTGGCCCTGGGGCAGGATGTGGCCCTTTGCTTGCCTTTATCCGGCCCTTGGGACACTATTCCTCCCACTGATAGAGACACTATTCTGTCAACCGACACCAAGAATGGGGCACTATTCCTCCCCCTTATACCAAATGTGATGATAATTATTCCCACTGATGCCAGGAAAATTTCCACTCCCACTGGCCACAGTCCGCCCCCCCTAAAGTCTGAAAGACAATAAACTGGCCCTTTGTTTAGAAAGTTTGAAGACCCCTGCTTTAGATCAAAGGAATGAACTTCCGTCTGTAAGGTCAGTTTAACCACATAAAAGGACCTTTTGGCTGCCTTCAATACTGTCGACCACCCCGTCCTCCTCAAAAAACTTTACTCCCTCGGTCTCTGTGACTGTGCTCTTCAGTGGCTCTCATCCTACCTATCCCATCGCACCTTCAGTGTCACGTACAATTCTACCTCCTCCTCTCCTCTTCCTTTCTCTGTTGGGGTCCCCCAAGGTTCTGTTCTTGGACCTCTCTTATTTTCAATATACACCTCTTCCATGGGCCGGCTGATAGCCTCCCACGGCTTTCAATATCATTTCTATGCTGACGATACCCAAATCTACCTCTCCACCCCCAACTCACTCCATCAGTCTCCTCACATATCACTAACTTATTAACAGACATATCTGCCTGGATGTCACACCACTTCCTCAAACTCAACTTGTCCAAAACCGAACTCATAATATTTCCTCCCCCACGTGCCTTTTCCCCTGACTTCTCTGTCAAGAGCAATGGCACAACCATCCACCCATCCCCACATGTTAAGGTGCTTGGTGTTGTCCTGGATTCTGAACTCTCCTTTTGGCCCCATATCCAATCACTTTCTAAGGCTTGCCGCCTCAATCTCCGCAACATCTCTAAAGTAGGTCCTTTCCTAACCAATGAAACCACAAAGCTCCTGATTCACTCCCTGGTCATATCTTGCCTTGACTACTGCAACTCCCTCCTCACTGGCCTACCTTTAAATAGACTATATCCCCTCCAGTCCATCATGAATGCCGCTGTCAGACTCATCCACCTTACAAGCCGTTCAGAGTCCGCCACCCCTCTCTACCAATCCCTCCATTGGCTGCCACTCACCCAACTAATTAAATTCAAAATACTAACAATGAGCTACAAAGCCATCCACAATTCTGCTCCCAGCTATATCACCAGCCTAGTCTCAAAATACCAAACAAACCATCCTCTTCACTCCTGCCAAGACCTCCTGCTCTCCAGCTCCCTCATCACCTCCTCTCATACTCGCCTCCAAGACTCCTCCCGAGCCTCTCCCATCCTCTGGAACTCCCTACCCCAATCTGTCAGACTGTCCCCAAATCTATCCACCTTCAGGAGATCCCTGAAAACTGTTCTCTTCAGGGAAGTCTATCCTGCCACCACCTAACAACTATACTTCTTATTTTCTCAGTCAGCATATCCCCCACAGTTATTGCCCTTTCGTATCATTTAACCCTCCCTCCTAGATTGTAAGCTCTAACGAGCAGGGCCCTCTGATTCCTCCTGTATTCAATTGTATTGTTGTTGTACTGTCTGCCCTAATATTGCAAAGCGCTGCACAAACCATCGGCGATATATATATATTTTTTTGTATAATGAGAAAGATGATGTTATATTATATTTAAGGATGGGTAGATTTAACACACTGCTCATTCCTTCCTTAAAGGTTTCCCTTTCTCCCTCCATTGTCATTTGTGTACTACTATAGATCCTGGGGGGGTAATTCTCTTACTATCTCTGCCCTTCCTTAGGGGCCATACATACTATACAATGTTCTTTAGATTTTTTCCTTTATGTTTACCAAAACCATATAATATGAGGTCAAACCTAAACACTTTCAATTTGTATGCAATCAGGCAGGCCCTTGCACTACATAGTTGAAGGTAAATCTAAAGGAAAACGAACAACAAAAAGTTGTATAGTGTGTATCCAGCATTACTCCATATTCTACTTTTCACCAATGCATCAGATACATATAACGTACATATGGCTGTAGAGTATTAAACGCAAACATAAAAAAGCAAATGTGCGAGCAACTGAATTACTTTGTTGCTGTCCTTTACTTGTATTTTACAATGTTTTCTAGTTTTGTATTCACTATTTTGCAATGTTTTCTGGTTTTGTATTCACTAAGTTTACCATCTTTTCTACAACATCAATTACAAAAAAATTGGGACGCTGCGTAAAATCTACATAAAAACAGAATGCAATGATCTGCAAATTTAATTTTCCTATAGCTTATTCACAATAGAAACCAAATCATATGTTTTAAATTAGAAAATGTACCAATTTAAGAAAAAAAAATAAGGTCATTTTGAGATTGATGGCAACAACAAGTTTTAGCTTAAACATTTGATATGTTTTCTATTTTCGATTGTGAATAAAATATGGCTTCATAAGATTTGCAAATCATTGCATTGTGTTTTTATGAAGATTTTACACAATGCCCCAACTTTTTTGGAATTGGGGTTGTAAATTCCCTTTGGAAAATGTATTAACACTAAAACTAAATGAACTGAAGTTGCCCTCAGTGAAAAACATACACCATAAGGTGTATAGTAAATAAAGAGATATAGCCAGCTGATATAAGAAAATCTTTACAAAGCGACAAAATAAAATCTAGTGCTAATTATCTCATACAAGCCTAAAAATTATTTATGTATTTAACTAAAAAAGAAACTTTAGAAACTGCACAGCACACAAGTATACACCAGTGATGTACCACTAACTAATAAGGGCCGGTTCACACTGAGGCGATCCGACTTCGGGGAGACTTTCCTAGGCGATTTGAAAAGGCAAAGCGGCGCGATTGCGGCGCGACTTCTGCGCGATATCAGGCGATTTTAGGCGATTTGAGGTGATTTCAACACCAGTACCTGGGACATGAGAGATGTGTCTTCTGGCAAAATTATGTTCTTCTTCCTGGAAAGTCGCTTCTTCATAGACGGGGATCTGACTTGGAGGCGAACTTCCATTGACTTCTATGGGCTCAATTCGCCTAGAAGCCGCTTGAAAATAGTACAGGAAGCTTTTTTGGAATCGCTTTGGACTTGAGTAGCGCATATTAAGCCGGCTCCATTCTTTCCAATGGGATTTCTGATGTCAGGCGATTTGTGGCGAATTGGGGCGACACAAGTCGGATCGCAAATCGCCTAGGATCGCCTCAGTGTGAACCGGCCCTTAATGATTAATCTCTACTCCAATGTCCGATCAATAAATCACACCAAGAGCTCTGCAAAACCCTTTACCAGAGGAAAGTCAAAATTCAACAAACAAGACTTCTTGGAGAAACTCTTTTTATACAGGGTTTTAATCTGATGGGAGGCAAGTGACCATAAGGCTAGGTTTACACTATCCGACACAAAAACGGTCTGACTTTGATCCTGCTTTGCTCTACGACATGTGTCCTACAGCGGTCCTACATCGGAACGACTTCTGTGAACGGGATCCAACTTTGATGCCGACAATACCAGGTACCTTGTGCTCTGGGGATCTTGAAGGGAAACCCATCAAAAAAAAAAGAAACGGCATGGGGGTTCCCCTTAAAGTCCATACCAGACCGAAGGGCCTGGTATGCTCTTGGAGGGGGAACCCATGCCGTTTTTTTTTAAACTTGGCGTGGAGTTCCCCCTTCAAGACACATGCCAAAGTCGGATCAGTTAAGACAGTAATCCGACTTTGATCCGACTTCAATGATATTCAATGGGCTGAAGTAGGATCAAAGTTGGACAAAAGCAGTACAGGAACCTTTTTCAAAGTCGGTCCGACTTGTGTCAGACCAGTAAAGACGGCTCTCATAGGGAATCATTGATTTGATGATGTAATGCGACTTGTGCTCCTAATGTCGGTCCGTTTGCCGGACTAGTGTGAACCTAACCTTATGGAGACTTTCCCATATCACGTTCAAAACACCCTGCAGTTGTGCTCTGTAGCGGGTGTCAATGTAAAGTTAAACAGATCACAAATGCAGTGCAAATTTACCTGCCCTGGATCGCATGGTACAGAAGTACCTTGAAATCTGGCTGCAGAGAGTTTCCAAAAGTAGCACATGCACTACTTTAGGTGCAATGCAATTTGAATGGGCTTCAGTCACACTGCACTGAACCGCACACTAACGCGCAGCACATTTCTGTGCGATTCCTAGTGTGAACTGGCCCTTGTGACAGATAGAAAGTATGATCATAAACAGTGAGATTTTCTCAAATGATCTCTGCTCTCCCTTAACCTGATCTCTGAACCATCAGATGTCTGACAATACATTCATTTTAAGTAGTGCAAACTAACATTCATTATATTATTGCATCTCATCTGATTTTGCTCACTTATATGCTCAGTCGGCTAGTCTTTTGTGCCCATGTATTAGTACCATTAAAACCACTGTGTAAATACACATTAAGTAATCACAGCCTACAAAATGTAAATTAAAAAAGTTAATGCTACAGAAATGTTACACTTTGGCTTATTGCATGATCAGTCAATGTGATGCTCTGATGTTGTTACATAATCATGACAACATATTGAAGTAATAAAGTGTATTTAATACCCCAATAAATAATAACCCTCAGCCATACACTGTACAGTTGCCGATCTGACCTCATGAAAGGATTAAACTATCTGTTAAGCAAAGGTACACTATATTACTAAAAGTATTGGGATGCCTGCCTTTACACGCACATTAACCTTAATGACATCCCAGTCTTAGTCCCACACTTTGCAGCTATAACAGCTTCAACTCTTCTGAGAAGGCTAATTAGGATGAATTATAGCGGAGACTGTGAGCCAGGCCTTCCCGTCCAACATCAGTGCCTGACCTCACAAATGTGCTTCTAGAAGAATGGTCAAACTTTCCCACAGACACACTCCTAAACCTTGTGGACAGCCTTCCCAGAGGAGTTGAAGATGTTATAGCTGCAAAGGGTGGGCCAACTCAATATTGAACCCTATGGACTAAAGCCTTGTACACACGGTGCGCCGGTCGTACAAGAACAGTCATACAACAGCCTGTTGTATGATCATCCGACCGTTAGTAGGTGCGATTAGAACAGCCAATGGTCGTACAACAGAAGTTGGATGAGCAGGCTAGAAAACTTTGGTTGTACAACAAGCGGTCGTACGACTGTTGTACCGTGTGTACAGAGAAGTTGGGCCAACAAGTTGTACCTGCAAAACACGCATGCTCAGAAGTCAGGAACGCCTGGAAGTGTCCGTTCGTGGAAACCTACGTTCCTAATTCACAAATCACATTCGCCTGAACTTCCTCTTTATACGCACGTAGCACGTCACCACGTTAGGCTTGGTCATACGATCGCTTAGTGCACGTCAGTGCGCGAGAGACAATAGCCAACATACGATTTTGGACGTCCGGTCGTACGACCGGTTGTACGAGGCTTAAGACTGGAATGCCATTAAATTTCATGTGCATGTAAAGGCAGGCGTCCAATACTTTTAGTAATATAGTGTATGTGCATTTAAACGGTGTATGTTTGTTATATAAAGCTGTCTTTAGATGATAAAATGAGCCAGACATTTTAATTCCCAAACAAACATTCTTACAAAACTGTATATTATATGTACGTACTAACAGCATTTATAAAAATAGGACAGAATATATAACATCAGTAATACATTTACAGGCTGCAGACTGCCCAAATTATCTTTTCCATAATTCCTAAAACAAACTTAAGTGTACAAACTGGCATAAAAGGAAAGACAGCCAATTTGGGGGAAATGAAAATAGGAGTAACTGGTGTCCCTGTTAAGCAATCCTAATCCTGTAGGAGATCCTAATGAGATATTGGTGGTACTTTACAGCGGCTATCCAAACAAAAACAAGTTAAAATGTTGGGTTGCTAAACCACATGAACTTTGTGAAAGTCAACCCAGTTTATTGAAGTTCTATTTAACCCACTGCACCCTCAAATTCTTCAAGATCTTCACATGTAAATCAGGGGTCTCAAGCCGCCAGCCCTCCAGCTGTTGCGAAACTACATGTCCTATCATGCCTCTGCCTGTGGGAGTCATGCTTGTAACTGTCAGCCTTGCAATGCCTCATGGGACTTGTAGTTTCGCAACAGCTGGAGGGCCGCCAGTTTGAGACCCATGATAGATGTAGCTTCCTCCTCTCATTAAAGAAGCAACAACTTTATAACAATGGCATCTATCTTACATATTTCAACAGGTCTCAACAACCAGAATAGCGAGACTACCAGCCACAGTGGGGTTTTAGGCTCTGTTCACATATATGCGAATTGGATACATTTTGAACTGCATTCGATTTGCATGACATGTGAACCAAACCGGCTTTCTATGGAGCCGATTCACATATATGCAGCGGCAGTGCGAATTCACAGCAAATTGAAAAAAAAGAGTCCTGTTCCTTTTCTGAGCAATGCGATGGGATTCAGATGCAAATTCCAGGCTCATTGCCTTTTATGGGAATACATCTGAATCACACATCTCATCAGCTTTGAACACAAATTCAATGAAAAAAGAAAAACAGTGTGGGATCCCCCCCTCAAAATGCACGGCAGACCCTTATCCAAGCATGCAGCCTGGCAGGCCAGGAAAGGGAACCATACCTTACCTCCAGAACCATACCAGGCCACATGCCCTTTTTGGCAGGGGGGCCACAAAGCTCGTTGTTAATAGGGACAAGGGCCTGTTCCCCACAGCCCTGGCCAGTGGGGTTGTGGGGGTCTGCGGGCAGGAGGCCTATAGGAATCTGGAAGCCCCCTTGAACCCCCCTGCCCCAAAGCCCCTTGTTGATGGGGACAAGGGCCTCTTCCCCATAACTCTGGCCAGTGGTTGTGGGGGTCTGCGGGCATGGGGCTTATCGTAATCTGGAAGAAAACTAAAACAACATCCCCTGGTGTAGATCCAGTGTCAATCAATTCAGGGCAACCAAAAAGCCCATGATGGCAGTGTATTCATGCTATGTCTAGATCTGATAATCACATTTGTCAGTCCATTAATAGTTAATGGTGGTTCTGTTTTCTTGCACACAGGTGCCAAAAACACCATGTTTTCTGTTTTTTTGTAATAATCTGAATGCAGTTGACTGCTTTCAATGGTTTTTACACACAGAAGTGTGAATATCACTAAACTAGCACTGTGTTTATAACAATAAAAACAAAAATTCAGCTTTTTCTGGCCAGTATTTATGTGCGCATATGTGCACATATAATCACACCTCCCTCTTTGATAGTAGATTATGTTATTTGATTATCTGGTGTTCTGGGAGCTAGAAGACATATGTAAGGTACAGAGAATATAGACATTTAGAATTTAAAATGAGACCATTTTATTCATTATCAAAAAACAATAAAAAAAAGTTTAAAATCATCACATCTTGAACATACAATGGCTTACAAATTGGATATTGCTACCCAAAATGTTGGCTATGCCCCCAGATATCTACTAGTAAATAAATTACACACTTAAAGTCATGCAGAGGTAGCAAATGAAAGATAGGGGGTTCCTGCAAACAGTATAGCCAATTACAGCTCACAGCTTGACATGTTTGGCGGCTAGGTGCTTCTTCAGGAGGTGGTGTAATGTATTATACAATATGCAAAAAGAATCAAACAAGATGGACACAGGCATGAAAACCAGCGCACCAGGCGACCCAATCAATGGGGGCCCATATGGTTAAGCAAGAATTCCCAGGGGGACTGTCTATATGTGTGCCAAAATTGGAAGGTATATCAAGATATGTGAAATATAGGAATAAATCCGTGTATGATGAAATAACATGAAGTTTGATCCTGGATCAATTCAATATCGTCCCAATAAATAGCCACGGTGCCAACCAATATTTAATTCATCAGCGGGAAAAAATCTGTACAGATTGCTCAATTAGTATGGTATCTATCCCAACAAAAAGATGGGGGCTACATCAATGGTAATAGAAGAGTCCATTAAAAGCCTGGGGCTGATGTAGGGGGATCAACAATCACCCCCCATCCACCTGTTGGAGCTAGAAGATATTTTACATGTGTAAAGTGTGCACTATACTGACCACACTTGTGTTAGGAAGATTTGGTGTCCAGACATCAGTATTGTGTGCTAGGACCCTTAAAGCTGAACATTCTTCAATTGTCTCAAAGGATATACAGTTGTACTCAAAAGTTTGCATACCCTTGGAGATTGGTAATACGCAGTATGCACCATTTTTAAAGAAAACATGCATGAGCAGGCAAAACACATTTCTTTTATTTCTTATGGGATTCATATTCAACTGTAGGTCATAACAGAATGGCACAATCGTAAAAGAAGACATGAAACAAATAGGCAAATTAAATGACCCCTGTTAAAAAATGTGCATACCCTTAATCCTTAATACTTTGCATTGTCCCCTTCAGCATCAATGACAGCATGCAGTCTTTTGTAATAGTTGTCTATGAGGCCCCAAATTCTTGCAGGTAGTATAGCTGCCCATTCATCTTGGCAAAAGGCCTCCAGGTTATGCAAAGTCTTTGGTCATCTTGCATGAACTGCACATTTGAGATCTCCCTGGAGTGGCTCAATGATATTAAGGTCAGGAGACTGTGGTGGTCACTCCAGAACCTTCACCTTTTTCTGCTGTAATCACTGAAGGGTCAACTTGGCCTTGTGCTTAGGGTCCGTGGTGCTGGAAAGTCCAAGAGAATCCCATGAGCAGCTTTGGTGCAGAAGAATGTAAATTGTGTCAGTATTTTCTGATAACAGGCTGTATTCATCTTGCCATCAATTTTCACAGGACCCCTCATGCCTTTAGAGCTCACTCACGCCCAAAACATCAGTGAGCCACCATCATGCATCACAGTGGTGATGGTATATATGTTGACATAAGCCTTGTTGACCTCTCTTGAAACATAGCACTTATAGCTGTGACCATAAAGGTCTATTTTCAACTCGTCACTCCAAATTACAGTGCGCCAGAAGCTGTGAGGCATGTCAAGTTGTTGTTGGGCATATTGTAATTAAGCTCTTTTGTGGCAATCGGCCCAGTAAAGGCTTCTTCCTGGCAACTCCAACATGCAGCCCATTTTTGTTCAAGTATTGTCATATTACGCTCCCTGAAACAATCACACCATCTTTTTCCATAGCTGCATTTCAAAGCAAAGCATTGCATTTCTCCTGAGGTTACCTGTGTGTTTTTTGTTGTATCCCGAACAATTCTTCTGACGATTGTGGCTGCAATCTTTCTTGGTCTACTTGACCTTGGCTTGGTATCAAGAGATCCCTGAATTTTCCCACTTCTTAGGCGATTGAACGGTACTGACTGGCATATTCAAGGCTTTGGATATCTTTTTATATACTTTTCCCTCTTTATAAAGTTCCATTACCATGTTATGCAGGTCTTTTGGCAGTTCTTTTCTGCTCCCCATGGCTCAGTGCATCCATGTGAGAGCTAACAAACTTATTCACAGACACAGATTACAATTTAAAAAACCACAGCTGTGGGAAATTAACCTTTAATTGCCATTTTAACCTGTGTGCATTACCTTGTGCGCCTACCAAGTCCAAACAATGCAGGATATGCAAACTTTTGGGCCATTTGGGTGATTTCTGTTATCATTACGATTTAAAAAGGAGCCAAACAACTATAAATGGCTTCATATGATCACTATCCTTAAGTAACTTTTAAATATCAATGCCAAAATATCACGATTTCTGCCAGTGTATGAAAACTTTTGAGCGCAACTGAGCACCAAACGCATTTTCAAAGCCAGATATCACCTTGTAAAAGAAGCAGTGACAGCATCACTGTGCTGTCGCCTGTGCAGAAAGCAGAGTTGTGGGAGGGGTCCAATAGGTCCCACCCACTACAGACTGCCTGCAGAAAACTACAAGAGGGGGCAGAGACAAGACCAGTCACCCTGCGCATGGAAAGAGAGCTACTGTGATTGGATTGTATTATAAGAAGCTCCTGCACAGAGGCAATGTTTCACAGATATGTAAAGAAATACACAAAAACACCAAGATTCAAGTAAGAATAAACATGATCAATAAATATAGACAATATTTGCTTATCCTGGGGTTCAACTTTAAAACACGTGCTTGCTTCACTATTTGGATACACTTTATTACCAAAAATATTAGGACGACTGCCTTTACATGCACATGAACTTTAATTGCATCCCAGTCTTAGCCGTAAGGTTCAATATTGAGTTGGCCCACCCTTTGCAGCTATAACAGCTTCAACTCTTCTGGGAAGGCTGTCCATAAGGTTTAGGAGAGTGTCTATGAGAATGTTTGATCATTCTTCCAGAAGCGCATTTGTGAGGTCAGGCACTCATGTGGACGAGAAGGCCTGGCTCACAGTCTCTGCTCTAATTCAGCCAAAAGGTGTTCTATCGGGTTGAGGTCAGGACTCTGTGCAGGCCAGTCAAGTTCCTCCACCCCAACCTCGCTCATCCATGTCTTCATGGACCTTGCTTTGTGCATTGGTGTGCAGTCATATTGGAACAGGAAGGGGCCATCCCCGAACTGTTCCCACAAAGTTGGGAGTATGAAATTGTCCAAAATGTCTTGGTATGCTGATGCCTTAAGATTTCTCTTCACTGGAACTAAGGAGCCCAACCCCTGAAAAAAAACCCCACACCACAATCCCCCCTCCACCAAATGATTTAGACGAGTGCACAAAGTAAGGTCCATAAAGACATGGATGAGCAAGTTTGGGGTGGAGGAACTTGACTGGCCTGCACAGAGTCCTGACCTAAACCCGACAAAACACCCATGGGATGAATTTAAGCGGAGACTGCAAGGCCTTCTCGTCCAACATCAGTGCCTGACCTCACAAATGCTCTTCTGGAAGACTGGTCAAACATTTGCATAAACACACTCCTAAACCTTGTGGACAGCCTTCTGAGAAGAGTTGAAGCTGTTATAGCTGTAAAGGGTGGTCAAACTCAATATGGAACCCTATGGAGTAAGACTGGAATGCCATTAAAGCTCATGTGCGTGTAAAGGCAAGTGTCCCAATGCTTTTGGTAATATACTGTATGTTGTTATGCTATGAAGGGTGTTAAAGTGGTTGTCAAGTCATGACAACCACTTTAAACTACAGGTAAGCCTACAATAAGGCTTACCTGTAGGTAATGAAAATGCACTGATTGCTGTGTAAATGTCACTGGCAGGGAAGGGGTTAACACTATCAAAGGATTAGCTGTGTTCCTTGTCTGTGTTACTGTGTGGGGACTGGGATGACAGGGGGAGGAGAGTAATCGCAGCTCCCATACACAGGGAACAGAAGATAACACTCCTTCCCCCTGTCAGAATGGAGATCTGTGTGTTTACATACACGGACCTCCGTTCTGTCACTGCGGGGGAGCGATCGCAGGTAACCAGCGGATATGGAGTTTGCCCTACCCGCTCCCTGGCTCCCCCGTAACACTGAGTGCACGAGCGTGCCTCCGGCGGCGCGCGCATGATCAGCGATCCCACAGCCACCGTCAGGTGACGACGGTTCGGGATACCGAGCCAAGTTGCCGCCATCAATCCACGGCAGGCAGTCAGCAAATGGGTAAAGTAGAACTTCAGTCATTTTTTTCATCTTTCCATCTATTAAATCTTCTGACTTTGTTGTTTTTATAACTTTGGATAGTATTACGTTTTTTTTCTGCCAGTAAATACCTTATACAGCCCACTTCCTGTTTCTTGGCTGGAAAAATGCCTCGGCGTTTGACATCGTGCACAGCTCTCTCTCTCTCTCATGAGAGTTTGCCAGGAAGGGAGGGGGTGAGCAATAAGAGGGCCAATGAGAGCTGCAGAGCTGGAGGTGTACCTCTGTGTAAATCCAGGAAGTGAACAGGCAGCAGCTTCAGCTGCCCACAGTTAAAATGATTGCAGTTAGACTTACTGGAGGGAGATCTCTGCAGCATATTTGGCAAGTACAGAATCACAATATATAAAATAATAAGCAAAGTGGTTGGAGGGAAGCTTCAGAATGGCAAAGATGTTTTTATTACAAATTATGTGAGCAGACTGCAGTACCTCTTTAAGTGGTTAATGGCACTTTGTTGGGAGACAAACATGCAAAGCTCACCATCTGAAAAGCGTGGTAACTTCTTTTGGGGCATCTGCCATGTGTAGGTCAATGGACCCTACACATGACCCTAGACCAGGGGTAGGCAACCTGCGGCCCTCCAGCTATTGCAAAACTACAAGTCCCATCATGCCTTTGGGAGTAATTGTAACTGCCAGCCCTGCAATGCCTCATGGGAAATGTAGTTCCACAACAGCTGGAGGGCCACAGGTTGCCTACCCCTGCCCTAGGCTGATGCATGAAAAATGCGCCAGAAAACAGCATTAGCAAGACACGTAGATGTGAATGGAGCCATAGGCCTACTGCATTAGTGTGTGCACCCCAAACACACATCCGTGCATATGTGTGTATAACACTGTTTACTATACTTCAGTTATGTATGAACACAGTGAGTGATCAGTACTGATCACTATGTTCATTCACAAAAGGAGGGGACCTGTAAATGACATAGTGGCCCAGGCAGCAAGGGGAAGCTGTGCCACATGGAGGGTACCCTTGCACATCTGGCACACCCTGTGCGCATGCCTATGAACGGAGCCTTGCTGAAGCTAAACTAAATGTAACCAAATACAGGTAAAGCCATGGCATGAATGGCACCATAGAAGATGATGAGCTGCATGTGTTTATCAAGAGGAGTGTGTCATGTCAGAGGACTACACATACACAGCACACCGTGCACGGCTGAGCACTGCTCCTCATACATCCATACTTAGAGGACTGGGGGCTGGAAGTCCATAGCTGACACCTTCCTAATAAACGCTCTGCCAGGAACCACACACTGCACTCAACCACTCCTGAGCTCTGCTAAGCTAGCGCCGTCAATATGTCACTTCCGCTCCACCAATAGAAAGCTACTTACAGTGTCACCTTCCAGGGGAGCCCCACACTCTGCAGGAACGCCATCTTCCGCTTTCCGAGAGGGGGGAGGGGCCGCGGGAGAAGGAGGCGGGGTCCCGCACACCTCCGGGGTATATAACAGACTGCTCTTGTAGGTGAGGGAAGGTTATCTGAGGCGCGCTCTGTGCCCGTATTGTAGTGAGCGGTGTGACGGTACATGCCGGGGAGCCGCAACCCTCTCAGTGCTGTTAGTGACAGAAGCTAGCCATTACACACATATCAGGCAGGAGTCACACTATTGCATTGAAGTAAAGCATTATACCACACCTTATACTTGTCCTGCCCTCAATCTCCCCCACTAAACTTAAAAGGAATCTAAAGGCAAAAGTTATTTTTTAACCACTTCAGCCCCGGAAGAATTTCCCACTTTAGGACCAGAGCACTTTTTGCGATTCGGCGCTGCGTCGCTTAAACTGACAATTGCGCGGTCGTGCGACGTTGTACCCAAACAAAATTTGCGTCCTTTTTTTCCCACAAATAGAGCTTTCTTTTGGTGGTATTTGATCGCCTCTGCGTCATTTCTGATCGCCGCTATAAACAAAAGAAGAGCGACCATTTTGCAAAAAAACCCAAATTTCTTACTTTTTGCTAAAATACAAATCCAAAAAAAAATATAAAAAAACATTTTTTTTCACCGTTTTTGGCTGATTTATATAATTCCTCATATTTGCGATAAAAAAAATTGCAATCGGCGTTTATTGATTGGTTTGCGCAAAAGTGGCCGCGTTTACGGATGGTGAGAATTCATTTCTGGGGTTTTTATTTTTTTAAAATTTTTTACTAGTAATGGCGGTGATCTGCGATTTTTAGCGGTACTGCGATATTGGGGGGGACATGTCGGAACATTTTGACACTTTTTTGGGACCAATGACATTTATTCAGCGATCAGAAATGTAAATGTCCACTGATTACTGTATAAATGTCATTGGCAATGAAGAGGTTAACCTGCAGGGGGCAGTGAAGGGGTTAACTGTGTTCCCTGGGTGTGTTCTAACTGTGGGGGGGTTGGGCTAACATGGGCATGAGAGATCTAACTGATCCCAGTGACAGGGATCAGTAGATCTCTCATGCCCCACTGACAGGGCGGGGAACCGCTGTGTTTACATCGGCGGTTCCCCGTTCTTTCTCTGTAGCCTCTCATCGCGGCTCGCCGGCGGACATCAGGTCCGTCCGAGCCGCGGGCACACTCCCCAGGAGTGCGGCGCGTGCAAGCGCCCCCTGGTGGCCAAATGCGAATCACCGCTTATTTACGGCGATTCGCGCAGCGCTCCCCCACTGCCGCCGTGAAAACACTGCGCGCGGTGGGGAACCGGTTAACCACTTGCCTACCAAGCTCTTTTACCCCCCTTCCTGCCCAGGCCAGCTTTCAGAGCTGTCACACTTTGACTGACAATTGCTCGTTCATTGCAACACTGCACGCAAATGACATTATCATTTTTCTCACACAAAGGCCTCTTGCACGCTGCAGCTTGAAAAAGCTCAGTACAGCTTATTTTTTACTGAGCTAAAATACAGCACATTCATTGTAACGTGCCTACGCACACAGGAGCGTGCAAACAAGCGCCATGCATTGTTCAGTAAAAAAATAGAAAAATCTGCATTTTTGGTCAGTAATTTACGCCTCATGCATGCAAATGTCCATTCCGCATATTGTACAGAGCAAAAATGCAAGGATGTGTTTGCACGAGCGCGCACAAAAATATGCAAATACATATACGCGAAAATACCAAAAAGAGCCTGAAATATTTCTGAAAAAGTGAATGCTCAAACAGGAAGTGCAAGAGACCAAATAGGGCTTTCTTTTGTTAACCACTTCCAGACCGTCGTATGCAGAATGACGGCCGGGAAGTGGTTCAGTTATCCTGACTGGGCGTTATATGATGTCCTCAGGATAACATGCCGGCTGCGATGCTCGGGAGGCGCGCATCGCAGCGATCGGTGGTGTGGGGTGTCAGTCTGAAGCACTTTACCATGTGATCAGCCATGACCAATCACGGCTGGTCACAGTGTAACACAGGAAAGCCGTTTATCGGCTTTTCCTGTACTCGGGTCTGCAGACCTGAGTAGAGGAGAGCCGATCGGCTGCTCTCCTGACAGGGGGGGTTTGTGTTGATGGTTTATCAGCACAGCCCCCCCCCCTAGGATCGCCACACTAGACCACCAGGGAGCCTGCCCAGGGACCACCAGCAATGTGCCCACCCAGGACCACCAGGGAGCCGACCAGGGACCACCAGGGAGACCACCCCAGACCACCAGGTAAGGGGCACAGTGCCCAATATGGATGGCACTCAGTGTTACCTTCAGATGCCACCCTAGACCACCAGGGAATGGGCCCCTATCAGTGCATCTGCCCACCAGTGCCCCTATCAGTGCGTACCAGTGCCACATATCAGTGTGTACCAGTGCCACATATCAGTGCTCACCAGTGCCCACCTATCAGTGTTCATCAGTGCCACCTATCAGTGCCCAGTGCCGCCTATGAGTGCCAATCAGTGCCGTCTATGAGTGCCCATCAGTGCTGCTTATCAGTGTCCGTCAGTGCTGCATATCAGTGCTGCATATCAGTGCCACCTACCAGTGCCTGTCAGTGCTGCTTATCAGTGCCGCTTAACAGTGCTCATCATTGCTGCATATAAGTGCCTCATCATCAGTGCCACCTCATCAGTGCCAATCAGTACTACCACATCAGTGCCCGTCAGTGTAGCCTCATCATTGCCCATCAGTGATGGAGAAAATGTACTTATTTACAAAGTTTTATGAGAGAAACAGAATTTTTTTTTTTTTTCAAAAATTTCGATCTTTTTTTATTTGTAGCGCAAAAAATAAAAACTGCAGAGCTGATCAAATACCACCAAAAGAAAGCTCTATTTGTGGGAACAAAATGCTAGAAAGTTTGTTTGGGTACATCGTCGCACAACCGCGCAATTGTCATTCAAAGCGCAACAGCACTGAAAGCTGAAGATTGGTCTGGTAGGAAAGTGTTATAAGTGCATGGTATTGAAGTGGTTAATCATCACTGATTTTTTATATTTTTTTGCTTAACAAACAGAAAAAAGCCAAAACGTTTGAAGAAAAAAAAAAAAAACATTGTTTATTTTGCAGACAGGTAATTTTTCTCTTTCATTGATGGGCACTGATAGGCTGCATGGATGGACATTGATAGGCTGCACTGATAGGCTGCATGGATGGACATTGATAGGCTGCACTGATAGGCTGCATGGATGGACATTGATAGGCTGCACTGAAGAGGCTGCACTGATGGGCACTGATAGACTGCACTGATAAGTTGCATGGATGGACATTGATAGGCTGCACTGAAGAGGCTGCACTGATGGGCACTGATAGGCTGCACTGATGGGCATTGATAGGTTGCATTGATGGACATTGATAGGCTGGACTGATGGGCACTGTTAGACTGCACTGGTGAGCACTGATAGGCTACATGACATCGGCACATGCTGATACAGGGGATATTTCCTAAACCGTACAAGTTTAGGAGATATTTCCTGGACCTACAGGTAAGCCTTATTGTAGGCTTACCTGTAGTTTAAAGTGGTTGTCATGACTTGACAACCACTTTAATAGACTTCACTGATGAGGCTGCACTGATAGGCTGCACTGATGGGCACTAATCGCTGAAGGGCACAAATAGGCACTGATTGGCATCACTAATGGGCACTGTTGGGGCTGCACTAATCATCAAGACACTGATGATCAGTGCCCTGATTATCAGTGTAGATGTCCCCTTTCACACTAGCCGGTTACCATCTCTCTCCTCTCCTCGCGGTGTAACAGCGTGAGGAAAGGAATGCCGATAACCGGCAAGTGTATTTACAGCATGAACAGCTGTCATTGGGCACAGCTGATCATGTGGTAAAGAGCCACTGTGATTGGCTCTTTACCACGATCTGTGATCAGGTGTGTCTGGAGGACACAGCAATCACAGAGCGCCGCCAGCGCGCAATCACGGGAGGATGTCATATGACGCCTTCCTAGAACTGGCCAAACGCACTGTAGCCATCATTTTGCCATAGCATGGTCGGAAGGTGGTAAAAAGGAATCTAACAGCAAAACATTTTGTATAGCATAAGGGAAGGTTATAACCCCTGTCAAAAAAATTTTTTGCCATCTGTGTCCCATTGGGGAGATTTTCCTTCACTTCCTGCCCCATAGCCAAACAGGAAGTGAGAGCAAATCCCACATGCCGCCCCACCACAGTACATTTAGGCCCCTTTCCTCACATGTGGTCTCTGATTGGTTGCGATACGAGTGCACCAGTAGAGAAGCTCGGAGGGACGCCGCAAAAGCACAAAAGCATTCTTTTAAAATATGCCGTTTTATCCTGGACTGTCTGTAAGCGCACTACTTTGTGTAGCAATAAATTGCTGTTATCAGAGATCTTTCTTTTGTCTTTGAGCCATGCTCGAGCAGTGAAGGTGGATGCAGTTGGTTTGGTTTGAGGGAGACCTACTTCCTCGCGCTTTGTTTGACCGCCTGTAATCCAGTGGTCGTTTGTTTCTGGTAAGCAGTTTTTTGGCGTGAAACGGAATCTTTTGTACACCATTTCCCCTCACCGTTTATGTCTATTGCATGGAACACGGAAGAAGAGTTTATCACCGGACTCTGTTATTGGACTTTTAATGGAGTTCTTTCTTATGGTTCATATTTATGAATTACCCTGATTTATATTTACTGTGGTTCTTAGCCCTGCACTGTTGATTTTACACATGTGGACCATTTGTCCGTTTTTTCATCTGTCTGTTGATGGATGAAAAACGGACATCAATGTATCTCTATGGAAAACCAGATATAAATAAACAATCATCCATTTACATCCACTTCCGTCAACATCTGTTTTTTGGAACGGATCAAAACCCTATTTTTCTTCCGTTAAAAAAACAGATCAGATGAAAAATGGATGTAAACCAACAAATGGTCAGTTTTTGCATGAAAAAATGGCTCAAGGACTCAAGTGGTTATGGACTCTAGCTGGAGGATGTAAAAATTGATGTAAACTTCATCCATTTTTTCTTTGATTGAACTGATCAAAATAACGGTCTGCATGTGTAAAAGGGGCATTACTGCGAGTGGCACGGGCAGGCTCAGTCACATATATATATATACTTGATCGTGCCACTTCCAGGTTAGGAGCACACTCTCTCTCTTCTCCCATGACCACTATGCCCACCGGACACAGCAGATTACTGTTACTGGTAGCCAGGCAACGATTGGTCATAGAGATTACATAACAATATAAACAACCTGTCATGAATGTCTGTCAATTCATGAAGAGCTTGCTTACTATTGTGATCTGTGATTGGCCAACAGCAATCTGTACCTGGCTAACTTTACCATGTGATTAACTGTAGCCAATCAAAGATTGCAACCTTAAGCAAGCTGTTCATGAATGGGAAACCCATTCATGACAGCTGAAATTATTGCTTATACAGTGATCATCATTGTAGAAGCAATAACATTGTAAAAGAAAAAAAAATCCATGATTGGTGATAATGGTAAGCAGGACAAATAGAGAGGGTGAATCTCTATAATGGGGACACACACAGTAAGGATGGGCTCGGGCGTTTTCGCAAGTGCAGCTGCACATCGGGGAAATGTCTCCCTGCCTGTGATTAGCGCAGTGCAGGGTTCACTTCCTGAAGGGCTCGGGCACATGCACTTGCGAACACGCCCGAGCCCATTCTTAACAGACGGCAGTAAAAACCCCTCTCCATGCATTCCCAAACTATAAAGAAAAAGTTTTGCCTTTAAGCCCCTTTCACACTTGTGCGACCCGTTTTTACCGCAATATTTTGCCATGATTTTACCGCGATTTGGGATCAGTATGACTTTGGCTTTGTTGCAACTTTGGCTCAATGAAAACATATTACAAAGTCGTAAAGAAGTAGTACAGAAATTACATCTATAATATTGAGGTGCGATTTGCATGAGACTTTGAGGTTTTAACATTGAAGTCTATGGACCTCAAGTTGCATCAAAGTTGGACCAAAGTAATGCAGGGACTACTTTCAAGTTGACACGATATGAATGGTACTCATTGGAAATAATTGGGAATGACTTGTCATGCGACTTTGCAGTCCCAAATTGCAGGATAACTCGCACAAATGTGAAAGGGGTCTTAGTCCTGCTTCAAGATGGCCATACACCAGGGCTTGACAAATTTGCTTTGAATCTAGGAGCCAGCTAAAAAAGTTAGGAGCCAGTTTTTGTTCGCGTAGTGTGGGTTGCCAGCGCCCGGAGTAAAGCAAGTAATTTGCGCCCCCTAACCCTAACTTACTCACAGCAGAGCAGCCAGTCAATAACTCCACTGTTACATCAGGGTTGTAGGCTGGCCAGAAAGAGTGACACTAAAAACCTGTTATGGGGGAAACTCCTTATTATGCCTAATGTATCGTCACTGCGGCATTTAAAACGCCCTCATCTGCTGCCTAATGGAGCTTGTTCCGGACCGGGTCGCTGCAGAGTGGCATGATCCCGTGAATCGACGTCTATAAAGGGCGGCTTGCTCATGCGTGGCTAGTGGGTGCGCGGCGGCACGCTCTTGTGCCCCGACGCACTCTGCAGCAGTGTGGCTGAGGGTCCGGCGGACTCGAAGGCAGAGAAGAAAAACGGGCAACCGCTGATTTAAACATGGCGGTTCCCCGTTCTGTCAGGCGGCATATAAGAGATCTACTGATCCCTGTCACTGGGATTAGTTGACCTCTTATGCCCATGGTAGCCCAGCCCCCTCGCAGTTAGAACACGCCTAGGGAACACAGTTAACCCCCAGATCCCCCCTGCAGGTTAACCCCTTCACTGCCAATGCTATTTAAATTTCTGATCGCTGTATAAATGTCATTGGTCCCAAAAAAGTGTAAAAAATGTCCGACATGTCCGCCCCAATATCGCAGTACCGCTAAAAAGATCACCACCATTACTAGTAAAAAAATAAAAATAAAAAAATGTAAAACTGGCATAAATTAATTCTCATGGTTTGTAAACATGGCAACTTTTGCGCAAACTAAATTAATAAACGAAGATCGTGATTTTTTTTTTTTTAACACAAATATGAGGAAGAATATACTGTATATCGGCCAAAACTGATTAAATTCGTTTTTTTTAAATCATTTTTTGGGGGATATGTAATATAGCAAAAAAGTAAAAAATATTGTTTTTTTTTCAAATTTGACACAGTTTTTTTGTTTATAGCAGTCATCAGAAATGACACAGAGGTGATCAAATACCCCCAAAAGAAAGCTCTATATGTAGGAAAAAAAGGACGTCAATTTTGTTTGGGTACAATGATGCACGACCACGCAATTGTCCGTTAAAGCGACGCAGTGCCAAATGGCAAAAAGTGCTCTGATCCTACAGTGGGAAATCCTTCCAGTCTTTAAGTAGTTAAGGATGCCCATTGGTGGGTGGCAAAAAGATGTCTCTACTGCACATTTTTACCACCCAACTGCACATCTAAATGAAGCCTTAGTGACACAAAAAAAAGATGAAAGGATTATCACAGTGCTGCTGATCTTCTGTTGCCTCTTTGCAGCCACTTCCTGCCTACATGTGTCCCCCACAGTGACTATTCATTGCTCTGGTGGGTTTCCGGTCACCATGAAATACTGAAGCTCAGCTGTACATAAAGTGTGGTAATTGTTGATGGTACACAGAGCTTTATCAAAGGACAAAGAAAGGCTCTTCTAAAGCATATCCAGCTGCCTCATCTTCCCTCCTCCACCTCACAGCACACAGTAGAGCTGCATGATTCTGGCTAAAAAGAGAATCCTGATATTTTTTTGCTAAGAATAAAGATCACGATTCTCTCACGATTCTCGCGGCGTAACATCATCTTTCACATTATACAAAAAAATGGGCTAACTTTACTGTTTAGTCTTTTTTTTTTTTTTTTTAATTCATTAAAGTGTATTTTTCCAAAAAAATGCATTTGAAAGACCGCTGCACAAATACCATGTGACATAAAATGTTGCAACACTCACCATTTTATTCTCTTGGGTCTCTGCTAAAAAAAATATACAATGTTTGGGGGTTCTAAGTAATTTTCTAGCAGAAAATACTAATTTTTACTTGTAAGCAACAAATTTCAGAAAAGGTTTAGTCTTTAACCACTTCAGCCCCGGAAGGTTTTACCCCCTTAATGACCAGAGCACTTTTACAATTTGGCACTGTGCTGTTTTAACTGGTAATTGCACGGTCATGCAATGCTGTGCCCAAACGAAATTTGTGTCCTTTTTTTCCCACAAATAGAGCTTTCTTTTGGTAGTATTTGATCACCTCTGCGCTTTTTATTTTTTGCGATATATAAATGAAAAAAGACCGTAAATTTTGAAAAAATATATATATTTTGGTTATTAAAAAAATACAATAAACTCAATTTTAGTCATACATTTTTACCAAAATGCATTCAGCCACGTCTCGGGTAAAAAAAAAAAAAAAAGTCAATAAGCGAATAGTTATTGGTTTGTGAAAAAGTTATAGCGTCTACAAGCTAGGGAACATTTTCTGGAATTTACGCTGCTTTTAGTTTATGACTGCCTATCTAATTTCCTGAGGTGCTATAATGGAAGGGCAGTACAAAACCCCACCAAATGACCCCATTTTGAAAAGAAGACACCCCAAGGAATTTGCTGAGAGGCATGTTGAGCCCATTGAATATTTTATTTTTTTGTCACAAGTGATTGAAAATGACAAAAAAGAAAAAATTACATAAAGTTGTCATTGAAATTATATATTGCTCACACATGCCATGGTTATGTGTGGGATTAACCCCAAAATACATTCTGCTGCTTCTCCTGAGTACAGGGATATCCCATGTGTGAGACTTTTTGGGAGCCTATCCGCGTACGGGACCCCGAAAACCAATCACCGCCTTCAGGATTTCTAAGGGCGTAAATTTTGATTTCACTCCTCACTACCTATAACAGTTTCGGAGGCCATGAAATGCCCAGTGAACACAACCCCCCCTCCCCCCTCCACAATGACCCCATTTTGGAAAGTAGACACCCCAAGCTATCTGCTGAGAGGCATGTTGAGTCCATGGAATATTTTATATTTTGCCACAAGTTTTGGGGAAATGACAAAAAACATTGTTTTTTTTTTCAACAAAGTTGTTACTAAATTATATATTGCTCAAACACGGCATGGACATATGTGAAATTACACCGCAAAATACATTCTGCTGCCTCTCCTGAGTACAAAGATACCACATATGTGAGACTTTTTGGGAGCCTAGCCGCATACAGAACCCCAAAAACCAATAACCGTCTTCAGGATTTCTAGAGGCGTAAATTTTTGATTTCACTTTTTCACTACCTATTACAGTTTCGGAGGCCATGGAATGCCCAGATAGCACAACCCCGGGGGGGGGGGGGGGGGGGGGGGGGGGGGGGGGGGGGGGGGGGGGGGGGGGGGGGGGGGGGGGGGGGGGGGG
>BLSH010289873.1:884878-911225 GCA_018402905.1 Glandirana rugosa
TACGGCGTTACCGATAACTTTAGAATTACACCGAGTGTAAGGTGAGAGATTCCCTAAGTACGTGGTGTACGGAGTAGTCTCTAAGGTAGACAACCTTTAGTGATAGGGGAAGAGGTTGGTGGACCCGGAATCGTATCGATACGTCTCTGAATGGGAGACTCTGGTCTCAGGGCGTAGGGGTCATCCGAGGGAAGAACCTCGTCGACTGTCACCACCCACGCACTTCCCCTTAAGTATCGAAGATGATACTTCCGACCCGGAACTGTCACGGGATACGGTTTATGTAAACCTGAATCCCTTAGAGAGTGGAATGTGAGCCACATTAAGATTTCAATAGCCATTGCGGCATGTTCTCCCGCTAGGATGGCCAGGAAGAACGGGAACTGTCCCATCAAGCCATCCGTCTATAAAGACCTCCAAACAGTGGGGCAGAGGGGTATAAGTTTCTTTACACTGATAACGCCTTTTGTTAAGGCAATGAGGGGTGCATTTACACTAATAGAACCTGTGGAGTCCCCTGCAAAGTAAGAGGAAGTTCTGTAAGCACCTTGGGCTCCGTTTTTCCTCCAGTGCAACTTGTCATGCATTCCAATCTATGCCATTTAAAGTTGCAGCAACTCTGAAAAGGTCCCTGCACTGCTTCAGTGCGACTTTTGTTGTAGCTCTGATCCAGAGACTGTAAAGTTGGATCGGGGGCTGCACTTAGTCGCACTTCTGAGTCGGTGCAACTTTGGGGTCACAATAGTGGAGATGTAACCTCAGAGAGAGTGTTCTATTCTCCCCATTCCTAACAGAACTAGGGGACATGATTTCGGATGAGCAAGGTCACAGGATATACCTCCCTTCTGAGCAAACGTGTCGCTTTTCCTTAGAAGATGCAGTGAATGGCCCGAAGGTTGGTCTGGGCTCTTGTGGCCACGTTAAAGAAAAAGAAAAAAGGGGATGGAAATGTGGACCCAGTACACAGGAGCGTTTTCAGAAACTCTATACCTCAGAATCCGGAGATGGTGTCGGTTTCCATGGTAGCATCATCTGCATGATGGCATGGGTTATGCTCTCATCATTACGGCAAGTGAGTGCTATGGCTAGGGCCTGGGCCTGCTGATCCCGCCACTATTAGGCATAATATAGCATTCCCTTTGAGGGAGCTTCATCTTTGCAAGCTGACTAGCACCGCATCCCGGCCCACAGTTGGCAAGCTAGTGTCTTGCCTCAGGACCGGCACCTGAAAGTCTGGAAAACAACAGCCTAAAGAACAAAGTTCGGCGCGTGCGAAGGTTGCACATTTTTACAGCCCAGTCTGCATTTTAGGAAGAGCTGGTGTGGAGACCAGATTTCCCCTCAGAAGCATGCTAGAAGCTTGAACTCGGGTATCAAGAAACAACTGAGTTTGGGCCTCAGACTATTGGGACATCAAAATGGTCTCTTGGGGTCATGCATGGTCCATCAGAGGTCTGCTTCATCTCAGATTCATTTCAATGGATTTTACCTCACACTGAGATAAAGATAACATATACTCAGGCTTTACATAAGTCACTGGTGTCGCAAAGTGCTGCCGTGCCAGTTTCCGAATGCGAGAGATTTCAGGGCAGGTACTCGCCCCTCTTTATGGTCATGAAGGAGAATAGCTTGCGGTGGCCTGGTTTGGACCTTGCACACCTGAGACAATTGTCAGCAAGCTTGTTTCCAATAGACATAAGATGCTTACTTTCATGTGCCCATTGTAGAAGACTTCTGCAAGTTCCTTCAGTTCACTATAGGTCAGGACCATCTCCAGCTCTAGCCATTCGGGCTTTCATCATCACCCTGTGTATTTTCAGGGTCTTATGGGTTCTTATGGTCTTTATCAAAACAAGGAGCATAAGCCTGCTTAGTTACGTGGATGTACTTCTCCTAGTGTCCCAAAACAAAGGGCAGCTGCTGGAGCCCAGAGCTCAGGGCTTTTCGATGCTCCTCAAATTCGGATGGCAGCTGATTCTGGTAGGAGTCCCCTGGAGCCCACTCAGTCTCCTGTATGCCTCGGAGCTCAGTGCAATATAGTCAAGAGGTCTATTGCCTTGACTCTGGTTCCCGAGGTGCTGGAACAGAATACTCCCGGCCTTGTCTTCTTCCCTGTGCGCCTTTCAGTGTCTAAAATGATTGACACTATGGTGTCTACGATTTCGAAGAGGTTAAGTGGTGGCTGGAGAAGACGGCCCTTCCAGAAGGGGTTCCTCCAGCAGTGGGAGCCAGGAAGCAACATTCAGGTCATCTACATTACCTTAATCATGAGAGCGAGTCCCCTGGTGGCTGCAGTGGAGGAGCTGGCTCATTTGCCATTTCCATTGCCCCATATCCTGGTTCACAATCACGTCCGATGCTAGCAATACGGACTGGGGGGGGGCTTGCTGCCTGTCGGGGATAACTCAAGACAGACGGGGCTGTCAATTTCACAGGATTGTGTTAAACATTCTGATACTACGGACGGCCTTCTGTACCCTACAGGCCTTTCACTATACGAGGAAAGGAGCGCCAATACTCTTAGGTTAGTGAACGATACGGTGGTCTCCTATGTTAAGATAGAAGGACTCACAGCTTGTTCTCTATTACGGGAAGCAGGAGCCAATTTTATCTTGAGCTCAGAAGATTCAAGTCTACACCTCAGCGGCTTATGTGCCCAGAGTCCAGAATATTCTAGCAGACTTTCTTCCAGAGTCCAGTTGGACAGCAATGAGTAGCCTCTACATGTGGAGGTTTTCAGGCACAAATGCCCTGATCATTGGTAATGCAGTAGGACTGTTGCATTTCTTCCAGTCCTAATCAACCTCGGGTTTCTATGAAGACTCCGAGCAGAGGTTGTGCAGGTAATGGCAGGGATGCCTTATTGGCCAATTAGGCCAGGGTTCCCCTTGCTAGCACAGTTTAGCTTCCGGAACCCAGGGCACCTTTTCCTCAGGCCAGACCCGTCACTGGGTGCAATTCTACTTCCATGTCCAGCACGGTTGCGTCTGATGGCCTGGTTCTTGAGATTGGAAGTCTTCGGCTTCTCCTTCAGAGTCATTTCCGCTCTCTTGAATGAACGTAAACAAAGAATTTGGTCAACGTTTACTCTAATACATGTCTGCTGCTGACAGATCATGTAGTGATCTAGAAGTTCTAAATATTCTAGGCTTCCTCCAGTCGGATTTAGTCTATCGGTGAGTTCCCTCAGAATTCAAGTGTCCTCTTTATTGGCCTTCACAGGTGTATCCAGGTCTAGGCATCTTTCCTGTCCAACAATCCTTCAAGGGAGCAGCTAGGCTCAGTCCTCGAAGTAGCAGAGGTTTTCCAGATGGAGTCTCCCTTTTGTTGTCAACTCCTTCTCGGGAATTGGAGCAGAGTGCTCTGGGGCTGTTTCCGTTAAGGCTTCTTTCTCAATTTTGCCTTTTTCCTGGCTATCACATTGGCATAAAAAGCCTCAGAGATTGGTTCATTGGTAACAGAACTTTTCTTATCATTCTTCCAGTTTGAGTGGTGCTGTTTTCTATGCTTGATTCAATTCTTAAAGCGGTTGTCTACCCATTGATTTGATAGTGTCAAAAAAGAGTTAATATTCCAGCTAGCTGTCTCCTTGATTGTGCTCTCAACCAGACTGGCAGACCATCCAGTGAGTGGTGTCGTGATGAATCGCATGCGTAGCATCATGGCGGTTGCAGGTCAGGCAGTGGCTAAGATGTCAGCTTCCTTAGCTGAAAACAATAGGAGAGTATACACCCACTTTAAGGGCACGAGAGTCTTTCATATCTACAAAGCTACAACTTCCTTCATTTTGCAGAGCGCCTGTTAATTCTATTGCCAGAAAGGACAGAGGAACGTGCCTCATCTAGGATGATTGTGGCATGGATTGCCTAGGCCATCCAACAGGCTCAGAGAGCCAGGGGGCTTGGCTGCTTTGGAGGTACTGTCTGCTCGTTTGACCAGGCATGGGTTTACATCTTGGGCAGATTCACAGCATGTGATTCCCAGAGTAGTCTGTAGGGCATCCTTGTGGTCCTCATTCAATACGTCTATGGCTCATTGTTGTGTAGAGTCTGTTCCTTATCCTCTGGTTATTTTTGGCTTTCAGGTCTTGTCGGTGACGATACAAATTAAAGCCTTTGGGATAACATTTCCCGCCCATCGGGTGTATAGCGAGTTAATTCCCAGACGTATGCTGCCATGGAGTCTGTCAGGAAAACGGAAAATTTTAATATCAAGTACTTACCGTACCGACCACAGCAAGATCAGTGTGTTAAGATGCTTTCACTATTTCCGAATGACGCTGTTTATATCCGGCAAAACCAGTCATTTAATGCTTGATATAATTGATTAATCATATATCGGACTCCAATCCTACAAATTCCCAGACTTTGTGCATGTGTGCAAGTGTAAGAATTGATGCTGGTTTGATGCCAAAGGGTAGTCACACCAAATATTGATTTACATTTTTGAAAGGATTCTTATGCCTCATACACACGGGACGACGATCGCATTCAACACGTCGTACTCACGACCGTTGCATGCGGAATCGATCGTCTGTGGCCGCTCTTTCAAAAGTTGAACGTACGACGGTCGTGCATGGGAGTTGTATGTGCAGACTAGAAAACTTGGTCGTACCAACAAGCTCGCATACGATCGTTGTATCGTGTGTAGAGCAGTTGTGTACAAGTTGTATAGTGCTAAACACGCATGCGCCAAGTCCACTTCAACTAACACGAAATTAGATGAAGGAGCCCAAAGGGTGACGCTACTTCCTCTTTATACGCTCGTTCGCATCATCACGTTCGGCCGGCCGCAAGTTGTATGTACGACCGTCGGGTGCATGTCAGTATGCTATTTACATTATGCAACATACGATTCAACACGGTCGGACGTGCGATCGTCGTCCCGTGTGTACGAGGCTCAACTTTACAGAATTTCTTCACACCTACCTAAAACTTTTGCACAGCACCGTTTTTCATGGTAAAGCACTATTAACACCTTCTCTCTCAGCCTTTAAAAAGTAAGATGATGGCCGGACGGGACAGTCGCCAATTGTAGCTAAATGTCATATGATGTCCTCCCCAGAACAGGCCACGCTGTGGCGTGATGCGTCACCCGCTGTGACCGGACGCAGTACGACAGATCAGTATAGTGGCCTGCTGTGACCAATAACAGCGCATCACATGATAATTGTACACAATTGATGGCTTCCATTCATTGTGTACTATTGTGTTGAGCTCTGATTGGTCACAACGATCACATGGTACAGACAGGGCCAATCATAGCCTATCTGTACCATGTGATTGTGATCTGTGCCAATCACAGCTAATTCCAAAAGTAAACGCTGAATGAATAGATTTCATTAATTCAGAAAAAATGAGTTGCTTAGAATGTAAGGCTGAGTTCACACCAGAACATGCTGTGGCTCCCAGCAGGGGTCTGGTGCATCCTGGTTCACCATTTCAGGTCCAATTTCAGTCTGAATTTTGGCCTGAATTGGGACCTGAAACGAACCAAAAGTCACACGGCAACTCACCAGACCTGCTGCGGAGATATGTGAACCAGCTCCATAAAGAGGCGGTCAAAATCTCCTGCTATTGCGAATTGGATGCGAAGGAATCCACATCCAATTCGCAATGGTGTGAATTCAGCCTTAGTGTGTCTACATTCTGGATGAAGTAGTAAAGCAGACGCCTTTGGACAGCAGCATTGTCAGCCTGGAGACAGTGTAGTGTTAGCAGATTAGATGGATAGCAGATTTAGATGGACTTTATTAACAAATTCAAGCTGAACTCCCGCTAACCCCTTTTCTGTATAAGCATTTTTTTTTTTTCATTTTGGGATAAAGGTTTTACATTAAATGAGTAAAAGCTAACCAATGTAAGCACCCTTTCAATGTTAAATGGTTTGTTTCAACTCGAACTACTACTTTGTTTGGAAAGCTTGGTCTGTTAACCACTTCAGCCCCGGAAGGATTTCACACTTTAGGACAGGAGCACTTTTTGCGATTCGGCACTGCGTCGCTTTAACTGACAATTGCACGGTTGTGCAACGTTGTACCCAAACAAAATTTGCGTCCTTTTTTTCCCACAAATGGAGCTTTCTTTTGGTGGTATTTGATCACTGCTGTGTCATTTCTGATCGCCGCTATAAACAAAAGAAATCAGAAAAAAATCACAATCTGCGTTTTTGATTGGTATGTGCAAAAGTTGCCGCGTTTACGGATGATGAGAATTCATTTCTGGGGTTTTTATTTATTTATTTTTTACTAGTAATGGCAGCGATCTGCACTTTTTAGCGGTACTGCGATATTGCAGCAGCCATGTCAGACCATTTTGACACTTTTTTGGGACCATTGGCATTTATACAGCGATCGGTGCTATAAAAATGCACTGATTACAGTGTAAATGCCATTGGCAGTGAAGGGGTTAACCTGCAGGGGGCGCGCTAAGGGTTAACTGTGATCACAGCTTCCGTATGGCGGAAGGCTGTGATCAGTCCTTCCCCCCCCCCCCCTCACAGAACGGAGATCCGTGTTTACATACGCGGACCTCCGTTCTTTCACTCCGGGGGGGGGCATCGCGGGTAGTCGGCGGTAATCGAGCTAACTTTATAACATAATACAGGGGCTAAAAAAAATTAGACAGTAACTGACTGGTTGCTGTGGGCAATGGTATCAGTTGAAATAGAACGGGTCTCACACACTTTATTATTTACCCAGTGTCTGTCTACACTTCCTGTCCCAGGAGTCAGGTATTCTAAGTTTACTTTTTTTTTTCCTGCAGTTGACTAAGTGGCCTTTCTATTGGACATGGAATAGCCATTTGATATTCCCATTAGGGATCATTTTTGTTCTGGGTCTTGTGCCAGCAAACTTTTCTTGTGACCATATTATCTGCCAGCTGTTTTTACTCCCCTTCTCGTTTGAGTTGTGCGTTTATGCCACCTATTGTTGGTCCTCAACTTTTACTGGTTGCAGCCCATCATTCCCCCAGATAGCAGTTTCCCATAGCTGTGTTTTCCTCATCTAGCTTTGATCCAGGTGCCAATTCCTCCTGATACTCTTTTGCAGAATAATCTTCACATCAGTCAGACCTCACAATAGCCATTGAAGAGAAAAGTGACCACCTGATAACTGAATTTCCAAGAATCTTCCAGGGCAGCAGCCTCTCTCTCATAGCCCTGAAGATGACTTGTGGGGGACCTTATCAAGAAGGTGTTTGCATTTGCAGATCTTCTGAAGCTCACTGGATGTTGAGGTTTCCCCCCACCATTCTGTACAAACTGTAGAGACTTGTGAATGAAAACTCTGCTAGATCAGCAGCAGAAGTACTCAAACAGCCAATCCGGCATCAACAGTTGTACTAATTTCAAAGCAAATAGCATAGGGCACAATATTATTTGCAATTTTACAGTAAAGCTGGATGATAGTGATATGTGCACAGAAGTAGTGCTAATGTCTTAATCGCTACATTGACTTATAGACTTAAGTCCAAAGGTTAATGGCTTTTTATGGAAAGTGTTCCACAAACTTGTTGCGCTTCAAAGCGAGGTGCAAAAAGAAATGTGTGAGTGTATTAGGAATGCACCAAAATTTCAGCAGCCGAAAATTATCAGCATTTTCAGCCAAGAAAAAAGGGATTTTATTAATACTTACCATAAAATCCTTTTTTCCGAGTTCACTGACAGACACAGCTCTCGATGACGTGTGGGGTTTATGCTGGTCTCACTAGGAGTTAACTAGGCAGGGAAAAGAAACAGCTGGCCCCCTCCCATGGGGCCGTCCTCTCTTCCCACATAAACCCCCTCCATAGCATAGCTCACCAGTTCGTACACAAGCCATACAGAAAACAGAGCACAGAGGGGTGGGTGCTGCGTCTGTCAGTGAACTCGGAGAAAAGGATTTTACGGTAAGTTTTAATGAAATCCCTTTTTCTCCTATCGTTCACTGACAGACACAGCTCTCCATTACGTGTGGGGATGTCCCCAAGCTGTGTCAAAAAGAGGGGTGGGTAAACGCTAACAACAGTACCCAACAGAACCGCTAAGGAGGCGCCAGACACGCCTACACAGCCGCTTGCAAAACTTTGCGGCCAAAAGCAGCATCCGAAGATGCAAACATATCAACTTCATAAAACTTAGTGAAAGTGTGAACCGAGGCCCAAGTGGCCGCCTTGCACACCTGTGACACCAAGACCGGGTGTCTAAAAGCCCAGGAAGTGCTAACAGCCCGGGTAGAATGAGCCATGACCGGAAAAGGGGCAACCTTGCCCCGAACAGAATATGCATGGGTCACGGTCTGTCTGATCCAACGAAAGATCGTAGCCGACGAGGCTGCCAAACCTTTGCGTGGACCCACAGGCAGCACAAACAGAGCATCAGCTTTTCAAAAAGAAGCTGTAGCAGACCAATATACTCTTAAGGCCCTCACTACGTCCAAGGCATGCAATTCAATTTCTTTTGGGTGCGATGGACGAGGGCACAATGAAGGAAGGACAATATCTTCATTAATGTGAAAGGAAGAAACCACTTTCGGAAGAAAGGAAGGAGAGGGTCACAAGACCGCCTTATCCTTATGCAGGACTAAGTAGGGAGACTTGCACGAGAGTGCTGCTAATTCAGACACCCGTCTGGCAGAGGTGATAGCTACTAGGAAAGCCACCTTCTGCGAGAGCAGTTGTAAGGAAATCTCCCTGATGTACAGAAAGCACCAAATTCAGATCCCACAGAGCCAACGGAACCTTCACCCGAGGCGCCACATGTCGTACACCTTGAACAAAAGTACGAATCAACGAGTGGGAAGCCAAAAGATCTCTGGAAAAGAACGGCCAGAGCCAATATCTGGCCCTTAAGAGTACTCAAAGCCAGTTTTTTGTTCAGGCCCTGCTGCAAAAAAGTTAGGACCCTGTATACCACATAAGAGCGAGGGTTATGACCCTCCGCCTCACACCAAGCTATATAAGCCTTCCAGGTGCGGTGGTAAATCTTGCGAGAAGTACACTTGCGAGCCTTCAACAATGTAGGAATCACTGAGTCAGCGACTCCCCTGTCTCTTAGCACCTGGGACTCAATTGCCAAGCCGTCAAAGCCAGCAAGGGTAAAGCAGGGTGCAAGATGGGCCCCTGAGACAGAAGATAGTCTCTCCACGGGAGCCGCCAGGGGGAGTCTGCCACCATTTGCACCACATCGGCGTACCAAGTGCACCGAGGCCAATCCGGAGCCACCAGGATTATTGATATTCCCTCCGCCACTATCCTGCGGATCAAGCGCGGTAACAGTTTTATCGGAGGGAAGGCATACAGAAGTCGGTAACGGCCCCAGGGGGCCACCAGAGCGTCCGTGGCCACTGCCAACGGATCCTTCGTTCTGGACACAAAGGTTTCCACCTTGTGATTGAACCGAGACGCCATGAGATCCACGTCCGGCGTCCCCCATCTGCGGCAAATCTGGTTGAACACCTCCGGGTGGAGGGACCACTCTCCCTAGTCCAGCATCTGGCGACTGAGAAAATCCGCCTGCCAGTTCTCCACACCTGGAATGTAAATGGTGGAGATTGCCAGAACGTGACGTTCCGCCCAATGCAGTATCAGAGCTGCCTCCGCCGCAGCTGCTGGACTTCTTGTGCCACCCTGATGGTTGACATACGCCACTGCTGTGGCATTGTCCGACTGAAATCGGACCGGACGGTCCTGCAATCTCACTATCCAATGAGATAGGCACAATCTGATTGCTCTCAGTTCCAGTACATTGATGGGGAGGCAAGCCTCCTGTGCCGACCAACGGCCCTGGGCAGACAGCTGTCCCAGGATCCCTGCCCAGCCTGAAAGACTGACATCCATGGTGAAGGGGGTGGGGTCCGCCCTGGGTGCCACCCATTGCAGGGGTGTCTGGTGCATTACACAGGAGATGAAAATATCAACATTGCACAGATAGCAAAGCTCTTACAAGCTGCTCTGTGCATGAAACTGTCATGTATTCACACTGCAAGCAGAGAGCAAGAGAGAGACAAGCTGTCAGATCTCGGCCCTGATGTCGGAGGTGGGCAGGACTGAACAGCTAGCAAACACCAGCCAATGGGATAGGGGCTGGGTGGGTGTTAGCTGTTAAGTGCCGCCTACCTCCGACATCAGGGCCAAGATCTGACATCTCTCTATGCATTCAGTGTGACATTAGTTTAATGCACAGAGCAGCTTGTAAGAGCCACTCTGTGCAATGTTACCGTAATCTTCTCATCTCTTCTATCAGAGCAGTCCAGTGCCATTTGTCATTGCGAATTAGTGCCACCTGTCAGTGCCCAGGCAGGCTGTATATGACAATTGTATATAAAAAATATAAATATTTTTTTAAAAACTGTCATTTTCACCCTTAGTGTATTTTCCTTTTCAGCGCCAAAATTTCCCATTCGGGGCACCACTAATGTATGTGTATACATATATATTCACACACACACACACACACACACACACACACACACACACACACACACACACACACAGTTGTGCTCATAAGTTTACATACCCTGGCAGAATTTATGATTTCTGGGCCATTTTTCAGAGAATATGAATAACACAAAAACATTAATTTCACTCGTTGTTAGTGTTTGGCTGAAGCCATATATTATCAACCAACTGTGTTTACCCTTTTTAAATCATAATGACAACAGAAACTACCCAAATTACCCTGATCAAAAGTTTACATACCCTGGGGATTTTGGCCTGATAACATGCACACAAGTTGACACAAAGGGGTTTGAATGGCTATTAAAAGGTAACCATCCTCACCTGTGATCTGCAGGAAAAGGTAGTTGAACTGTATAAAACAGGAAAGGGATATAAAAAATATATCCAAGGAATTGAGAATGCCAATCAGCAGTGTTCAAACTAATCAAGAAGCGGAAAACGAGGTCTTCTGTTGAAACCAAACCACAGTCAGGTAGACCAGTGTTTCTCAACCCGGTCCTCAAGTACCCCCCAACAGGCCATGTTTGCAGGTTTTCCTTTATCTTGTTTTAATTCAGAGTCAATGGCTTGGTATTTTGGACAGCTATTTTATCCAAGAGAAATTCCCAAAACGTGGCCTGTTGGGGGTACTTGAGAACAGGGTTGAGAACCACTGAGGTAGACCAACTAAAATGTCTGCCACACTTGGGCTTTTTGCCAAGAGGAATTGCCAGCTTTACCACCTGAGAAGATAAAGAGCCTCATCCACAAATACCACAAAAGAATTCAAGCTGTCATTGATGTTAAAAGGGGGCAATACACGGTATTAAGTTAAATCTTGGTCTTCTCACTCCAAATTACTTTGTGCCAGAAGGTTTGAGGTTTGTGTCTGTGCTGTTTGGCATATTGTAAGCGGGATACTTTGTGGCATTTGCGTAGTAATGGCTTTCTTCTGGCGACTCAACCATGCAGCCCATCTTTCTTAAAGTGCCTCCCTATTGTGCTTCTTGAAACAGCCACACCACATGTTTAGAGAGCCCTATATTTCACCTGAAGTTATTTTGTGGGTTTTTCTTTGCATCCCAAACAATTTTCCTGGCAGTTGTGGCTGAAATTTTAGTTGGTTTACCTGACCGTTATTTGGTTTCAACAGAACTCCACTTTCTTGATTAGAGTTTGAACACTGCTGATTGGCATTCTCAATTCTTTGGATATCTGTTTATATCCATTTCCTGTTATATACTACCCTTTTCTCACAGATCCTTTGAAAATTCTTTTGCTCCCCCCATGACTCAGAGTCCAGAAATGTCAGTGCAGCACTGGATGAAAGATGCAAGGGTCTGTCAGGGGTCCAGAAACTCATTGACCATTTATACACACACACACACACACACACACACACACACACACACACACACACACACCCCAATTACAAGCAAACAGATCACAGGTGAGGATGGCTACCTTTAATAGCCATTCAAACTACTTTGTGTCAACGTGTGTGTATGTTATCAGGCAAAAATCACTAGAGTATGTCAACTTTTGATCAGGGTCATTTGGGTAGTTTGTCGTCATTAGGATTTAAAAAGAGTAAAACAGTTGATTAATAGATGGCTTCAGTCAAACATGACTTCAGTGCGGCTTGCAAACGACTTCTTTAATAGAAGTGCAAGCCGCTCCGAAACTCAACCCCAAGAAGTGCGAGAACCTTTTTCTACTTTAAAAATGTAAATGTACACATTACAGTGCTATTGACAAGAACTCAATGGACTGGCTATTTATTATCTGAACACTGTACAGCATATATTGTAGTCCAAATATAATAACATGAAAAAACACTTACATTTTTACAGTATTTATTAAGATTATAAATTTAAAAATCCAAAGACCTGGAGGCACATAGTTTTAAAGGCTTCAAATCACTAATTGGAATATGAACAGTAAAAGAAACCAAAGTAAGGACATTTTACCCAGTATAAAAAATAATATTCAACCAGAAATAAAAAGGACATTAGAGGAAAGTTTAACACATCCTGTAGCAACCTGTTTCAAGAACAATTCATCCCACCTAGAAGTCTAAAAGCAAAATTGTATTTACAGATATTTTATTAATAGTATGGATATTTGTGTATACACCTTTTTCTTCTGTTAGAAGTGTCAATCTCAATTACCGCATAGTTATTATATTTACAAAAGCTTACATCTTTAAGTAGTTTTCTTTTTCAAACAGGAACATCACAATGCAAAAGAACCAAATTAAAGTGAGTTACATTAGAAAACAAATATGCTTCTGTTGGAGAGATTGCTGCCTTTATGCCACAAGTAGATGACAATACTGTAAAGGAAATAATTTTCCACGGCTTTAAAGATTTCAAAGTAAAAGTTCTTCTTGCATTCTTTACACAGTTGTGCTACTCAGTCCACTTTCACAACACTATAGATCTTTGTCACGAACCAAAAGCAGGCAAAGAATCCAATTGTGCCTAAAAGTACACAAAAAAAAAAAAAAGTAGAAGCTCAGTTATAATCACAGAATGAACACAGCGTCAGTGACCATATATTTGAATAAGGCCTCATGCACTCAGGACTTTTTTTTACTGCTTTGGATGCCTTTGCCCCGGGCAGGAGAAAAAAAAAAAAAAAAAACACACCCCTAAAGCCACATTTTGCACACTTAGGCGCATTTAGGTGCGTCAAGTGTTCGCGTGTTGATTCCATAGGCCAGAATATTAATTTATTCTGGCCACTGAAATGAAAGCTCAAGTGTCAAATGTTAAAATTAAAAATGGAATGAATGACACATCCCTGATCACTTCACGCCAATCAGCGCAAATGGAGCACCTGGTGTTCTTGTAGAATAACTATGACTGCTAATATAGCAATCAGTGGACCTCACAAGCTGCCGTTATAATGGAAAATACAATGCAACAATATAAATCTAGCTGTTGTGGCCCCTTTAGCCACCATTAGATTGTATCACAGCGCTTTATAAAGTCCACACAATAGTCCATAAAGACAGGGGTGAAAGGACAGTCCCAGAAATCCACAGGTCTTGCAGTGGGGATAGCCAACAAGAGAGCAGGTTACAAATCACCACAGAAGGGATCCGTTCCACCAAGTGCGACACCCAAATCCCCAATCTGCTTACCAGAATTATGAAACTTAAGAACCTGTATCACTAGGTTGCCACACGTCCCTGTGACGAGAAACCCGACTCTCACTGGATTGTAGCCAATGTACATCCCTCACGGTCAGATCTCGGATTCGGTCACTCGGTCACAAGAGAAGAGACTCTCCATAGTGTAATAATGTTAACTACTTTATTGCCAAACCCCTTTTAAAATTGCACTTACAAGAAATTTCTTGTAAGTACAATTTTAAAAGGGGTTTGGCAATAAAGAAGTTATTATTACACTATGGAGAGTCTCTTCTCTTGTGACCGAGTGACCGAATCCGAGATCTGACCGTGAGGGATGTACATTGGCTACAATCCAGTGAGAGTCGGGTTTCTCGTCACAGGGACGTGTGGCAACCTAGTGATACAGGTTCTTAAGTTTCATAATTCTGGTAAGCAGATTGTGGATTTGGGTGTCGCACTTGGTGGAACGGATCCCTTCTGTGGTGATTTGTAACCTGCTCTCTTGTTAGCTATCCCCACTGCAAGACCTGTGGATTTCTGGGACTGTCCTTTCACCCCTGTCTTTATGGACTATTGTGTGGACTTTATAAAGCGCTGTGATACAATCTAATGGTGGCTAAAGGGGCCACAACAGCTAGCTGTATATTGTTGCAAGTGTCAAATGTGCCTAGCATTTAACCACTTCACCTCCGGAAGAATTTCCCAGTTTAGGACCAGAGCACTTTTTGCGATTCGGCACTGCGTCGCTTTAACTGGCAATTGCGCGGTCGTGTGATGTTGTACCCAAATTTCTGATCACCGCTATAAACAAAAGAAGAGCGAACATTTTGCCAAAAAAAAAAAAAAAATTCAAATCCCAAATAAAATATAAAAATACTTTTTTTTCACGGTTTTTGGCCGATTTATATTCTTCCTCATATTTGTGATTTAAAAAAAAAACAAAAAAAAAAAACGCAATTGGCGTTTGATTGGTTTGCGCAAAAATGGCCGCGTTTACGGATGGCGAGAATTAATTTCTGGGGTTTGTATTTTTTTTACTAGTAATTGCTGCATCTGCGGTTTTTAGCGTACTGCGATATTGCAGCGGACATGTCAGACATTTTTGACACTTTTTTTGGGACCAATGACATTTATTCAGCAATTAGAAATTTACATTCCTCTTCTAATACACCTCTAAGTCTGTGTGCGCATGGACACATAAAACATGGAGAGGTGTGTTTACAAGCTGGAAAAAAAAAAAAAAAAAAAGTCAAATCCCTGTAAGACCTGGTTCACACCTAAGCAGGTTGCAGTTTGCATATTCGCGATTTTTAATACACATTTTTGATCCACTTAAGATTATGGAACCAAAAAACAGAAAAAAGTCCCTGACCCTTCCCATAAAATACACAGAAGTGAACATGACCCATAGGAAACCATGTTAAATGGACTGTACAGGCGGCCCCCTAGTTACAAACGGAGGGAGACAACAGGAAGCGAGAGGAAATCTACCCATATGAAGGTAAATTCAATCCTATAAGAGTTATTATGGAAAAATGCTATCCAAAAAGCTTGAAAATAATTTTTTAGGCTGAAGCTACACTTAAAAAAATGTACCTGTTCCAACTTACAAACAAATCTGACTTATGAACAAACCTACAGAACCTATCTATCTTGTTTGTAACCCGGGGACTGCCGGGGGGGGTAGTGTTTATGCAAAACTGAGAATCCACTAAAAAATGCACAGGTGTGAACCAGGCCAAAAAGCTAATTTTTTTTATGCCCTCTGTAAAAGTGAATCAGAATGGCAGAATCTGGGTCTTCTTGTACTGACGCGGCTTGAAAATAACCCCTGCTTATGTATTTTATATTGACAGATGGCAACGTTATTATTTACAAGAAGAAGATACAACAAATAAAAACAAAAACAGCCCAAAGAATACTGGATTGAGCAGAAAAATTATTAGCATTAATAGTATTGCACTTCTAGCCAACAAAGCAATCTTCCATTCTATGTATGGTCATCTAGGGTTGACTTGAGCCTTGTCAACACAGACAGTTGCATTTTTCACTTTCTCAGACTGGTGCAGTAGAAGTTCCCAGCAACAACTAGCAGTTCTACTGAGTCTATACATGTTCCTGCTAATGCAGTCAATACTCTGATCAAGAAGGTACCCAGAAATGTGTCAGCGGCGGTAAGAGATTCTTCCAAAAACATCCACTTTATGGTTGTGACTCCAGAATGTTCCCTTGCTTGGGACTGCATCTACTTTACTACAGCCAGTAGAGAGTAGAGCACTTTCTATCACTGTTCTGTGATTTTACAGCTTTGTGGGCATGTGATAATCCTGATCCAGGCATGAAGTTTACAAGCACAAAACTTAGAATTTATGCTAATTAAATGATTTTCTACTTAAAGTGAAGTTCCACCCTTTTAAAAGTCAGCAGCTACAAAAAGTGTAGTTGCTGACTTTTAATAATCAGACACTCACCTGTCCCATGCTCTAGCAATGTGGTCTCCAGCTGCCTCGCTTCTAATCCCCTCCTCATTGGCTCGTTGAGGCCAAGCCGGGTGCCAGTCCAGGCATGTGGGTGGATCCGGACTTCATTGTCGCAATCTTGCCCAACCCTGGACCGGCACTGACGTCAGCTAACAGCAGACGTCAGCCCACCGTCTGCTGAAATCGGGTCACAGGAGTTCAGAACGATCTGCACTCCTATGATCCATAGAAGTACAGCCAAACAAGCTTTCAGTTGGGTTCCACCCACACTGCAGGGACCAAATGCTGACTTTTGCCTAGGGTACCTGAATAAAATAAAAAAAATAAAGACTTGCCTCATTCCTTACTCCTCCTGCAGTTAATGCTCAACTCTTATTGCTCTGGGTTGTGAGCAGGCCCTTAATGTACCCACCTTCTAATGCTGGACTGTTGGTCCTGCATTGTACATGATGACATCACAGCTACAAATGCTGAATGCAGCGCCAAACTGGCTTCAGGGAGCTCATATTGAAGGAGAAGCTTGTAAGAGTTTAGGATAAGGTAAACAAAAAGTATTTTTTACTGGTATCATAGGCAAAAACGATCATTTAATCCTTTAGTGCTGAGGAGGTCCAGTGCAAGGGTAGTTTTTGCATTCTCCCCAGAGTAAAGCTTTATGGTGGCAAAAGTAAAATTTCGCATTGCCATTCTTTTCTTGTCCCAGTAGCACTGATCAACAGGACTAATAGGGTAAATCCCCCAAGCACCAATAAAGATCTGACTGGTGCCCTTAACCCTATTAGTGAGAAATGTCCAATTCACATTACGTGTGGGGAGCGTCGATTTACAGAAATGTAAAATGCTGGTCATCGCAAGGACGCATAAAAATTGTAGAGAAATGCTGCATTTTATCACAGTGCGCTGTACAGAATTGCATGTTACTGTACAGCAGCGCACAGTGACAAATGAAGTGTTACTTTCATACACTTCAAATAAAAGTTCAGCGCAAAGAAAAAAAAAAAAAAAAGTGTCAGGAAGCTGTGTGATGGGCTGAATCACACAACACATTGCCCCTTGCTGCAGTTGGAACTGACAGCTGCCAGAGAGGTAAACTGCTGCACTTTCCATCTCCAGCAGCTGTCTGCTCAGTGAGAATGGGCTCCTAGACTATTATTCCATTCATCACTGAGGAACTGAAAAAGTATTTAGGACAGCAACAAATAGGATAAAAAACACACAGGAAGCGTTTGCCTGTCACCACTTTGGTTATAGTCTTTTACTGTACAAAAGTTGAAAATGAAGTGCATCTTACCAGTAAAAAGGAAGAATATGTGAACCATAATCATAGTGTAGCCAAAATATAAGAAGGTGCTTGCAGTTCCTGTAATTTGCAGTTTGGAGTAAAAGTAGTGCACTGCATACACCAGGAAGTAAACAGCTGTAAAGCCACTTGTGAGGAATGAGCGCCACTGCCAATGGTAGTCCTGAGAGAAAGGGATGGGAAAAAAAGAATTACTGCAAATCGAGATAATAAAATGAACAAGATCATCCCACACCAAAGGAAAAGAGCGATGTGAAAACTATGATAACCCAAAGCAACTGATATTCTAAGTTCACCTTTTGGAACATGTTACACCTGTATTTAGGGTGGAACATGTAACATGTTCTAGCAGTTTCAGCCTTCTCCACATATCAACTGTCACTATTTGAAAATAACACGCCCATGTGGGGTTCCACCCACACAGCAGCATCATTCATTCACAAACTATAATCAGCCATTGTAGCTTATGGCTTGTAGTTCTGAATAGACTGAGGTCGCTGATGAGCAGCCTCACAGTTTTATTCACAAACCCTGCAGCTTGCAAACAATCAGCCTGTATACTGGTACAGGCTGAAAGCTGCATGGCCTGTCTCCAGGAGTCTGGTATTGCACCCCTGATCCCAGGTGCAATGCCTTCCAAGCTCCTAAAGGAAAAAAAAAAAAAATCATAAAATAAACATTTTTTTCCTGCAAAAATATGTGCATTATTTTTTCCCCAAAAGGTGAACTTATCCTTTAAGCAACAGAACTAAGCACACCGAAATTGGTTATTGTAGATAGCTGTACATTGCATATTATTACTAACTAAATGAGACTAAGGTGAGCAAAGAAGAACTTGTCCATCACAGTACATGGCTAATAAGAATTGTACGTATGCAAAAATGTGTTACTATACGAATATATGATACTGAAGCAGTAATGTAATGAAGTAATCTAGTGAGAAATGCCCATATCGCCACATTGAAAAAGAAAAATTCATACCTCAGCACACAGATGGAAGTAGCAAAGCAATATCGTGGCTTCTGAGCATGTGATGACTAAAATGATGAATACGAGAAACAAGAATCCAAACATATAATACATCTGATGGGACCTTTAAGAAAAAAAAAAATTAAGTCAGTGTCCCAAGCTACACAAAACACTTTTCATCAATTGTCAATCTTCAAAAACTTCTTCCAGGCTTTAGATTTTATGTCCATGCAAGGCCAATTTACTTTGAAAACAAATTTGGTTTGAGGCAAAAAGTTAAACAGATTTTTTGTTCGTTCAGTTCGAGCAGAGCTCTAAAGCCCCGTACGCACGATGCAAATTTTGGACAGGAATTTTCGTTCGACGGCCTGTTGTCCAAATTTCTTACCATTAGTATGCTCCTTTCGACAGCCGATTTAGATTTTTTTGTCATGTGTACACTACTAAATTTTTGTTGTACGACAATGCAATGTCCGATTTTCGTTCAGAAACGAAAAAAAGATGCAAAAATATTCAAAACATTACGTCACTTCTGACGTTGAGTTCGGTCATACGAAAATGTTTGTATTGTTAGTACGCTCCTCACTTTCGACATGAGACAAGCATCCAAAAAAAAAATAAATAAATAACTATATGGGAGGTTGAGTCGTCCGAAAATCGGACCATGTGTACGAGGCTTAACTTTTCCTGCTGTAGCCAAAGCAAAATTAAAAGATATGGCTGGAGTTAGACTAAGAAAATCACACTAATTGTTACTAACAGAGACGACACTACATTTACAGTATAAAAGACACAATGAGTTTAAAGTAAAAAGGAGTATAAAATATTACAAAAATTCAAATAATTACAATCAGCCATGACAGAAAAATGAACTTATAAGTTTTTCGCTTTGTCTGGATATGGAGAAGCACAGGCTCCTATATTAGCCAAACGGCTACCAAATTCAATCAATGTGGCTTTTCCCAGAAGAAACATGGGTGTCGTCATAACAGCTATAGGAGACCACAACTAAAAACAAAAGGATATCTTCTTACCAGATACTATTGAGAATGAAGAAAAGTTGTATAAAGATACAGCCAAAGGGCAAAATTCCTCCCATTATAATACCAGGTAATGGCTTTGTGTAAAACGATTGTTCAGGAATCTGACGAGGGATCTGATTGGTGCGGACAGGGTGTTCAATGGCCTACAAAAGCGCAAATGTGAATGTATTGTTACATAACCATTTACAATTCGTTTTTATATTTTCACAAAAAAAAAAAAAAAACACACACACACACAAAAACATATTCCAGACAACAAAATAGCAACCCTTGTCTTTGTAAGACCGCTGCGCAAATACGGTGTGACAAAGTATCAATTTTCTAGTAGACATATGTCATACATAGGCTTGGTCCTTAAGGTTAAAGTATAGCTGGGCTAGTACAAGGGCTAGAAATTATGAATATTCATATTCACATGGCCAAAGACAGGCTGAATGGCAAGACCACAAACAGGAAGTGTCGATGGCCCACCCCTATAGTGACGGAATCAATGATGCCCTGGAAAAAAAACAGAAGCATGTAGATATGTATCCCTCGCAAAGAGAAGCTATGACAGACTTGACTGATTGTATATGAAATTTCTGAGTCTGAATGAAATGAATTTAGGGCCTTGAGATCCAAGGTGTGGCAGATGCCCTCTTTTAGTTTGGGAACAAACAGGTTTGACTATGAGCCCTGGAACCATTCCGCAGCAGACGTGGAGGTTATGACCCCTGTTAGAGAGAAAAAAGGTATTGGAAAGAATCTCCAATTGCTTATCGATGGGATCCTTAAACACAGGTTTATCCACTACAGAGAATGTCTGCGCTTTGTGAAGGCGGGATAGTGCTGGATCTACAGCGGGACAGCAGACTTAATAGAGTGCTCCTCATACAGATACAGTGCTGCCAACGATTTGTGAGGTGTGAACAGCTTGTCAGGAATCTTCTACTCTCCATGAAGGATAGGTGGGAATAGCAGGTGCATGTGTTCCTGGGGCCCCTAATGTATCCTAGACAGGGAACAGAGTTGTGGTGGGAACAGAGTCAATAAGAGCCAAGCTGGTCTCCATGTCTGAGAATAATAGCAGCAGTCCAAAACACCTTAGGTGCAACATCAGATGTTAAGGATTTTAGATTCTTGGCATCAGTCTCTGAAGCAGAAGGCTCATAAGCCACTAAAGGCACAGGCAGGGTGGGTTTTTTTTTTGTTTTTTATTTACTTGCGTGAGGGAACATTAACAACCATGTGTAACTGTTTCAACTTAAAGGGTTAGTTCACCTTTACAAAAAAATGGTCCATGCAGGTAAGGGATGTTTGTAAATAAAAATAAACTGTACAGCTCAGGCTAAAGTTGGATAATGTTCTTGCTATAGGTGTGGGCCAATTACATACTCCCAGGATGTTGCCAAGTGAGGCCTAGTCATTACTGCTCACCTCCACCATCACAGGAGTTCTCTCTCTGTTCCAAACACCCCGCATGATCTCTCTCCCCTGATGCAGTAGCTCTGAGTTCAGCATTTGAGAGTGCACTTCTGTGACGGTGGAGTGGAGCACTGATGGCCTCACTCCCCAACATCCAGGAAGAATTCCAGTCAGACTTCAGAAGGTACTGTACATCTGGCCTATATCTATAGCAAGGGCATTACTCAACTTTAGTCAGAGCTGCAGTTTGTCTTTGTCTGCAGACAGCCCTTACCTGCACAGGCAGTTTTTGGTAAAAGGTGACCTAACCCTTTAAATTTTGGATTTTAAATAAAATCTATGAAAAATATCTGATGTGTGTTTTGATCTTTTTTTTTTTTTACGACACCGAATTTGCAGAAAAAAAAAAGAAAAAAACAAACAAACATACATTACACACACACACACATACATTACACACACACACACACACACACACACACACACACACACACACACACACACACACACACACACACACACACACACACACACTGTGAGGTCTTAAATTAGAAAAATTAAAGGGGGGGGGGGGTGAATCACTGTAGGACAGCAAACGTGATTATACTGCATTTTGAATTGGTCCAGATTTGGATAAGGAGTGCTCCAAACAGGCCCAATAATAATCAACTTGTATAAATACACTTAAAGAAGAAAGTCTGTATTCAGGGTGCAACATGTAATTAATGCAGCAGACTCACATCACCCCAATCCCCCACTGATAGCAGGCAGGGATTCTCTTATAGCACTCGCTGTCAGTTTAAAAACTGCGTGGCAGTGCAGGGCTCTGCCCACACAGCTGGTGAGCACCCTAATTAGTTCATGGATTCTTCCTGCTCCACAATAACTATTTGGCACAGGCAGAAAGTGTCTGCATGAGCCTTCCATTGCAGTAGATCACAGGCTTTGTAGGCTCCATTGACAAAAAAAAAAAAAAGTAACAAATGCACATTTTTTACCTGCAAAATCTGCATTTATTATGGATTTTCTTTTTCACAAATAGGTGAACGAACGTAGCACTTAATCAGACACATACACACAACACAGGATGTTAATATTTTCTACTTGCATCACTGGCAGTAACAGACTATCACAGCTGTAATAATGTGCTGTTATCAGAACCAACAATACAAGACAACGTTCAGTCTCCCAAGCTCAAACTAGATAATTCTAAATAACCCTTATATATGATTTTATCTGAGGAAAACCTCAGAGTATGATCCTTGGAGCAATAAGGTTGTGAAATACTTACATTCTTTTTAAATCCAAAATAGGCTCCAATGAAGGTAAGAGGGACAGAGATGCAAAACCATAATGCCAGGATAGCCACAAGTGTACCAAATGGAATGGCTGCTGAGGATCCTTCTCCCCAAAGAATTAAGTTCATCAGGAAGAAATCAGCAAACACAATCCTGCATACACAAAAAGAAAAATAAATACATTTCCTTAAGCTGTAGGATTACTATGAAGTATGCATTTTTAGTCTAAAGGCTGAAAACAATTCGACAGGCATTTGGTAAAAAGACAGAAATTAGAATAGAAATAAGTATGCATGTTTGTGCTCATTAAGGCATTATTCACACCATATGCAGAGACCTGAGATTTGCTGCAGCGTTCTGCAAGGGTACAAAAAAAAAAAAAAAACACAATTGTTTTCTATGTGCCCTGTTTACACCACAACACTGGTATCACATTGCATGCAGTTCTCTGTGCAGAAAAAAATGACATCAATACTGTGGTGTTAACAGGACACATAAATGACATGCATTAAAATGTCAACGTGCATAAAAAAAAAAAATTAAAAAATTGTAAATTTTTGCGATGCAGCCGACCGCAGTGTCGCTCTTCTCCTCCACCTCCTCCTCCTCTATGGCACCGACATCACAGGTGTGGGCACCCAGCTTTGGCTCCAAAGCCGGGCGCACAATGCGCAGGCGCGAGTGGCGCTGCGCTCTGTGAATGGCCGGCGTATCTTCTGGGACCTGTGACCTGCCCCAGAAGATCGAAAAGGGGGGGTGGCTGAACTTCCTTCCATTTCTGCAGCACAAGGAGAGGCAGTGGACCTGGGACCCTGTGAAAACCGGCGGTAACGGTAAAGCGGCACATTTAACGATATTATAGCGGCGCTATGCAGATGGGAACGGGGAGCTTTTGACCCCCAAGAAGGGGTTATAAGCGCTGCCGCTCTGCGCTTCAGAGACAGTGTTCAGCCGCTTAGGAAGCGCCATCCATTGATTACAATGGAGGGGGCGGTATAAGCAGTATATACACCCTCAGCGCACCGCCCCAAAGATGCTGCTTGCAGGACTTTTCTTCTTGTCCTGCAAGCGCACCGCCCCAGTGTGAAAGCACTCGGGCTTTCACACTGGGGAGAATGGGGGGTTCCCAGGCGCTGTACAGGTGCTATATTTAGCACCGCAGCGCCTGAAAGACGACCCAGTGTGAAAGGGGTCTAGGTGGTGTTATTGTGGAAGAGGAGGCCAGAATTAATGATGGGAGAACAGGGAAAGTTGGTAAATGCAGAAGAAACATGCTTTGTCCTGTGTTAAAGTGACTTCCCTGCCTTTCCGCCCTTGTACGTTGAGCCGGGCACACGCAGCTCACTGTAGAAATTCGGCATTGCCAAATTTGACTGACCTCACACGCATGCGCAAGTGTGACCTAACCCACCCCCACCCGGCCAGAGACAGCAACCAAGACCCGGAAGCCAGTAGCCAAAATATGTCAGCGGCCTGGCAGGGAGCTCAGGGATGCCACATCGCGGGAGCATAGTTGGCTTTAAGCACAGCTTGTATTTTATGTATGCAATTAATTCCAAATTAAAAAAAATAAAATAATCTAGAATTGCTTGAACTATTCGTTACAAATATGATTCCCAGCAAACTATTAGCTGTGACATTTTACATCATTTTTACTAAATGAAACACGCAAATATATACCCGGGACATAGGAATGCTGTCAACAGAACGTTGGTTTTCCACTTCTCACCACCAAATGCTGTATTTAAAAGACAAACACAGAATGTGTTAAAAAACATGTATATTCAAACATTTTACATTCAAGCAAAAAGCTAAATAAAATTAAAAATCACATTTTATATTAACAGCGCCGAAAGTATCCCTCTTGTAGTGTAATTTTACAGTCAAATGTCCCTATAAAGCTGTGTATACACAAGTGGTCATTCAGAAACACCTGAATCAAAGTGATGTTTATTCTTATAAAAAAGGGGAATATGCATAAACATTGTATTGTCCTTTGAAACTATGTTCTGAGTGACACAAAATCAAACCAACAGATCTTAGAAGAATAATCATTTGATGCGAATTATACCATCCAACCACTGCTATTTTTTCCAAGGTTTGTTCAAAGCCAGATAGAAATGCAGAGTGAAAAAACCATGAGCACTCCAATTCGAATACGAAAAAGTGCATGGTGGTATGATCTCTCTCATTTCACCAGTATCTTGTCAACTGATGTCCTTGAATACCTCTGTGATCGTGTTGTGATCACATGGGCTTTTAAAAAACATTTGAGGACCTTACAGAAAGTACAGAAAGTTACACAAGCTTTGTTGAAAGGTTTCAAAAACGATTCGGCTTCAGTTTGGAAATGTTAAAACATATCTTAATGGGAGTGCCAGATTGTTGAAAGCCTACTAACAGCATGCTTAAAGTGACAGCACTCACATTAAAATCTGAATTTAACATTCCCAAATTAGAAATGAGGTTTTCTTTAAAAAAAATTCAAACAAAAGCGGCTTATCGAGGAGCTTTGCAACAGCTTTCGGTACACACTGCGCTTAAACAATATGAAGAATGTGATTGAGGCCTAAAGGTTATGGCTTACACCGGCGAATAAATCTATAAAGATTGAACGACTAGTAGCAAATGGGTAGCAAACATCTCCAAGGAGCAGTTACAACTAAGGAGCAAATATTTATTCAGGAGTGCAACCTTAGTCTAAAATATTTGATTGTGCTTGTAAAATTTCAAAATTGGTTAACATTCAAAATGTTAGTTGGGGGATTCATGTATACCCACACTTCCTATAACGTGCCATTAGTCACCATTTAATTACAACTGATGTAACATATTAGATCTTTTGTTTATACAGAAGGTTGTGTCATCTATGATAAAATACATAATTACTACATTTTTAATACTTAATAAATACAAGGCAATTCCATGCTTACACTATTACCAACAGTAACCAAGGACTAAGCAATAGTCCTTGGCAATAAGTTACAACAGTACCATACTGCTAACAGCTTTTTATCATTGTATTAGTACATTAAAGTGCCTTTTTAGAATAATTAGTACTTACAATATGTAAACATAAAAAAAAAATGGGTTCACAATATCTTCACATTAAAACATTCATAAAATAAAACTGGTGGTCCTTTAATGCCAAGGCAATTATTAATATCTTAACTTACATTTGTAGAACCTGGAAGCAACATAACCCGCTGGAGTACCAAGCAGCACCCACAGAACTACGGCACATGTCATCAAAGCTCCTCTGTTTGCAGGAGACAAAAATCCAAGGCATGCAAAAACTGAAAGAGTGTAAATGTACATAGTTATTAACCAAATTTGTGCAGTCCTAATTTACTAGATGTAAAAGTATTTTCGTCTTTATACAGAAAGTACTTTTTACAATCTATTTTCAAAACTGATGTATAGCACACCTTACTGTAAAAACATAGCCAAGCATATCATTTACATGTACTAAATATTCTTTAACAGAAGTATTTTAAATGAATCCGTTATGAAATAGGTTTACTGCATTTAATTGGTATGAATGTCAGTTTTTGTCAAACTCTAGGGATACTTACATAAAGTGACAAATGTCATAATCAAGATCTGAGTGCCCGAACCAAGGAAAACCGAGAGCAGCATGCCTTTTCTTGGAGGCCTGAAAATATCACCATGCACCAGTTTCCAACCAAACTCTTCCTGAGCATCTTCCTGAAAGACATACCAACAGAACAAAGGATGAAGACACATACATTCCGATAGAACCAGAAGCTACATGAGCTTACTACACACAACATGCTAAAAATAAAAGTTAACCACTTCCTTACCGGCGTATTGTAAAAATACGCCGGCAAGGTGGACTCCCCATCCTAAGTGGACGTCATATGACGTCCTCTTGTTTTCGCCGCTTTGCGGGCCCTTCAGGTGGAACGGCCGCATAAAAATGTTATGCGGCCATTCCTTCACCAATTGAAAATAAAAATCGTACAACACACATCATTCGAGTACATCGAAGACCAAGATAGCCTTACATACACAGAAGTAGGAAACAAGACAACCATACAGAAAGTCCTTCTACGAGTCCTTCTCAAACCAACCTTTGACCACGTACCACTATAAAAGTCCGGAGGTTCTTTTCCGTACGACGAGAGCCAAAAGGAACCAAGCCCGTGAGTCTAGAACTAATACTGTAAACAGTGAAATACATTCATAGGGATCTCAAACTGTTTTTGACTGTAAGTATGGTTAATTTACGTCATTTGGATAAAGTATTGCCTAAGTAAATTTTATGAAGACAAT
>BLSH010289873.1:968827-989479 GCA_018402905.1 Glandirana rugosa
TCTTCATTTTGCAAAGAATTGTGGGAAAAAATTACAGCTTCAAAAAATTCACCATGCCTCTTACTAAATACCTTGGAGTGTCTACTTTCCAAAAAGGGGTCATTTGGGGGGTATTTTACTTTTCTGGCTTGTTAGGGTCTCGAGAAATGAGATAGACCGTCAGTATATCAGATGTGATCAGATCTGATCAGATCTGATCAATTTTCAATGATTGGCACCATAGCTTGTAGACTCTATAACTTTCACAAGGACCAAATAATATACACTTATTTGGGTTATTTTTACCAAATATAGGTAGCAGTATAAATTTTGGCCAAAATTTACAAAGAAAAATTACTAATTTGCAAAATTTTATGACCGAAACACAGAAAAAGGCATTTTTTCACAAAATTTTCAATCTTTTTTTATTTATAGCACAACAAAATGTGATAGCGCTGAAAGCTGAAAAATGGCCTGGACAGGAAGGGGGTTTTCGTGCCAGGTACTGATGTGGTTAAGGTCATCACAAAGGACAACGGGGCACTCTATGTCTAGAGGGAAAAAAAATTAATCTCCAAATATGGAAAGGTTTCTTCACAGTAAGAGCTGTGAAAATGTGGAATAGACTCCCCCCCCAGAGGTGGTTTTGGCCAGCACGGTTGATTGCTTTAAAAAAAGGCCTGGATTATTTCCTTAATGTACATAATATAACTGGGTACTAACATTTTTAGGCAAAGTTTATCCAGGGTGTATCAGATTGCCTCATAGCAAATTGTATCATGCTTTTCTGGGTTTTTTTTGCCTTCCTCTGGATCAACTGCTTGTGAAGGATTGTATATGGGATTGTATGGTTAGATATCATTTTTTTATTTATTTTTTTGAACTAGATGGACTTGTGTCTTTTTTCAACCTGACTAACTATGTAACTATATGTAACTATGCCTAAAGTATGCAACAGGTTTATCAGGTTCCAGCAACTTGGGCAGGTCCTTAAGTACATTTATATACTACAGAAAGCAACAGCATGGGTGTGAACAGCACTTTGATCCCCACAAAATTGCAGCTCATCATAAATATTTAAACACAAGAGTTCTGATGAAATACTTTGGATATCCACATCCTATTTATAGATGTTAGATTAGGGTTTTAAAATTAATTGCTTTTCGTGCCGCATTCAGTCACTAAAAACAAACTGGAATTTACAGTATATAAATTCAAAATAGAAATGTGCCATTAAAGAAACATGGTGACTAGTAGGATCAGGGAAACAAACATTATCAAGATTGATTGGAAAATCTTTAAAATGGGGCCCATTAGGTATTCCAGACATTTATAGGAGTGTGGGAGGATAAAAAAGTGCACACACATTGCTGAATTGTTCAGCCTCCAGGGGTGACCTACTGAGCCATGCATCAGGTGAGTCAGTGAACCTGCAATGGTCATGCATTATGAGAGTTCAGGCTTTACTGGCTGCATGTCTGTTCCTGGTTCATTATTTGCTAGGGAGTGAAGCCATGATGGCATTAAAAGACTATCCTAATTTTGTAGATCACATCTATAAACACAGATACAATTTATGAACCTGCATCATCTTCTAAGGGACACACAAATTTACTAAGGCCCCTTTCACACTGAGGAGCTTCTAAAGTGCCAGTAAAACACTGAGCACTTTTGAAGAGCTTTTCATGCGGTTTTGAAGAGCTTTCCATTCACTTCACTGGAGAGGGGTGTTTTTTCACCGCCCTGCCAGCGCACTGTCCCAGTGCAAAAGCTTTCATTGATTTTAATGGAAATTCGTGAGCTTTTCAGGCGCTTTTTTTAGTGTGAAAGGGGTCTAAAACTGGAGCACTCAGAATCTGGTGCAGCTGTGCATGGTAGCCAACCAGCTTATAACTTCAGCTTGTACAATTAGGCTCCATGCACATTGGACGCTCTATATGCTTTGGACATTGGATTTCTGGCAGAAAAATGCTACTTTTAAAACTAGCTTTCATTAGCATTTTGTAATAGCGTTTATCGGCATCAGCGTTTTTGAGCATTTTTCTTTTGACTTTGTAAGCTTCCATTGACTACAAAAAACGCCGGACGCGGATAAACGGCCATTTAACTGCGTTTATGAGAATTTATCGGTGTCCATCGGTTTTTGTGGTCAGAAGAACGACTCTTGAACGCCAATTCAGGACGTTCAGATAACAGCCCAAAAACACCACTGCTGTTAAATGACAATAAACATCCATGTGTGCATGGACACATAGGATAACATAAAGGGGCATTTTTGGACTGTTAAAAAAAAAAAAAAAAAAAGCCAGCCCAAATTATCATAAATGGTCATTTATCAGCTTCAGTGTGCATGGAGCCTTAAGCTTTGACAATAAGACCTGGAAGCTGATTTCTATCGAGAGCTGCATTCGATTCTGCACTCTCCAATTTTAGTAAATCTCCCTCAGGCACCAAAGCCTTGATGGCTCCAACCAGTGAAGCGTTAGGGCTCCTTCACACAAGCGGATCATTCGGGTCCGCCTGTCAGTTTTACAGGCGGACCCAAATGGATGCTCCATTGCTCTCTATGGAGCGACGGATGTCAGCGGTGACATGTTTGCTGACATCCAATCTGCTCCGATCCCCCAAAAACAGACGGATGGAAACCCTATTTTCCATCCGTCTGGCGGATCGAATGAACACGGGCAGACTGTCTGTGTTCATCCGATCCTCCATAGAGGAGAATGGAGCTGTGACAGGAGTGCAGAGACTGTCCTGTCATCCACCGGCTCAGCGGGGATCAACGGATGGATCCCCGCTGAGCAGCGGAGTCCGTCAAAATGGGTTCCGCTCGTGTGAAAGGGACCTAAAGAAGAAATACTTAACGCAAATAAAACTAAAAAAACAAACCGCAAAACAAACATTTCTACTGCTGTAAACATGTCCCAAGGATTTTGCAATTTAAAGGCATAGTTCATCTTAACCAAAAAAACTGCCTATGCAGATAAGGATCGTCTATGGATATTAAAAAAAAAAAAAAAAAAAAACCACACAAGCTGTACAGCTCTGACCAAAACTGAATAACATTCTTGCTATAGGTTTAGGCCATTTAAATTCCTGGAGCTCTGCCCTAAAACATAACTAAACCCCGATATCCTGTACAGCCAAGGAAGTTGCCATCTTAGCATCTGACTTGCAGTTGCCATGGTCCTGCACATGTCATCAGTTTAGGCAAGCATTTGATAGATTGACAGTTCAGTTGAGGTCACAAGCAGCTGTGAAAGTTATCATTCATGGCAGTTTTGGGAACTGTTAAATCCATGGGTTTAGTTCTGATTTAAGGCAATTCTAAAAAGGAATAATTTTTTTTGCAAAAATAAAAAAATATTACACCAACATGCTCAGTGCAATGATTTTGCACAGAGTGGCCCCTTACCTCCTTTTCTGCAGTACCCCCGCCACTGCTGTCTGCATCTTCTTCCTCTGGGTGTCCCCAGAGCAAGCCGTGTGCTAATGGGGCACCCATGTATGCATGCTCTGAGCCGGGCTGTGTGCATCCATAGACATACACAGTATTACTCGGCCCCTCTGCCCACTCCTCCTTCTCACAGGATTTGACTGACAGCAGCAGGAGTCAATGGCTCCTGTCGCTCTCAGAGTCCTTTGTGAATCCAGAAAGAGCAGCACAGCTGCAGATGAAACAGAACAGCCCTGGAGCCTGAGAGGAGACAGGCAAGGACGGTTTCACACTGCTGCAATGCAGTGTGGTTTGGCTGAAGCGCAGGCATACCTGCAGTTTTCAAGTGGTTTCTCACAGACTTACCATTTGATTGTGCATTTTCTGAGTCATGCATACTGCATCTTTTGTGCACTTTCTATTAGATTGCCCGTTTTTGGTGTTTTTCCTGAAAGTCTATAGGAAACCATGGGAACATCTACCATGTGGGCAAACAGCAGCATGGCCGTATAAAACAGCCCTAAGTGTTTAGGCATGGGGGGAGGGGGAACAAATAGTGTAAGCTTTTTACCTTAGGGCAGAGAATGCATTATGGTTCACCTTTGGGAACATGTTCCACCAGATTTTAGGGTGGAACATGTAGCATGTTCCCAGTGCTACAGACACTGATGCCTCCTCTCCTCTGCCGTATGAAGAGAAGTTCCTATACTAACGGTCACTGTATGAAAACGGCAAACCCATTTGGGGCCCACGTAATTCATACACACAGCTCTCTATGTGAATGAACTACCGTCCCTACATCCTTAGCAGGTGTCGGCGTGTATTTCTCATTGGACTACCACTGTGCTGTGGTAGTTCATTGATTCTTCCTGTCAGGGAGTATCGGCTTACCTGCATGGGATGCATGGGGAAGTAGATACACTGACAGTGTGTAAGAGACCTGCATGGCATCAGCAATCCGCTGATCACAGGTGCAATGCTTTCCAGGTTCATGCAACAAATATATGCAAGCTTTTTTACCTGCAAGGAAATGTGCATTTATTTATTTTTTTAAAAAAAGTTAACTTATCCTTTAGGTAAAAAAAACCCTTTGGGAGTTTATAACTACCTTCAAAAGTAGTCCATGCACTACTTTGGTCTGATTTTCATGCAGGTTGAGGTCCACAGACCTTAAATTTGCACAGGCACTCCCTGAAATTGCGTCAAAATCACGCCCGCAAAATCGCAGCAGTGTGAAAGGGGCCTCAGTTTCACTTGCTTGCACCCTACCCATCCCCCCACCCCCAATGCCACATTTGCCACTTTTTGAGAGATGGGCGGTAACCCGGTGTTTGACAGGTACACGTTTCCCCCACTTCCGGTCAGATCGCTGCAGAAATCTGAGCAGATGTTCGGCTGCCCCCCCACCCCCTTCTCAGCCTTCTGGAACACATCACAGGTCCCAGAAGACTGTGGGACCATTCACAAAGTATAGTATGGCTCACACTTGCACAGTGAAAACCAGCTGTAGAGCCAGAAGGCTTCACATAATGCTTCCTTTAATCGGCTCAGGTGAGGACATCGCTGGATACCTGGACAGGTATATTTTGACAGGGTGCAGCCACGGGTTTATGCCTGGGATCCAGTGCACCCCTGTTCAGCTGCGAATCAGGTTCAGACTTTTGCCAGAATTCGCATCTGAATCGGACCCAAGACGCACAGGACCCTTTTTGAATGCAGACCGCAGCTGCCCTGGACGTGTGTGACTCGGCTCCATTGAGAGCCGGTCACACTCGCATATCATACAAATTGGATGAACCCAGCAGCTACAGGAATTGTAGCTGCTGACTTAATTTCTTTGCTGGAGTGGGGAGACTGGAGCTCCTCTTTAAAAAGGATCTTCAAGCTGTATGAGGGAAAAAAAAAAAAAAAAAAGGTCAGCAGCTACAGATACTATTGCTGCTGTATTTTGATAAAATGGACACTTACCTGACTAAAGCGGGGTACACGCTTTAAGAAAAATTGGGAAAACGTTCGTGTAATTTTTCTCATTGTTTCACAGCAAATCAGAAACAATGAAAGAAAATTTGTACAAAAATTTTCAGACAAAAGCTTTTTTTTGTTGTTTATGGCTTCTGATCAAGCGCAGTATTTCTTTTCTGATTTTTATTGTATGAAAACGGTACGCATTAAGCAAAAATCACTCGTCGTGTTCCCATCCGAGAAACATTTTGAGAGAAGTTTTGTAGGAAGATTCGGAATCGGCTGTCAACAGTTGTGTACGCACTATACGAAAATTCTTTGGACGAAAAACGTTCTCCCGATTTTCTTAGAGTGTGTACAAGCCGAAGGCTACTCTTACAGTGGAGGGGCTTTACAGGTGCTATTTATCTAAAAATAGCACCTCTAAAGCTCCTCAAAAATCCACCCCGATGTGAAAGCCCTGAGTGCTTTCACACTGGGGTGGTGTGCTTAGCGCAGGCCTCGACAAACCCCAGGCGCCAGGTCGCCATGGCGACCAGAAATCGCGTCCTGGCGAGTGACTGCCGTTCCTTCTCTCCCCATGGTAAAACAGCGTGTCAGATTCAGCGAGAGCCGAGAGCCGTTCTCTGCTAATCTAACAGCTGTTAAACTCTGGCTGCCCGGGATATTTGTTTCCACTTAGACTGAAGAAAAGTAACAAACAGGCTGCCTGGAATAGTTGTTGAGAGTAAGAAGGAGAAACACAACAATGTATCTTATGGTTCTTTCAAAGCAATGATCTCCGGGCTATCAGGAAAGTTTAACCATTTATAGACTAAATCCTCTCTCACATTAGTGGCTTACAATTAAATGTCCAGTGTTTTCTGCTAGAAAATGACTTGGAACCCCCAAACATTATATATTATTTTTTAGCAGTGACCCTAGAGAATAAAATGGCGGTTGCTGCAATATTTTATGTCACATGGTATTTCAAGCGCAATTTTTTGGAAAAAAATACACTTTTAATGAATAAAAAAAAACTAAACAGTAAAGTTAGCCCATTATTTTTTTGTATAATATGAAAAATAATGTTACACCGCGAGAAACAAGACCTTTATTCTAAGCAACAAAATTGTGATAAAGCCCGGTGTGCCATCAACAATAACCACTCTATGTGCAGCTGGGCTCCAGTATTTCATGGTGACCGGAAACCAAACAGAGCAATGAAAAGTCACTGTGGGGGACACACATGTAGGCAGGAAGTGGCTGCAAAGAGGCAGCAGAAGATCAGCAGCGCTGGAATACTTTTCACCTTTTTTTTGTATTTTATTTACAATGTCACTAAGGCTTTGTTTAGATGTGCAAGTTGGGTGGTAATAATGTGCAGTAGAGACGTGTTTTTGCCACCCTTAAGCTCCATTAGGCAGGAGATGAGGGCGTTTTACATGCCGCAGTCACAATGCATTCGGCATAATAAGGAGTTTCCCCCTATAACAGATTTTTTAGTGTCACTCTTTCTGGCCAACCTATAAACCTGATGTAATGGTGATTGACTGGCTGCTCTGCTGTGAGTAAGTTAGGTTTAGGGGGCGCAAATTACTTTTCTTACCCCTGGCGCTGACAACCCCACACTACGCTATAAAAAACTGGCTCCTAACTTTTTTAGCCGGCTCCTAGATTCAAGGCAAATTTGTCAAGCCCTGGCTTAGCGGGAGGTTACAAAAAGTCCTGCAAGCCGCATCTATGGGGTGGTGAGGTGATACACCGCTCCTCCACCGCCCCTGCCATTGAAAACAATGGGCAGCACTTCCAAAGCGGCTGTACACTGCCTTGGTAGCACGGCGTGCCGGAACTTTTAACCCTGTTTTAACCCCTTGTGGAGAGTTAAAAGCGCAGCGCTCCCACCTGCATAGCAGTGCCGTAGCTCCGCTATAACAGAGGGTAATTCCCCGCTGAAACTAGCAGGGATTTACCGCTACCACCCGCCCCAGTGTGAAAGTACCCTTAAAAGCGGAGTTCCAACCAAAAGTGGAACTTCTGCTGATTGAATTATTCCTCAGGTGTCACATTTGACACCTGTCCTTTTCCACATATTCGTCAGTAGCCCGGCTCCCTCCTTCATACTCGCTCTGCTACTGGCCGCCTGCCCAATAGCAAAGTGCAGCGGAGCCTCGCACATGCGCAGTAAGGTGTCCGGCGTGAAGCTGTAATGCTACACGTCCAGGTTCCCTTACCCGCAATGGACGTGGCTGCACCCGACCCCGATCCGAAGATCGCCGACATCGCTGGACTCCAGGACAGGTAAGTGTCCGATTATTAAAAGTCAGCAGCCACTGTATATGTATCTGCTGACTTAATTTTTTCAGCCCTGGGTAGACCTCCACTTTAAAGATCCAGCTCCGTCCTTCCCCGGCCAGCTGAGACTCCTTCCTACTGTGCATGCAAAAGCTGATCTGCACTGTGCGAATAGTCCTGCAATCTCCTGGGACCGGTGACATGGCCCACAAGGCTGTATAGGGGGGGGGGGGGGGCAACTTTCGCTTGGATCACCTAGGACAGGGATATGCAATTAGTGGACCTCCTGATGTTGCAGAACTACAAGTCCCATGAGCATAGCAAGACTGACAGCCACAAGCAGAGGCATGATGGGACTTGTAGTTTTGCAACAGCTGGAGGTCCGCTAATTGCATATCCTTGACCTAGGAGATCCAAGCGGATATGGGTGCAGGTACTTGTCAAAAACCAGGAATACAACCCCCCTCCCCCAAAGAGGAGGAGAAGGAGATGGAAGAGTAGAACTAGGCCTTTTGGGTGAAACTTCGCTTTACAAAGTGGTTAACAAATCAATGATGAATTGCCAATAAAATAAAAACTGCTGAAGATTCAATTTCCACTGGAGATCCTTTACTACTTTCTATTAGACAATACATTTAGTTAAAGAGAACAGATCCTTGGTGAAATAAATGTGGAAGCTAGGATTAGAAGAGCATGTCTCTAGGAAGAGAAGGAAGATGGAGGAAGAGCAATGGACGGTCGGTGTAGAGGCTGAGGCCCGTCCCACAGGTCAGCAGTGCAGTAGTCTATCTATCAGGAAGGAAGGGAAGACAGGCCTCGGATGTCACAGCTCACCTTACAATCCACCGTGTGTTTTCCCTCCTCGCAGAAACTGACAGGGGCGAGGCCAGGCAGGTAGAAGGCTGCCCCGGGCCTTGGCAGAGAGGCGCTGAGTGCCAGTAATACGACGAGAACAGCGCTGCGCTCACAACTCGCCATTATGGGTTCCTTCCCCGGCGCTCAGTAGAAGAAACCTTCACTTCACAAAGATATCACTTCCTGCTTCCCCGTCTCAGACACGTCACCCGCTCTGACATCACCGAACATGCGCGTCCCGCTTCCAACGGCCTCGCTCCGCGTATTCCCACGGAGCGGATGTGGCGCGTCACGTGACGGCATAGGGGGCGTGAGCAGCAGTCAGGTTCCCATGGTAGCGGCATGCGGAAACAACGAACCTGTTCTGTCAGAAACCAAATAACGTCTTTGGAACTTCGTGTGACACTTTGCAGAATGTGAAACGGATATGAAGAGGAGCTACAGTTAAAACTAAAGCCAGCCTTCAGTGTTGCCAACCTGAAATTTACTGACACGATACCCAAAATGTACCAGCACAAGTTTTTACTGGCATTTCCAAAACTTGCAAAATTACCGTTTTAAGTGCAAATTTCAGTATTCAGGCAACAAATGCCATGTGTAATTAGCAATATACTTTAACCACTTCAATACCAGGCACTTAGGACATTTCCCGCCCAGACCAATTTTCAGCTTTCAGTGCTGTTTTGAATGAGAATTGCGCGGTTGTGTGGCGTTGTACCCAAACAAAATTTTTATCATTTTGTTCCCACAAATAGAGCTTTCTTTTGGTGGTATTTGATCACCTCTGTGGTTTTTATGGGGGCATGGGTGGTCACTGATAGGTGGCACTGTTAGGAATGGCACTGGTAGGCATCATATATGGGCACAGTGCCATCCCTACAGTGCACTGTATTGCCCTTACCTGGTGGTCTAGTGGGGGGGCTCCCTGGTGGTCCTAAGCAGGCTTTTCATGGTGTTCTGGGGGGGGGGCTCCCTAGTGGTCCTGGTCGGCTCCCTGGTGGTCCAGTGGGGTGATCCTGAGGGGGGCTGCACTGATAAAAGTTCAGCGCAGCCCCCCCCCGTCAGGAGAGCAGCTGATCGGCTCTGGTCCGCAGACCAAGGTGCCAACGCAGATTATCCTGAGGGCGTCAATAGACGTCCAGTCAGGATAATGAACCCCCCGCCCAGCCGTCATTTGTCAATAGGCCAGGGGGGAAGTGGTTAAGGTAGATATTAAATCAAAAGACATATTTCTTATTTTATATTCCATATAGTAAGCAAGTAGCTCATGGAAAGGACTAGAAATTAATATGGGCAGCACACACATGAAACTGACTCTAAAGTCCCGTACACGTGGTAGAACGGTTGTACAACAACAGTCGTACAACCAACCATCATCTGACCGTTAGTACGCGTGATTACAACAGCTGACGTGCGACCGTCGTACAACAGAAGAAGTTGGATGAGCAGACTAGAAAACTATTGTTGTACAGCAAACGGTTGTACAACCGTTGTACCGTGTGTACAGAGAAGTTGGTCCAACAAAGTTGTATGTGCAAAACACGCATGCTCAGAAGTCAGGAGCGCTCAGAAGTGTCCATTCTGGGAAACCTACGTTCCTAATTCACAAATCACATTTACCTGAACCTCCTCTTTATAGGCTCGTAACACATCACTACGTTAGGCTTGGTTGTACGATCGCTTAGTGCATGTCAGTACGCAAGACACAACGTCCAACATCCAACTTGGTCCAAAGTTGGACATTTGGTTGTACAACCGTTGCACCGTGTATACAAGGCTTAAGACCTGATTCACACATTTTTAGTGCTTTTTGCATGTTGCAGATTTGTACTAGAGTCCATTTAACATGGTTTCCTATGGAACACATTCTGCAGTGCAAATCTGCAAAATGCAAAAAGCACTAATAATGCATAGGTGTGAATCAGGCCTTAGCCCCGGTTCACACTAGTGCAATGTGAGAACCCTGTGAATCCACTTCGGGTTCCCATCGCACCCGACTCCCATGGCCGTTCACACTGCCATATGCAAGGGGAGTGTCAATACATTGTTAACGACACCCCCATTTCAGCTCGCATATCGCAGTGCGATCTGACAGTACGGACATGAATCGAACCACATAGGTGTGAACACCCATGCGATCCGATTCTGGTACCGACAAAGGGTCCTGTGTGTTTTGAGCCCTGGTTCACACATGTGCGATGCGGGAAACCAGCGCGATTACAGAGCCGGTTCCCGCATCGCAGTCTTCCCACAGGCAGTTCACACTGCTTTCTGCGAACCCCTGCGGGTGTTATTACAAAGATAATGACACCCCCAGTTTTGTTCACAGATCGCAGTGCGAACTGTGCACTCGCACATGAATCAGATTGCATGGGTGAGATAACCCATGCAATGCCAATCTAGTGCGGGAAAAAAGGTACATGCACCTTTTTTTTGTGAATCTTATGCAAGTTCAGCCATACAACTGTATGGCTGAACTCGCACTGCTCAGAGATCGCATGTGATCGGCATCTGCAGTGCGGTGCAAATCACATGCAATCTCTGAGATCGCACAAGTCTGAACCCAAGCTGAGTCTGAATGTAATGCGATTTCAGCCATACTATCTGTATAGTTGAAATCGTATCACACAGACATTGCATGTGATCTGCAGTGCAGTGCGAATCACATGCAATATCGCACAGGGTGCCTGTGTGAACTGGGGCTCACAGTGACTCTGACAACGACACCTCAAAGACATGACACGTCCCCTCCTGAGTCACAGTGACAGTATCTCTCCAAGCCAGGTGGTCTCCTCCAGTCCAAACAGCGTCACAGCCATATTTTTTTCTGGCAACCATTTCCTGTCACTGGCAGTGGTGGCTGGTGGGTTTTTTAGGGTAGGGGGCGGCAAGCAACCTCGGCTCCTTTCCTCTCCTCCATCGTAGCAGCTTCCGTGCGTCTCCTCCTCCTAGGTGCTAGGCGTCCAACAGGATCGCCTGTCCTTTCTGTCAATCGAGTGAAGGGTCTCAGACCCGCTTCGTGATTGGTCAGGAGGAGGATCTGTGTTAGAATAGCAAATATTCATTCACTATTCTAACGCACCTGGGGCGGCTGAGAGCGCACTCTCTGCACCCCGAGCCCACCCTTTTTTAAAGCCTATTAGAGCCTCTGGCTCTAATCAGTGCTTCAAACAACCCTGACATTGTAATTCATGTGTCTTGAAAGGGGCCGGATGTATGGATAAGGGGGCGGCAGTATAGATAGGGGAGGCGGCACCCATGCTCCCTCAATGGACGGGCCGCCACTGGTCACTGGCATTTATGGGCAGGAGAAAAGTGCCCGTTTTTTGCTGACTGCCAGTAAAAAATACTGACGGTTGGCAGAACTGCTAGCCATACATGGGTCGAATTCCAAAATAATTTTCTTACAAAAATCAGAAATTCTGTGCGCATTGTGATCTGATGGTGCCACCATTAATTTAGAAATTTGACTTACCAAGCCTTCAATTTCATCTTATGTTGCTACAGAAAAGTATTTTCATGCCTGGGAATCTTCATTTCTTCCTGGGAATTTTGTTATCTTGTGCTCATGCACATTTGTTTTTCGATTGTATTTCTTGCATGATTCTGCCATCATTGATTAGAAAATCATTTGTTTTTTCAAAAATGTCCAACTTGCCTGATCACTCAAATTTGATAGCCGCATGAAAATCGTCTGTTGCTGCGGACCACTAATGGTGTGAAAATCAAACTAAAATTCTTACATAAGATTTTCAAAATAGAAAATTCTTTCAGAATTCGGCCCATGTATGGCCGGTGTTCTGTCAAAAGAGCCAACTCTCCAAACATGTCACTTCCAGTAACTTTCCAGCAGCAGTAATTGCAGATTTCAACGACTTGGCTGTTTTCACAAAACACCGGCTAAGGAGTAAATAAGTTGTCGTCTTGGAGGTGGCCATGTTGTTGGTTACTAGGGGACAGACTAACAATGTCCACTCATTATATCGTGTACCATAGTGTATATGCTGCTGGTGTTCTGTGAAAAGAGCCAAGTCATCGAAATCTGTGATTAGACCCCTTTCATAATGGAGCCGTGTTCTCAGTAAAGGGTCCCTTGTTTTAGCAGCGCTTTACAGCTCTTTAAGCAGTTCTGTTCGGCCGCTGGCGGGGAACTTTTAACCCCAAAGAAGGGGTTAAGAAGGGGTTAAAAGCGCCCATATTGCGGCACATCTGAAGCGCTTTTCAGGCACTTCAGAAGCGCTGCCCATTCATTCCAATGGACAGGGGCATTTTGAGAGCGCTGTACACAGCGCTCCCAAACCGCTTCAAAGATGCTGCTTGCAGGACTTTTCCTAACGCTCCGTAAGCACACCACCCCAGTGTGAAAGCATTTGGACTTTCACACTCGGGCGGCGTGGGAGGCCCTTTTCAGGCGCTATTTCTAGACCTAAAAGGCATGAAAAGAGGTCTTACTGCTGCTGGAGAATCACCAGAAGTGACATGGTTGGAGATTTTGATGAGTTTGCTCTCTTGACAGAACACCCCTAAATTTTCTTTACAAGTTTGCACTGTTAGTAGGCGATTTTCGTACAGCCATCAAATTTGAGTGATCGGGCATGTTGGAAGTTTTTGGAAAAACAATCAATTTTCTAAACAACGATGGGAGGATCGTGCAAGAAATATAATTGAAAAAGAATATTCCCGGCCACAAAATAAAATTTATGTAGCAAAATAAGGTGAAATTTAAAGCGGTTGTATACCTGTAAAAAAAATAACTGTAAGGGAAAGCCATAATGAGCTAGTATGTACCACATACTAGTTCATTATGAAATGCTTACTTCAGAACGAAGCTCCGACGGGTCCGCTAGGTCGCCGCAGAGGGAGCCGACATGTTCCCTCAGGGGATCCATCTGGGTACACGGCTCCGGCGCTGTGGGTGGCCGGAGCCACGAGACGTCACTCCCATGCATGTGCGCTAGAGCCTGTCTTTCTGGCAAAGTTTGGTGCTATGCGCCAGCCTTCCCTGGGACCTCACGGCGCATGCACCGGGACCTCATGGCGCATGCACCGGGACCTCACGGCGAATGCACCATGACATCAGCGGCTGCATTTAGGGCGAATACCTCCTAAACCATGTAGGTTTAGGAGATATTAATTTTATCTACAGGTAAGCCTCATTATAGGCTTACCTGTATGTAAAAGTAAAAGAATTGGGTATACAACTGCTTTAAGGCTTGGTTGGTCGAATATCAAAATCACCATCGGATCACCAAACGCACAAAATTTCTGATTTTCGAAAGAAAATTAGTTTGGAATTTGACCCATGTATGGCTTGCATAAGAATTTTCTTTTGAAATTCGAACTATTAGTGGGCTGCAGCAATGGCCAATTTTTGGGCAGCCATGGAATTTGAGTGATTGGACATGTTGGATATTTTTTGTAAAATAAGCAATTTTCTAATCAACAATGGCAGAACCGTGCGAGATATATAATATAAAACGAAATGCGCATGGGCAGAAAAAAAGAAAATTCACAGAAAGAAAAGAAGATTCCTGGCCACAAAAAATATTTTCTGTATTAACATGAGGTGAAATTGGAGGCTTGGTTGGTCGAATTTCAAAATCAATGGTGGCACCATCGGATCTCAAATCGCACAAAATTACTGATTTACGAAAGAAAATTAGTTCAGAATTCAAGCCATGTATGGCCCGCATAAGGGAATATTACAGCAGATGACGATTTTTCTTTTTGTTTTTTTTGTTTGCCATTGATATCCCATTGGAGAGATTTCACTCCTCTTTTCGTCCCACAGCTAAAACAGGAAGTGCGAGGAAATCCCTCTGATGCCTGTTGCACACAATGAGATTATCGGACGACTGACCGTCCATTTTTTTTTTGTTTTTTTTTTGCATGCTAGTCTTATATCAAAAGTGAACAGTTTACTAAAGTGCAGAAAATTCCTGTATGGCAGAATAAAAATTCGGAACTGATGCACTGTGTTTGTATTTGTATTGTATTTTCGAAAAACAGCTGTACTAATTATACGAAAATCATACAATCTGGTATCGTATGAGAAAAGTTTTCGTGCTTGTCCCATCGGATAATATTGGATGAACTGTCACGATCGGCTCTCGAAAGCTGTGTACTAACGATCAGATTATCATACGATCACTTCGAAAGTGGTATTTTTCATGCAATTTTCAGATCGTTTGTATGGGCTTTAAAGTGAGGCATTGCTTGGTTGTTACCAGAACTAGTGTCTCCATTGAAAGATCTCCCCTCTTTTCCTCTTCTGGTGACAACTTAAAATTTGGAATTTTCTTTTAATTTCAGTAATAACAGTAAACAGGACAAATAAAGAGGGTCTGCTCTAAGCACCACCCCTCCAATTCTATCCAAAACCTAAAGAAGAATTCCAGCTATAGACCTAAAAAAGTCCCCTCCTAACACCTATACTAACTAATATGTGTAAAAAATGTATATACGTATCTATTTTCAGGCTGCTCGGGTCCAGTCACGTGATTTCCCCTGGGTCAGCCAGCACCAGTTTCAGGGGAGCACCAACGGCAATGGTTAGGCCATAGGAGCCTTATGCATGATGTCACTGCTCCAGGCTTTACTAGCCATTGTCAGGCACTCTCCCCTGAAGCTGCCTGACACAGGGGATCACGTAACTGGATCAGAGTGGGCTAAGAATAGGTAAGCATGTAAGCAAGTGCCTACATGAGGGTTAACGTCTTCCTGTGTGAGTACTTGTTGTGCTTATGCCCTCATGTTAAAGAGGAAGTAAACCCTGATGGGTTTTTACTACCTTTTTATTACCCTGCGATGTAAAAGTATAATGGGCTAGTATGAATTGCATATTAGCCCATTATGTGGCACTTACCTGCATTGGAAGCCCACGATGTCCCCACTCCAGGCCGCGTCCATCTTCTGCCCCTCTTCCTTCCGGGGACTCAGACTCCGGCTCTGTGACTGGCCGGAGTCACGTGACGTCACTCCCACGCGTGGGAGCTGCCAATCGCGGCACAATCTCAGTGAAGAAATGGCACAGAGGCCGTTTCTTCACTGCACATGTGCCCGATGACGTGGGCACATGCATCTACACTGTATATCTCCTAAACTGCACAGGTTTAGGAGATATGCAGGGAACCTACGATAAGCCTTATTATTGGCTTACCTGTAGGTTAAAGTGGCTGTCAAGGGTTGACAACCACTTTAATAGAGCCAGCCTGGTGCAAAATGTTACCGTCTTGATGTTGCACTGTGTTCTCAGGTTGACCTGGGAGCTGGAGGTAACCAAATTGTTAGGCCCCTTCCACACAGGGAGGGCTCCGTTGGAGTCCGTCTGCTCAGTGGGAATCTGTCCGCTGATCCCCATTGAGCAGGCAGATGACAGGTCTGTGTTTGCTCTGCTTATGCAGAGTGGAGACAAACTCAGCCCGCTCTCCTCTATGGGTGGTTGGATGTAAGCAGACCACCTGTCCATTTACACCCGACTGCCATCCGATCCGATCCACCAGACAGAAAGGGAACGGATCCCCATTGATATGTTTTTAGGGCATCGGATGTTAGCGGGTGTAAACGGAGACATGTCCATTTACATCCGCCATTCAATAGAGGAGACTGGAGGGTCCAATTGGGTCTGCCTGAAAAACTGACAGGTGGACCCGATCGGTCCACTAGTTTCGAAAGGGGCCATAAGGTTAACGTTTTTCTTGCCATTTCCAGCAAGGCTGCCGTCCTGTACAGGTCAACCAACATAAAAGGGACTGACTCCAAGTCCCTGGAATGGAAGCCTCCTGTAAGACTACCAAAATGTAACCTATTACTTTTCTGGCATGGTCACTCTTTTAGGAGGGGGGTGATGGGAGCCCAATCGGGGTTCCTGGTGAGAGACCTGAGTCTGGAGACCTTCATGGACTTGCTGCCTTTATGGATTACTGCCAGTCATGGACTCTAAGGGATTTAAAAAAGTTTTACATTTAGTTATACTTTGAAGCAAAACTAAAGGTAAAAACAACAAGTGGCAGAAATGCAAGCAAGAGACATTGGAAAAATTACTAAGAGTCACAAGACACAATATGATCTGAACATACAATCTTTGCACAGCTCTAATAGCTCTTATACCCCCAGGATTGGTAATATAGCACTGGCTGTACTTTCTGGAATGAATGAAATGATGATTTTTACCTTATACAGCATCAATTCAGACCTAGGATAAGTATTATTAGAGGTAACTTCTTTGTACACTCTGTAATTAAACAAAATAATTCTTGGAGTTCTTCGTTATAAAAAGCGTTATCCTAGAGTGATAGGATTTTTTGTTTGTTAGTGTAGGAAATTCAGCCTTGTTGTGTGTGTTTACTGGGTCAGGGTTTGAGTGACTCGGAGGGCTGGATGACTCACGAGCATCATCTCTGAGACCACCCTCTAATTCTGGAACTTACTGGAAATTTTCAGAAGAATGGGCGTGGGGGTAAAGAGGAGCTGCCTGGAGTATTCTATATGAGGGCACTGACCAATCCCCAAAAGATGGGTTGGCAGGGGACAGGCCCCTCAAATACTAAGGGTCAGCCCAGCTAGGGCAGTGGAATTTGGGTGTAAGCTGGAGATGGAGTGTTAGGCTGGTGAGGCCCTTGAGGGTAGCCCCCTAGTCTGGGGGGGGGGTATGACCTCAGGCCTGGGCTCGGGTGCAGGAGAGATGCTCTTCATGACACACAAAGGTGTCCTGATCAAAGGCACAGAAGCAAGTGGAGGACAGCAGGAGAACACTGTAGAGAAAATCTCCAGGGAGGAAGACAGCCAGGTGGGCTGGTGAGTGATACAGTCAGAGAGGACTGCGAGGCATGCCTGAAAAGACTGGGAGAGCAGTCTGGGATGGATGCAGAGTCAGTCTGGGAGGACTGTGGAGTCTTAGCAAGGAGGGCTAGTGAAAGGAGCAGCTGCAACCAGATGGGCTGGTAGTGCCTGAAGAGGTGGTGCTGGGATCAGTAGCCACAGTAGGAGGACAGCTGGGCACTGGGACTGTGCTACACAAACAAAGGGGCCCACAGTCCCTGCCTGTAAAGGGCATTTGCTACTGGTCTAACTAAGCCTTCGTTAGATCATCCAAACAGTGAAAGCTCATCCTGGAAGTTATAGTTCTACAAGCAAGATTTGTGCTGGAGGTAGAAGAGAAGTTTATATACAGACTGTATATATGGGAATGTATATATGGGAATCCCATAGTATCTCTATTTAAGTATATTCCCCTCAATAAAACATATAAACAAAGCACTGGACTGTTCTTCTGACTCAAGTGTTCTGTGAAAATGTGGTGTGCCTGGCTGTGCAGGGTGAGGATCCCTTTCTACATTTGGCTTGTTAGGGGGTGCGCTACAACGGTATAGCAGTTTATTACAAAAAATTGTATGCAGAGAGCATCAGAGCAATGGGGAACCAACATTTATTAGGTGGTGTATAGTGTAGCCTTTCCTTTTACTTTAAAACCGCTATCAGGTTTGCCTTAACTTTATGTCCTGTGGACAGGAAAAACAATAAAATTAATTTCTGCTGCACACTGTATATCTGCCCTGGGCTAAAAGCAAGACAGTACTAATTAAAGTGGGAGTAAACTCTGCATTTTGATTCTTACCTACAAGTTAGCTTATTAATAAAGTTTATCTGTAGGTAAAATGAATATCTCCTACATGTGCACAGTTTAAGAGATATTCTAGAGAGCCACAACCAGTGACATCACCAGCCCATGCACTTTAAAGGGTATGCCGTTCCTTCAGAGCTGTGTGCTGTGGCCAGTTCAAGCCGTCACAGCTCATGAACCCAAAAGGAAGACTGGGTGAAGATGGAAGCCTCTGCATTGGTAACAGCACACCACTGGTGGGCTTCGTTTTCAGGTAGGTCTTTCATAATGCAAAACAAAACCAGAGAAATTCCCTGCTCAACTTACCGGCCAGCCTGCAACCAACTAAGTTACCCTGTCTAACTGTATGCCTTAAAAACAGGGGTTTATTCTACACACATTTCCAAATACATGTGTAAGCTACAGAGCCCCGTCAAGGTACCCCAGTATTTTCTGTAGTCCTAACTCTAAATTTTGAGAGCCTCCCCAATGGAAGCCCACCTCTCCTTAAAGGCACAGTGGCGCACAGGACACCCAGCACATATCACTATGGTAGCAAATGTGTCCAGTGCATCCCCTCACCAATATTTCAACAATACAAACAAATGGCCACAATGGAAGCACATGCAATTGTGTGCAGACTAAACCCCTGTTTTTAACGCTTAGGCCTCATACACATGGGCGTATGTTTAAAAATAAGCGAAACGTTGGGTCTGACGTCAGGGAAAAATCAGCGTTTTTTTTTGGCGTTTTGCATCGGCGTTAATGAGCGTTAATGAGCGTTAGTGAGCGTTAGTGAGCGGTGGTGTCAATAGGCGTTTTTTAAAAAAAATTCCTCTGCTATTTTTTAACCAGAAAACATCGGCGTCAAAAACATTGGTTAATGCCGGTACGGCGTTAGTGAGCTTTTGCAGCATCAGTGTCAAAAACGCCACAATGTTACAGCCTCGGAACGCACTGGCCCTGCGTTCTAGTTACAACTCACTAACGCAGACACCCTCTACTGCTTAAAAACGTCTGCCTTTTTAGGGGGCCATAGAATAACATGAGGAGCTGTAGAAAATGCCCAAAAACGTGGCGTCAGAAAACGCCCATGTGTGTATGAGGGCATATTGTTAGACAGGATAATTCGGGTGGTTGCAGCTGGCTGGTTGGTAAATTGAGCCGGGAATTTCTCTGGTTTTGTTTTGAAAGCGTTGCCCTTCCATGTGCTCCTTGCTGCAAAGGCCAGTTATAGGTGAAGGCAGTGTCCATTTGTTTGTATTGTTGAAATATTGGGGAAGGGACGCACTGGACACCTTTGCTGTCATAGTGCTCCCTCCAGGCTCACCTGCCCTCTATCTATCCATTATAATGCATGTGCTTCCATTGTGAAGTCTTTAACAATGTGATAGTATGCGGTGCATACTAGCACATTATGACATTGCCTTACAGAAGAAACTTTTTTTATTTTCAAGGGTTTACTTCTGTTTTAAGTAATTCACATCTGTATCAAATAAAAATCACATATTTAGAATAGAAAATAAAAAACAAAAATTATGTGTACTAAAATTGCATCAACATCTAACCCATTTTTTTTGTACACATGCCACTCAATCCCAAATCTTTATATAAAAATGTAACACCACTCCAATAATTATTGTACATCACAACAGCACCCCTGTGTAAAAAATGAAATCAAAATCCATTCAGTGATATCAATCCATTTTGGTCTCTAAATGTATTATACCACCAAGTACTTCAGTGTGTTACTTTTCATGCATTAATTCCGCACAGTTGCAACACTCCTAATCTGAAAATCACTATTCTACAGGGTTTATGGGTGCCTCCTCACCTTAGTCATTGGACCCTTGTTAATAGAGGGTCATATAATTCTTTCAATACCACAAAGGGTTAATGATCTTTCAGCACTTCCCTATTTGCCTTCAAAGTAGTTCAAACCAAAAAGAGATAGGTGGAGGTTCCTACGTGATGTCATCACACTATACAGGGCACAGAGGAGAGCTGAGCCAGAAGCCCGAGGGCTATACCTGCTGGAATACATTTGTGCATAATCACTGTATACCCGGAGTGTTTTTATTATGAGGCTGGGTGTATGCACTGGTAGATATATACAGTTGTGTTCAAAATTATTCAACCCCCACTGAAATTGATTGTTTTGGTCGGTTTGACATTGATTATGATCATTCAGTCATCCTGCTTACAATTAAATCAAAGAGGCACGTGTAGGTCAGACAAATATAACATAACATTTATAATGAAATAACCACAAATGTCTTTTCTGAGCTCACTTCATTATCAGTTTTATTCAACCCCCAAGTGACATTCAATCTTAGTACTTAGTACAACATCCTTTTAAAACTAAATTAACATTCGTCCTACTGACTTACTAGTATTAGTTACAGTTTGGCTGGTTTTGTTAGTTAAAGTCACCCCCAACTTATTAAAACTTGTGTTGACATATATAGATGGTCACGTATGTGGGTCGGAGTATTATTTTTGTGAGGCCCATATGTCACTAATACGTGTTTACATAAGGTCGTCC